>PDIP01000052.1:82221-105846 GCA_002811645.1 Corallochytrium limacisporum
GGGGGGGGGGGGGGAGCGAAGAGACTGTAGTTGTCCGTTTTTTTTTTGAGCCCTCCTTGTGATCGATCGGGGTCATTTTTTTGGTTAATTCCGGTATGCACACACACGCATGTTGAAGGACGGACTTTGCTCGTGTGGGTTTCTCTTTTGGGTTGGCAGTATTGGATCCCCATTGAGCACGCATGACCACCAGTGAGAACCCGGCATCCCACACACAGAGAAAGAGCGGCGCGGACAAGCCGGCAGTGATGCCATTTTGCGGACTTGGATCACATCACAGCTTTAGACGCTGCTGCCGAAGGGAGTCAGGGACTGCGTGTGTGGCTGTTCCAATCATCGACTCTATCATCAATACCTGAACTTGGATCACTGATCAATGAACATGGTGTCAGCATGTTTGGTCTGATCCGAAAAACAGGTAAAGACTTTGACGATGATCTTTGATCCCTGTGTGGAATGGGAGTACGCATGGGTGGCCCGGATCTCCCCATCCCCATCTTCTCCCATACACAATGAAATGGTGTATTTACTATGGGGGGAGGTTGGCAGTGAAAATCAAATTGATTGATTCGGTTCGGCCCGCCGCCCGGAAGTGGAGGGCTGGGCGAAAGGGAGCCCCTCGCTAAGGCTGCAGTGTTTCGGGGACCCGCTGCTGACCGGCAGGGATACTCACAGCTATGTGCACCTGACTCGCAATATTTCTGTGTTGCCGGGTGTGCATGTCACGGTGTTGTAAGTTTGGGTCGATATCATAAATTTGGTAGAAGAGATAGTCAGCGAAACCATTTCAATTGAATGGAACAAGGGCGAAACTCCGTTCGTTCAATCCTGGCGGCTGAGTGTTTGTCGAACCGATCATAGCCGTGGGGAAACAGGATCCTTAAAGATTGGAGATAAACGCGAAAACACCGCACACAAGAAATGACAGACCAACCAAAAACAGTAGCAGAGACCTCCGCTGTACCAGAACCGTCCGCCGATCCGAAGAGTCCTCGTGTGGCAATTGACTACTGTCCGGGCTGCCGGTGGATGATGCGTGCAGCATGGACCGCCCAGGAACTGATGACCACTTTTGCTGATGACCTTAATGAGGTTGCCATTCGTCCAGCTCGAGAGGCTCCTGGAATATTTCGCGTGTGGCTCGATGATGAACTGATCCACGACCGCAAGTTGGACGGCGGTTTCCTAGAACTGAAGCAGCTGAAGCAGCGTATTCGCGACGTGCTGAAGCCGGAGAAGAGTCTCGGTCACTCTGACAAGAAGTAGGTGATGTGTTTAATGACATGTAATTATTGCCTCTTCAAATATACATGTTTATGGAAGAGTATGTGATCATCCCGTGATCCGAGTAACCCTGAACCCAAGCACCTCGTACATATTTCAGGGGGTTGATGGTACACAGCTTAGAAGATCCATGACTCGGTTCTTTCAGGAACCATTGGGATGTCTCCTTCGACGAGCATCAAAGCATGACAGTATCAAAAGACATTACGAAACTATAGATATCACTTTCAAGAAATGGGTTTTAAGTAAACATGTTGTGTGGATTGGTATTTCGCTAGATTCCGGATCTCTGCTTTGGCTGGTTCAAGCAGGCTCTCAAAAATTATTCAAGATGAACTTAGTGAGACACCTGGGTCAGGTAGTAGCGCTGACCACAGCTGGGGCAGTTGTCCGGGCTGTCCTTCTTGACCACAACCCAAGTGACGAAAGTCTCCTGGCAGTTGCAGGCAACAACACGCTCAGTGAAGCGGCTGGGCACCTCAATCGGGGGGTTAAGGACACCGAGGGGACCACTGTAGCCTTTGGTCAGGTACACGTCATCTCCACGCCTCAGAGCCTCCAGCTCCTCACGCTCGCGACCGAAAGACTGCTCCATGGAAGTGGGGATGCGACCAGTGACACCGAGCTCGGGGACGTTGGACTCCTCGGCCTTGTCAGAGGCCCAGCGCTTGAAGCTAGTGACTACCGAAGATCCGAGGACGCGGGGAGTGACAACCGACGACCGAGTAATGGCGACCCGTGAGGCCTGGCGTGCAGCGGTAATGAAGACCATGGTTATTGTTGATCAATTAGTATAAACAAAGTTGGTAAATAAACTATGACAAGAAAGGATTTCAAACCCGGATCCCGAAGCTGGAAATTCCTTATGATATTCTGTTGGACTCTAAAACTAAAGACTGAGTTGGACGTGACTCCGTACGAACCTCGTGAGTCTTTAGCCGGTAAATTCCCGTGGGTGTGTAAATAAATTTGAAGGGTTACCTTGATCAAACCAGGAAGAGGGTGTTAACCCACGCGGTTGTTTATGTCTCTGATCTACCTTTACGCAAGATAATATTGTTATTAACCACCAAGTGGAAGTCATCATATCAAGGAAAGTCAAAGGAAACACGGTCTCTGTCCAAACAGTCCCAATGTCTTTACAAGAGATATAATGCCAACCGCCACTCCGGCGTGTTTTGTTAGCGCGGATCCAGAGCGGCTTTTTCCACAGGGCCAGGTGGACTGGTATTACGGACCCCTCCTCGGTTATGTTTCCCTCTGTTTTGGTTTGAGTTTTCTTTATTGCCCGCCAACCAAGGATACATCTTCCACCAAGTGCGGTTGCCAATTATTGTGCACACGTTCTCAGCTGGCACCGAAACGACCATGCTCGCATTATGCAATCCAACCACCAGCCTTCGTTTTGTTCTGAGATGTGAGGCCTGCATGCGTCCATCTGCGAGGAAGGAAGGGGGGGGGCGGTGCGTGGTGTACGTATACAACAAACACGAAAAATCGTAAACAGTGCAGTACAAGGAGAACGGGCGAGGACACGGGCGTGTGTAGAGGGAATGCGGGACAACTCCCCCTCCCTCCCGGCCGGTGGCCCACCCTCCCTCCTTTTTTCCTTTTCGCTCTGTCTCTCATTACCGCTCCGCCGTTGGGTATGGAAGTAAACAAAAAGCAATCGAGGGGGGCAGGTGGACCTTGCGGTCGAATCTCGGTAGATTTAGTACTGGAGGGCCAACACCCCACCCGCCACCGCGAAGCCCCATTTCCGTATACCCGATGCCCCGCGGTGGGTTGCATAGTGGGGCGGGACACCGAAGGTCACCGGTAGAAAATGGCCCGAAGTTCTAGGAACGGAGAATTTTCCGGTTCGCCACCGTGCGCTCTCTCTCACACCGGCCAGCGCAATTTGCCACAACCAAGCTCCTCCCTCATTTTTAACTTTTTTTTTTTGCTTTTTGTTGGTTGGGTTCAAAAGCAATGTTTTCTTCGTGTTTCTCTTTTGCAGACCCCCCCCCCTTTCTACCGTCCTGGGTCTCTCCGCCCCTTCCCACCTGCTGCACCCCCCCCCTTGTGTCTCCCCTACAACTCTCCTCAGCAAAAGCCCTATTACTTAAATCCTTCTTTTTAAATGTTTTGGGTATACTCCAGTATTGAATGTACCGCACAATTAATTTTCATCCGGGCCGGTTTCGAAAGCAGAGCGGGCGGTTTTTCCTTTTTTTTTCCTTTCTTCCTTCTTCTTCTCTTTGTTGTACATAGTGAACCAACGGCGAGGGAAGCAGATCTGTTCCTGTGGACCCCGCTTGTGCTGATTACCCCCCTTTGGCACCTCCCGCTCTGTTTATATAACCGCCACCGAACCGAAAAGCAAGGGCTCCGACCAAAACAAAAGGAAAGCTGAAAAGGATTGGGGGGAGAGGGGAGAGGGATTTTGGAGGAGAGAAGACCACGGGAGGGAAAAAAGAAACCAAGGAAGAAAGGGGCCCAAAAAAAAAAAGGGAGTAAAAAAAACGCGGAACACAGGAAAATCGGGGTGACGACGTGAAAAGACCAGGAGCGCGGGAGGAGGGGGGGGGGTAGGGGAGAGGGCCAAGCACGCACTAGAAATATTGCGGGACAGGAAACAGGGCTGCCCTACGCGGAGGGGGGAGGGACCAACGGGGACGAAACCATAGGTCTCCAATTGATTGGTATGGAATTGGATTTATAATCAAATGAGTATACGAAGATATTAAAAATGAAGCTGATTGTTCCTAATTTCCGCAGAGGTCATCTTGATTTATGTACATTGTAATTTAACTCTTAAGTACTATACATTTTGATCACACAGTAAAATCATGTATTTGAATCGGTCATTGGATTTGTAGCTCTCGCGCCGGTCAGGAACTTCGTTGGACATGCATTACCTTTTGTCGTGGGTTTATTGTTCTAAGTGGCTTGTATCTGTGTTCACTTGGTTCTCAAACAAAGTTGGTGACAAGATCTGTCATTGTAAAGGGTAAAAGGGGGGGATCTAGAGTGAAGCAATGGTGCACTATGCAGCGTTGGACGCAATCTCTCGGTTCGCTTGCTCACGACCGATCACGCATGCCTTGCATGTCCAAGATGGTGTCAGTTTGCCCAAAGACACCACCTTGGACCATGCTGGCTGTGTATGTCAAAATCGTTGTCAAAACTGAAACTCAGTGAAGGCATCTCTCTTCACAACCCCAGAGGAACCCCGGCCCACGTGTATACCGCCCCCCAGGGCCCAATCCGAAGGGCACAGAGGCCATGGGTTCCAATTTCTACGGTTGCGCTGCCTGTGTGCATCAAATGAGTCAACACCCAAAGCATCTCACACACTCCCTTTGCCAATGACCCACTCTTCACATGGCGCCTTGTCTCGCCCTTTCGATTGATATGATCACTAACTGCCCAAATGGTTGTCTAGCTATGATCGAAATGTTTCATGTCATGGTCATGTTTGGAATGCTAAGATGTTTGAAAAATGGAAACAAAATAAATGCTAAATGGTGTTCACGAAAACAGAAGTGGGTGCACCAAGGGTCCTTCCAGGAAGCTCAAGCGCCCTTGACAGCCACCTCAGAGAGCATGGGGATCACACCACCAGCCACAGGCAGGGTAGTGTCTCCCATCAGGTCAATGTCGATCTGGCGAGCAGCCTGACGACCTTCGCTAATGGCCCACACGATCAGGGATTGACCGCGGCGGCAGTCACCAGCAGCGTACACACCGGGCACGCTGGTGGCGTACTTGCCACCGCTGGTCTTAAAGTTGGAGCGGGCATCCGTCTCCAAAGCCAGTTCGTCGACCAGGGTCTTCTCGGGTCCGAGGAAACCCATGGCGAGGAAGACGTAGTCGGCCTTCCATTCGCGCTCAGAACCCTCGACTTCGCTCATCTTCCAGGAACCATTCTCGTTGGTCCACTCGACCTGCACGGTCTTGATGCCGATGACGTTGCCATTTTCGTCGCCGATGAAGTTCTTGGACATGATGTTGTAGTTCCGCGGGTCATCCCCCTTCATGACCTTGACCTCCTCGTGACCGTAGTCCACGCGGAAGATACGAGGCCACTGAGGCCAAGGGTTGTCCTCCTTACGGGCCCCCGGGGGCTGCGGCAGAATCTCGAAGAAAACCACAGACTCGGCCCCCATGCGCATGGAAGTACCGATGCAATCATTACCGGTGTCACCACCGCCAATGACAATGACATGCTTGCCCTTGACGTGAATGGGGAAATTAGACTCGACACCTTTGCCCTCATCCAGCAGTTGCTTGGTCGTGGGCTGCAGGAAGTCCATGGCAAAGTGAATTCCGTTCAGATCGCGGCCTGGGATGGGAAGGTTGCGGGGCCAAGTGGCACCGACGGTCAAGAGAACGCGATCGTAGTCACTCATAAGATCGCTGGCGGTGATATCCTTGCCAACGTCCGTGTTAGGGCGCCATTCCACGCCCTCGGCAGCCATGAGGTCCAGGCGACGCTGCACGATCTTCTTCTCGAGCTTCATATTGGGGATACCGTACATGAGCAGACCACCGATGCGGTCGTTGCGGTCAAACACCGTAACAGTGTGGCCCATCTTGTTCAGCTGATCCGCAGCGGCCATACCTGCAGGACCACCGCCAACAACGGCAATCTTCTTGCCGGTGCGCTTCTTGGGAGGTTGAGGCACAATCCAGCCCATCTCGAAGCCCTTGTCAATGATGGCACACTCAATGCTCTTGATACTGACGGCAGGCTCGTTGATACCCAGGACACAGGCACCCTCACAAGGAGCGGGGCAGACACGACCCGTAAACTCTGGGAAGTTGTTGGTCAGCAACAGACGATCCAGGGCCTCCTTCCACTCGCCCTTGTAGACAAGGTCGTTCCACTGGGGAATGACATTAGACAGCGGGCAGCCTGTGTCGGACTGGCAGAACGGCACACCACAGTCCATGCAGCGGGCACCCTGAGTCGCCAGCTGGCTCTCCTTCGGACGCTTGCTCAGCTCGTCAAAGTCACGCAGACGCTTCTTGGGGTCACGGTAGAGATCACCCGCCCGTTTGTACTTCTGGAAACCGCGCATTTTGTCCAGCTTTTCCATGCGGCGCTTCTTGTTGTCCTCGGTGCTCTTGTCCAGGACCGACTCCTCGATGTCAAAGATGGTCGGCTCAGGGCGCTTGTAAGGCTTTGAGGTGTTCTCGGACGCCTTCTTGGCAGACTCACCAGCAGCCGCCTTGGCACGGCGCTCCTCAACAACACGCTTGTAGTCAATCGGGTAGACCTTCTTGAACTTCTTGATACTTTCGCTCCAATTCTCCAGAATGTCCTGTGCAATCTCGGACTGCGTGTAGTGCAGGTGCTCTTCAATGTCCTTCTTCAGAGTAGCAATGTCCTCTTCCTCAAACTGCTCAAAGCTCTGCAGCAAAGAAATCTCAGTGTTACACTTAGTGTGGAAGTTACCCACATCGTCAAAGACGAACGCAACACCACCAGACATACCAGCGGCAAAGTTGCGGCCAGTCTTACCCAGAACAATTGCGCGGCCACCTGTCATGTACTCACAACCGTGGTCACCGCAACCCTCGCAGACGGCCACTGCACCGGAGTTTCGCACGCAGAAGCGCTCAGCAACAGCACCACGCAGATACGCGCGACCGGTGGTGGCACCGTACAGGCAGACGTTACCCGCAATGATGGACTCGTTCGGCTTGAATTCAGGGGCATAAGTAGAAGGCACGATAATAATCTTACCACCGGACAGACCCTTACCGACGTAGTCGTTGGCATCACCTTCGAGGAAGACGGTGATACCAGCTGGCATGAAGGCACCCAGTGACTGACCCGCAGAACCCTTGAAGTATATGGAGATCGTGTCCTCGGGCAAACCGTTCTCGCCCCATGCCTTGGAAACTTCGTGACCGAGAGTGGTGCAGAGAGCACGGTCTGTGTTCACAACGTTCTCACGGATTTGGACGCGGTCTCCCTTCGTCAGAGCGGCCTCCGCCTTGCGGATGAGCTTGTTGTCCAGGCGCAAGTCCAGTCCGTGGTCCTGCTGCTCAACGTTGTAAGAGGCCTTGCCGGGCTCGTTGGCACATTTCAGGATAGGAGTGTAGTCGAGCAGGCGAGTCTTGAATGACATGGCCTCAGAGTTGATCTTTAGACAGTCGGTGCGGCCAACCATCTCATTCAGGGTACGGAAACCAAGGGAAGCCATGATCTCACGGACGTGCTCGGCCAGCATGAAGAAGAAGTTGACGACGTGCTCGGGCTTGCCGGCAAACTTCTCCCGCAAAGTGGGGTCCTGAGTGGCAATACCGACGGGACAAGTGTTCAAGTGACACTTGCGCATCATCGTGCAGCCCATGATGATCAGAGGAACGGTTGCGAAACCAAACTCCTCGGCACCGAGCAAGGCAGCAATAGCCACGTCCCGGCCAGTGCGGATCTGACCGTCTGTCTGGACAATGACGCGACCGCGCAAACCGTTCAACACAAGGGTCTGGTGGGTTTCGGCAAGGCCGAGCTCCCACGGCAGACCGGCGTGCTTGATACCGGTCCAGGAGGATGCACCCGTACCACCGTCATGACCGGAAATCAGAATATGATCCGCCTTACCCTTGGCGACACCAGCGGCAATTACACCTACACCGACCTCGGACACCAGCTTGACTGACACACGGGCGCTCGGGTTAGAGCACTTCAGATCATAGATGAGCTGAGACAGATCCTCGATGGAGTAAATGTCGTGATGGGGAGGAGGAGAGATCAGACCGACACCAGGAGTTGAGTGACGGGTCTTGGCAATATCCTCAGAGACCTTGAAACCAGGCAGCTCACCGCCTTCACCAGGCTTGGCACCCTGGGCCATCTTAATCTGCAGCTCCTCTGCGTTCGACAAATAGTATGATGTGACACCGAACCGGCCAGAAGCGATCTGTTTAATGGCAGAGCGCAAGTTGTCGTGCCAGTCAGCGTTTTCGGCGACCTTCATTCGGTCGGCGTCCTCACCACCTTCACCAGTGTTGGACTTACCACCAAGTTTGTTCATGGCAGCGGCCAGGGTCTTGTGTGCCTCGATAGAGATGGAACCGTATGACATGGCACCAGTCACGAAGCGCTTCACAATCTCGGCAGCGGGTTCAACCTCATCAATGGCAATTGCACGGTCTTCCCGGACATCAAAATCAATCAGACCACGTAGGGTACAGTCCTCAATGGCTTCCTTAGTCGCCTCTACGTACTTGTCGTACGCAGACTTGTTGTTCCGGCGGCTGGCGTCCTGCACATTGGCAATAGAAGAAGGAGAGTTGACATGCTTCTCACCACCATCGCGCCAGTGGTACTCACCGGGGTTCTCGACCATCATGCGCTCGTTGATGGCCAGGCGCTCCACGGGCCAGGCGGAGTCGTGGCGGGCAAGGGTCTCACGGGCAATGCACGCAAAGTCAACACCACCAATACGAGAGGCAGTGTTGGTAAAGCAGCGGTCAATGACCTCAGCACCGACACCCACGGCTTCAAAGATCTGGGCCCCCTTGTAGGAGTGCAAGGTGGAGATACCCATCTTAGCCATAACCTTGCGCATACCAATATCAATAGACTTCTGGTAGTTCTTTGCGATCTCCTCGTCGCTCATATCAGCCCTCTTCAGCAGACCCTCCCGTCGCAGCTTGGCCATGATCTCAAATACCATGTATGGACAGACGGCGTCGGCACCGAAACCCATAAGAGTGCAAATATGGTGGACTTCACGAGCCTCACCGGAGTCGACAATCAGGGCAGTGCGGAAGCGGGTCTTCTCACGCAACAGGTACTGGTGGACGGCACCAACGAAGATGAGGGCGGGCAGAGCAACGCGATCTGCGCAGACACCGCGATCGGACAGAATGAGGTATTGCACCTCTTCGTCGACTGCGGCGTCATGAGCCTCCTTGCAAATACGGTCCAAAGCCTTGGAAATGCCAGCCTCGCCGTCGACGCGGGGGAAGGTGCAGTCAATCACAGCTGAGGTGTAGCGAGAGCGGACATTGCTGGCGTGCTTGATAGCCTCAAGTTGGTTGTGTGACAGCACGGGGTTCTCCAGAGTGAGACGCGCGCACTGCTCAGCGTAGGTGCCCAGACGATTACCCTCCGGTCCAATCGCAGTCTTCAGGGACATGACGACGTATTCACGGAAAGGATCGATTGGAGGGTTGGTGACCTGGGCGAACAGCTGTTGGAAGTAATCGTAGACCAGGCGGGGGCGCTTGGACAGGACAGCCATTGGGGCGTCATTGCCCATGGAGCCGAGGGCCTCCTTACCATTTTCCACCATAGGCTTCACCAACATGTTAATGTGTTCGACCGTGTAGCCGAAGGCAGGCAGGCGGTTATCAAAGCTAACGGTTGAGTCTGACATAACGTCCTTCAGGGGGGTGATCTTGTCCTGAACAGAGTCCTCAAGCTGCTCAATGGTAATGAGGTGTTCCTTCAACCACTCCCCATACGGGCGAGCAGTGGTGACGGCCTTCTTCAGATCCTTATCCCTGACCACTTTGTGCTCCTTAGTGTCAACCAACAACATCTTACCCGGCTGCAGACGTCCCTTGTAGCAAATTAGGCTCTGATCCAAATGGGGCAGAACACCGACCTCAGAACCCATGATGATGCGGTGGTCCGTGGTCAGGTAGAAGCGGCAAGGACGCAGACCGTTGCGATCCAGAGTGCCACCAATGTAGCGACCGTCGGTAAACGTGATCAGAGCAGGACCGTCCCAAGGCTCCTGGATCATGCTAGCCCATTGATAGAAGGCCTGCTTCTCCGGGGTAATATTCTTGTCGGACTGCCATGCTTCAGGGACCATCATCATGGCAATCTCCGGCAGCTCGTGCTGACCGTCCATGAGCAGGAACTCGAGCAAGTTATCCAGACAGGCAGAGTCGGAACCGAGGTCTTCAATAATGGGGAAGATCTTCTGCAGATCCTCGCCAAAGGTCTCAGACTTCATGACACCTTCGCGGGCACGAGTCCAGTTCTTGTTTCCGCGAAGAGTGTTAATCTCACCGTTGTGCGAAACATAGCGCAGGGGCTGGGCACGGCCCCAGGACGGGAAAGTGTTAGTGCTGAACCGAGAGTGTACCTTGGCAATGTGGGACTTGAACCGGGAGTCCTTCAAGTCTGGGTAGTACTCACCGACCTGGTAAGCAGTCAACATTCCCTTGTAGACCACTACACGGGTGCTCAGGGAGCAAATGTAGAAACCGGACAAACGGGGAATGTTGTTGGTGGCAGTCTTAGCCAACAGGTACAGCTGGCGCTCGGTGCGCTTGGCATCACCGGCAGCCTGCAGGGTCAGGAAGACCTGAAGCATGAAGGGCTCGACAGCCTTGGCAGAGGGGCCGATGATCTCACCGTTGACGGGGATCTCACGCCATAGCAGAACCTTTACTCCGAATTCTTGGGCAAACTTTTCGAAGGTAGCAATTTGGTTCTTGCGTGTCTCTTCGTCGCGGCTGAAGAACAAGTTACCAGCGGCGTACAGACCACGCTCGGGCAGGTCAATGTTGTGTTCCTCCTTGAGGACAGCCTTGAAGAACTCGTGAGGCATACCAGTCATGATACCGGCACCGTCACCTGTCTCCTCCTCGCAACCACAAGCACCACGGTGGTACATGTTGGCGAGAATGACCAGGGCATCGGTGACATTCTGGTGAGACTCCGCACCGTCAATGTTCGCTACGAAACCCACACCGCAGGCATCCCGCTCCTGGTTAGGGTTGTAGAGGCCTTGCTTCTCGGGGAACTTCTCGTCTCCGTGCTCGAGGCTGAACTTCGTGTTGGGCGACATCTTGTTCTAATCAAAACCTTTCTTTACCGTAAGTGAGCTACTACAGCTAGTCAATGCTAGTCTTCTGGAACAGTAATTTCAAAACCCTTAGTTGAAGATTGACTGTCAGGAAAGCGTTTTCTCTTGGGGGTTTGCCGGCAGATTGGGCCTTCTGCGAGCAGTTGTACAAATGAACTCTATTGTCTTGCTAGCTGTGGTGAGGGGAAAGGTATCTACTTCTAAGGCAGTTGATCGAGAGAGCCTGAAGTAGGTTCCCGATAGTGTATTGTCTCCAGAACTTTGTTTGGACGAGGTGTTCCGTGCGCTTTGCACTTTCAGAACGCCAACAGGAAACAGGCGTCTAGAGTCAGCCACATGTGTCAAGACCGGTGTGGTCTGTGGTGTTACGCTTTACGTCTGCTGCGTCGTGGCTTCGTCGTTGTGTCCGCGGTGTGTTCCTTGCGCTTACATCCTTCCAAACGGTGTTGCTGCCCCGATGATGATCCACCATCAACGCGCACTTCTGACAAAGGGTGCGGAGAAAGTTTCAAAAGCGCAAAGCGGGGGTTGGGGAAACGGGGCGGCGGTGTAGGAACGGGCAAAAAGGTGGGAGGGAAGGGGAAGACTTGGGGTTGGGGGGAGGGGGGGAGAGGAGAGAGAAAGAGCGAGAGCGAGAGAGAAAGAGCGAGAGCGAGAGAGGGACAGAGAGAGAGAGAGGGGGGAGGGAGCGGATAGAAGAAAGGAAGAACGGGCACAAACGGCCCCAACGAACAAAATGGAAGAAAACGACAGGGGCAAAAACACGGAGCCCCCGGGTGGGGGGAGAGGAGAAAGACCTTTCCAACCGCCTGCCTTCGGGGGCACAAGCGACCAAAAAAAAACCCCGGAAAACAGAAAAAGAAAACCAAAAGGAAAGATTAGATTCAAGCCGTGGGCAGGCAGCCTGCGAGAGCGAAACAGACACACAGAGAGAAACAGACGGCAGGACGCTAAGGAAGGGGAGAAAAACACCATAGAAAATTAAGGGAAATGAGCAATCTGATTACGAGGAGAGGAGCCCCCGGGGGTGAACCAAACCTCCAGCCGCGCACAAAGAGTGAGCGGGAGAGTGAGGGAGGGGGTCCCCGAGTCGCTTGCGCTTCTGTCCTTGTTCTATTTTGGTGCATCGGGCGGGGGAGGTAAGACGGGCTGGCGTAACGGATACGTCTATGATTCGCTTATGACACCCTTGGGTATGAAGAGTATACTGAGGTTTGGTACGACAATTTCGGAAATGGTATCCCTCCGCACAGTAATCCGCCACCATGAGCCCCCCGAAGGAGAGAGGAGGGGGGGGGGGTTGGAGTTGGTCGAGGACGGAAGCGGCGCCACGGGGGAGCGGTGGTTCTCAAAAACACCAGCCCGCCCTCCCCCTCCCTCGCCTTCGGACCCGACCACACACACACACACACACACACACACACACACACACACACACACGCACACACCCACCCAAAGACTTCGCGTCCAAGTCCGGGCTCTGTGTGCATAGGTCTCTGGCCGATCACGCCGAGGGGAAAAGAGCATCTTCAGTACCGAAAATACGGACTGCGAGATACTGTCTGTTCGCGTCGACGTAAATTCGGACTTTTCCTTGCCAAGAGGGAGGTGGAGGGAGGGTGGGCGGCGACAGGAGCAACACACTGATAAACAGATTGCGAACTCGAGAGCGGCCGAATTTCGTCAGTATAGCGTAGCAATGGCTTTTTTTGCTGTCATCTACGCTCATACTGAGGCACACTGTCCGCCGCCCAAGGGGGATGTAACATAATCCGAGCGGACACGCGATTAACTTTCTTTGTGGTTTCGAAATCTATAACGAACTCCTCCGTTCCCTCTTGTCCTTCTTGTCGCCCCCCTTCTCTACTACCTTTTTGTTTTCCTTGCTCATTTTTTTCCCTTGGCTGATAAATGAAAACCCTCCGCCCCCAATTGGAACGCATTAACGTTTTAATACAGCTCGGAAGTACTTTTCTCGTAAATCTGCGACAGTACCCGAACCTGAACCTCCTCGCTCCCTTACTTCGCTTCCCCCTCTTTGCTCGCTTTCCTTTTCTTTTTTTTTTCTTTCTTTGTTTTGCAAAGGTGCGCGCTGCGCCGCAAACGTTTCGAACGTTTTGTGTTGTTTAATATTTATAATTGATCTGCCATCACAGATGGGGAGCGTGAGGTCATATTAGCGGGTGGCCGGTTGATCGAAGCTTCTGGCCAATGGTGACCCGTACAACACACACACGCGTGTGTGTGTGTGTGTACTGAAACTTCTTCTCTTCGGTTTCATTAACCCCTTTTTTCTGTCACCACTCTTTTTTCTTGAAAAATACTTGGGCCCTTTACGACCCGCGGCGGACTTTGGGGGTGAGGACGACGAACCGGCGGGGATCTGTGCTCGCAATTGTGTCTCTGATCCGGGGACGGAAACTGCAAAGGACTGGCAGAACCGATGGGTCAGGAGTAGATCACGGGCAATGTTGCCTGCATGGTGTGTAATGCCCCTTTGCGGTGGCTGCGGAGTTTGCTATGGTGTTCTGCACATGCCATGGGGGGCTATGTATTCTTGCTGATTTATTGTAGTTTTCTGATGATGGCCCATGCGGACGGCAGAGGGTGCGTATCGCAGCAAATAGCAGCGATGTGTTCCTGAAGGATGTGCAATGAGCACCCTCCATTCACCATCACGCAGCATGCTGTCTATAACTCAGGGGTGATCAGCTTTTTTTGTCCAATACACGATGTAATGCTTCCAACCTGCCGCCGTGGCGTTGCAGTCGAGATTGTATAGATACAGAGTGCCACACCGGACTCTTGCACGGAAGATCGCAATGCCCGGTACTTGAGCCACTGCAATCCCCATCGAATTAAAAATAGAACTGGGATTTTCTCTAATCGGTGTTGTTTTACCCGGAAAAATGAACGGCGGTCAAACGCAACGCTTGCGCAGCAACAGAACACGCACCCGGCGAAACGCACCACGGCATGATCACGAGGTTTCTATTTGCGCCCTTCGTGGCTGTCAATGGTGGCTTCAGCCATTTTGGCAGTTTTGGCTTAGGGCGAGTTCTACCCCAGTGTGTTTGAATGTCTGGCACCCTTAGTTCCTTGCTCTTTGGTTGGATCCACGCATGAATTGCGGTGGTACGTGGCTATATTTGGGCCCGGGGGAAAAGGAAGCAGAACAAGACAACCGAGGAGAGTGTGATCCGAACGCGCTGATTAAGTTCCGGGGAGAGAGGACAGCAGGGCAACTGGGTTGCAGATCGAGCCTGACGGCGGCGTGTCCCCGCTGCTCGCGGTGAATATGTACAAAAAGCAAAGCACGTCGTGTTCTGTCGTCTTCTCAAATTCTCTTGCCGGCCCTTTTTGCCGTCGGGGCGCAACCCTGGAGATTCAAGTGACTTCCGTGTTTTCTTTTCCTTTTTCTTTTTGTTACTTTCCCTTAATTTCTCAGTTGTTCTCATACTATTTTTTTTTTGGTTTCAGGTTTCCTCGCCCTTCTCCTTTTCTTCTGTTACATTTCTTGGGTGATTGCCGTCTTTGAGCAAATTTTATTTTCGGGCTTTGAAGCATCTCTGTATACACAGAGACCCTGTACCTCCCCCACCTCGTCATCATCACTACTCATCATCAGTGCTACCATCTTCCGTTTATCGAGACATTAGGCTCAAAGTCCCGTTACTTTCCTTTACATTTTTCTTAGTAAATGTATTGAGTTCATCGCTACTACCAATATTTGCGGCTCGGTCGGTTACATTTGCTGATGGTTAGGACTGGATTGGAGGGGAGGTGAGCAGTCGCGTTCATTGTTTTGGTTGGTAGTAGCGCAACGATCCCCCTTTTATTTTTTGGGTGGTTTATTCGCACCTCGTTCAATGCACCGTTCAAGACAAATTTTGTTATATTTTTATTTCTGTTTCTCTTTTTGTTTCTCTTCTTTGGGAGAAGAGGGGTTCGTAAAACAAATCCGAATCCGTCCGGCAGGCTTGAAAATGTACGGAGAGAAGTGGAGGAGGAGGAGGGGGGGTTGTGGTTGTGGTTGTCATTCGATCGCGGAACTCCTAGGTTGCAAGGTGAATTGCAAGGAAAAAGGGGGGGGGACAAAATACATGACAAACGAGAAAATTTGATTGTTACAGAAAGCGGACCGGACTCACTATCGACCTGAAGCGAATCAAAAGGGAAGGGGAGAAAATTTAAAATGACTGTGGGGACCAAACCCATGACTTTATAAGTTGCATAGCGAATGTACAGTAGTAAATTATGACGTGCTTTGTTGCTGCTACGGAACACCGATCCTTTCCGTACAGTGTTCCTTTGGTCTCGCAAACTTTGCGCATGCGGTGGGTGGAGAGTCAGCAGGTCTCCCAGGTGAAGTGAATTGTGGAGTTTTTTGAAACTGAACAGCGAGGATTGCAAAGAATGGGATGAAGCACACAGGAATCATCGATGGTCCGGTGCGCTCTGGAATAAGGTTCTGATCATCTTGTGGCAGAAACGATCATGTACAGTGAGGATGCGTCTGGGTTCCAGAACGATGCCGTACCCTATGCAGCCTACGAAGAGAGGATACGCAGAGGTTTCGTGACTCACGCCCCACGCACGCGCGGTTATACCAATTGTCTTTCCCGAGGGTATAAGAGGACACACAATCAATGCGCAAGATTATCAAAACGCCGACAAAAACCTACCCCTAGAGGCTACCGTACATACCCCTAGGGGTAGTTTTTTTTTGGTGTGTGCTGTCTCTCTGGCTTCCTCATGATTTACAACCTCTTCACGTTTGAAACTTTTCGGTAACAAAACCACGGGGTCAGGGGACCCAGCTGGTGGGGGGGGGGAGCGGTCTGACCATACATCACCAATGGACAGAGTCGTGGACACCAAACATCATGAAGCCATCTAAAGCCTTTTGACCGAAGTTGTTGAGGTGCCAAGGGAAATCCGAAAACGCCGGGAACAGAGAATGGTCGGGAGTGGCGAGGAGAAAACATTCGGAACGGCTTCGGTATTGAAACTATTGGCCCCGGAACCTCCCTTTTGGGGCAGTCGGGTTTGCCCCAGTCGGGCATCGCCCACACATGATACTCCAACTCAGACATTACATGAAATGGGAAATTTGATGCGATACGTACCAATTGATATTTTATCATCAAGTAACGCATCCATTCATCATAACTCTTGCATAATTCTAAAAATAGACTTCCAAACGACCTATCCTATGCCGCCCGACCACATGGTGCGTCGGCGACAGGGTCCCCTGCTCCCGTGGTTGATGCCGGCCCGTTATCATCCCTCACTGCGTCCCGCTTTCTGACGAGCTGGGAGGGATTTTCTGCGGCTTGGTGGGGGTGGAGGTATGGATCCTGTACTGCAGAAATGGATGGCTGCCGTTCGTTCTTGTCATCCTTCTGTCTGTTACTTTTTTCTGTTTTCGTTTTGTGTTTTCTATTTTGGCCCAGCAGCGGAGGAGTGATGGATAAAGGAGAGACACACATTTCAACGATAAGCGGCAGCAAGCCATTTCTATTCAATTCCATTGATCTACTAAATGTATGGAAAATATTGCGGGTTTTCACCCAAAGGAAAATAAAAACTCGAGCTGCGTGCATCTCGAATCAGTCGACCGGCGCACTTGCGCGTTCGGTGGAGAAACATCTCTCGGTTTACCGCAGAATTCCTCGCCGCACCTGTACCTACATTGCCAAGCAAAGGCAAAATGATAAAAATTGTAGAGATAGCCGCAGTGGCCCAAGAAAATTCAAATCACATGGTTTCCGGGTGCCCTCAGGAGATTCTCCAAAGTGTGAGCCGGCGCGTGAAGAACTCGGCGCAAAGATTAGTACTGAATGTACTGACGGAAATGGTTGACGATGAGTGTCTCGATTGTTCCTTGGCGTTGGAAGGTGACCGCTCGACATGGTGCTGACCAGACTGAACGCCTTTCCAGCTGCCAACGGGATTCTCGTGCACGATGGGCTAAAGTGCGCGCTATGCCGCATCTGAGTTGGTATATTCACTATAGAATTGCCGAATTTTAGCCGACTGCGAGCACGACCACGGTGCACTCACTGATCCTGTGCCCTCTCGGACCCGGCGGGGAACCCAACCCCTCCCCGAAAAATTGCCAGTAGCAGGGCTGTTGATAGATTGACGCTGATTGGCTGGACCGTTAGTGGGTTCAACAGGTAGTCAGAACTCCAGGGACCCCCGAAGGGACCCCCATCTCCCGCCGTTTCGTCTGGCCATCTCTCCGTGTTCAACAACACATCGCCGGCGTGCACGACCCACCAGGCTCACGATGTCTCTCACTCTCTCAGTGTGTGTCTTGTCGGACGGGCGCGCCAAATTGAGTTGACGCGCGGACAGTGGGAACGCTTGGTAATTGCAAGGTGCTGAGATTGGGCGGAAATTCCCATTCTTTTGTTGGGAGAGAACCATTTAGGGTGCAACGGGACCTCCCTCTGGTGCCAGAGCGTGGGTGTCCTCTGTTCTACGGGGGGAGTATCACCTCCGAAATCCGCGGCTACCATGCGTTCTCGCTGGTGTATCATTGAAATCTCAGCATGCTGATGGCAATTTGTGATGGGATTCCACTCGCCCTTGTAGAACTTGATGACTCGCACATCTAACACACACGAACCTTGTGAGCACCGGTATTGTGGACTCTTGCGGCCCCGAACAAAACAACCTTGTGCGCTAGTAATGGAATGATCCGGGGCCGGACTTCGGTTGTACAGCCATCGGTCATCCAGACAAGTTTGATCAGGTTGGTTAACGGCTAGGAATGTTTGTGCGTGCGTCTGTGTCCATGATTAGTGCATGGAAATCGGGATGCATGCTTATGTGATGGAGGAAGCCGCGTACCGAAGATTCGATGTGACAGCCATGGGGAAGACAACACCACAGGAGGATGGTATGACCCATTGTAGAAGTCTTGAACATTCGATTGATCATCAAGCGCCCATGCAAACAAACTGCTGGACCTGCTGCCGGCACTTTTGGAGTGGATGACTTGTAGCGAATAAAAAGACATCCTTCACACTTCCGGTGAAACGTCTTTGTTACTGGAGAGACGTTACTGAGTACTATCATGGTACCTCCGGATCCGGCATGGTTGACTAACGGCTGATCAAGACCGCAACTGTTCATGGTGGTGTTGGGATTGGAGTCAACGCACCACTCACTCGATTGGCTTTCGTCTCTGGAGCTAATAATATACTCCCTCCTCGGCACACCAGGCCCGCCATACACCACACGCGGTTGGCCACCAGCCACTGCTAAATATGCAATGACCATAAAATAGGCCCCGAATATTCAACTGGATTTGAATATACCTATCTTTGGCATCTGTGAAAATAAACACACAATACCGCGGGGGGACAAGAAAAAATTGGAAAAACACACACAAATCTTTGTGCGTGAATTTCGTTTGTTTGCGGGACGAAAATTGGCTCTCGCCTGTTTTGCTGGAAATTGGCGAGACGAAAAGAATGGTTCTGGATTGGTGCGTAAAGTACCGCACCGGCGGCCATTGTGGAGCACCCTATTGTAAATATACCAGCTCATGGCTTGGTAGGCCAAAATGGCCTGCGGACCGTGCACAAGGGGCTCCTTTGCCGGAGTGACACCACAGTACTGAATGGCCTGGTCGACAATGGTCCACCAAAGATATCCAGCCGTTTTAGTCCAGCGGCTGGGTCTTTCTGTACTTTGACATCAAAACCAAACGTACTCCATTGAAAAGTATGACAGTCTGCTAAATTGAGTTCGATAGTATGGCTCTCAATGTTATGACAATAGTTATTGTGGTGATATTACTATGCTCTAATCGGTATTTAGGCTATTCAAGGTAATGAGAATGTGGGATAATTGTAATTTGATCTTCACGGCATAGTCATAGTAGAATTATTATCTTGTCAACATGGGTAAGCCTCGTGGTCTTAGGGCGGGACGTAAGCTCCGCAACCATCGTCGGGAACAGCGTTGGGCTGATTTGGCCTACAAGAAGAAGGCTCTGGGTACTGTCTGGAAGCACGCTCCCTTCAAGGGCGCCTCTCACGCCAAGGGTATCGTTCTCGAAAAGATCGGTGTTGAGGCTAAGCAGCCTAACTCTGCTATTCGCAAGTGTGTGCGCGTTCAGCTGATCAAGAACGGTAAGAAGATCACTGCCTTCGTCCCCAATGACGGTTGCCTGAACTTTGTCGATGAGAACGACGAGGTCCTGGTCGCTGGTTTCGGTCGTGCCGGCCACGCTGTGGGTGATATTCCCGGTGTGCGTTTCAAAATCGCCAAGGTTGCCGGCGTCTCCCTGCTGGCTCTGTACAAGGAGAAGAAGGAGAAGCCTCGCAGTTAAATGACCTGCTGCCTCAATCTCCTCTCCACTTGTATAGCACATATCTACACAATATCTTCTTTTCAAACGGCATTTATAATTTGAAATCATCATCCATGTACATGGTAATCACATATTAGTCAACTGCGGACCGGGGTATGACAAATCAAGATCCCTTTGATGAGGCAGATTGTTTCACGATGCATTGCTCTCATGATCTAGAGATCTAAGCAGAGTCCTTGTGGGAATATACTTCGCAATGCCTTTGGCAAAACTTTCAAACAAAATTACATTCACCCTATTTTGCATAACGTAAAGTTCTGTTGCTTGCCTTTTCTTATCGTAAATCTGTGCTGTTTTTTGTTATGGTGTGATGCATGTATCCTTCTTCCGAATGCAGTGACATGGCAAACCCCGCAAACCCTTCGCTGTCGACCTCAACGCTGCTTCGAATCTGGAACTCGAATCTCTCGGTCCCCTTCCCCACCACCGGCCCACCCTCCCGCGCTCTGGCCTCCAACCCTCCCCTTCCCAGCTCCTCCACCTTTCGTTGCCACAATGCAGTGCCAAAACACAATTGCTCGAAAGCACAAGGGCAAATAACCGTGGAGGCCTTGGCTGACGGTCGGATGTATTTGAAGACGAATACAAAATATGGAAGACGCGCAAGAAAAGCTGCACCGAGCATTTCACTTCGCCTACAACATATTGCACTTGTGCACTTTACGTCCATGTGAGGAACGAGGATTCGACCACACTCAGACATGATGGATTAGATGGGGAATTTAGTTTTCTCAAAGAATCATATTAATTTAGTTACATATAGCATCTGTTGTGTTTGTCTATGAATGTAGTGCGACCATGAACAACGGCAACCCGTCTACCGAAACGTTTGAATTGGAAAAAGGGTCAGAACTTCGGTTTGAAGTCGTCCAGGGAAAGAAAATACAGGTCAAAGTTACCGAAGGCCGGGCTGAAGTTTTTGGATATGAATTGTTAGTTGATAAAGAATACGATCTCCAACCCGGAAATTTTGGAATATTCACATTCCATGGTTGCAAGATTGATGTCATTGGACCTGCTGAGGAACCCTACGTCAGTGAAGAGACGCCCATGTTTCACTACCTCAACACAGAGCATGTCTTGAATCAGATGCGTTTGCAGTCCAAACGGATAAGGAAGCGAGACCTCGAGGCTTCCCTCGATGCATCGCCTAGGGTCATGATCTGTGGCGACGTCGGCGTCGGTAAGTCTACTCTGTCCAAAATCCTGCTCAACTATGCCGTGCGAAAGGGAAAGCCAACACTGTACGTAGATTGTGACGTGGGTCAGGGGGCAGTGACCGTACCCGGAGCGCCCGCAGCGGTGGTGGTTACTCACCCGATTGACATGAGTGGGTTCAGCAATCTGTCACTGCCGTTGGTCTACCATTACGGTGATACGGCCCCAGGAAAGAACCCGGATCTGTACATGCACGTCTGTGAATTGCTGGCCAATGCAGTGGACAAGCGCCTGGAAGAGGACGAGACCTTGGGACCGAACGGAGTGATCATCAACACCTGCGGTTGGATTGAGGGCTTGGGCAAAAAGCAGCTCATGGAGCTCGGATCCCTGTTCAAAGCCAATGTCATCATAGTCATTGATAACGAGCGTCTCACCAGCGAATTGAAACGGCACTACCAAAAACTGGCCAAGGAATCTGGCGATCCGAAGGCCAAAGCCGTCCAGGTGATCCGTCTGCCCAAGAGCGGTGGTGTCGTCTCCCACAGCCAGACAGCACGCAAGGCCTCCCGTGACCGCAGCATCCGCAACTATTTCTATGGCACCGACCATTCTTTTAGCCCACACAACATTGTCGTGCCGTTCTCCGAAGTTGTGATATACCAGGCCGGTGGTGAGGATATTCCTGACAGTGTTCTGCCATTGGGCATGACTCAGGCAGACAACAAGAAGCGCATGATTTTGATTGAGCCGTCGGAGGGCTTGCGGGACCGTCTCTGCAGTGTGAGTGTGGCACAGAGGGATGATGCGGAAGGTGCGGACATTCTGCGGAGCAACATTGCCGGATTTGTAGTGATTACGAATGTCAACATGACCAAACAGTTGATCCACTGTCTCAGTCCCCGTCCCGGACCTGGCCTACCCTCCAAATATCTGATCGCTTCTGCGGTGCAGTTCCGGGAGTCTGCATGATCTGGGTACAGGGGATGGTAGTAGATGTATTAAAACTCACAAGATGTGATCTACATAAGATTGTGAATGTTCTATTCATACTTTTAATACACTGGTCTCTGGGAGTCTGTCTCCGTTCTTTACTTGGCCCGTGCCTGCACAGCCATTTCGTACTCTCTGAGGATCTGCTGCCAGTATTGTCCATCCTGGCGAGCATTGGCCGCCTGACGCAGGTACCGCTCTGCTTTGGCGTCTTTGTCACTGTTCCGGCGACGCCAGAGGAAGATACCGTAGGTGCCGCATGCGAACGCATCATTCGGGTTCGTTTGCGCCATACGCCGCAGCACATTGTCTGCGTACTCCACGTCATTGCGGATCTTGGCCATGAATACACCAAAGTTGACCATCAGTGTCACAATTGCCATGTCGTGGATCTCCCTTGTAGCGTACTGTTTCTCAAAGCGCTTGAACAAGGAATACGCCTCCTGCTCACGCTTGTGGTTGGTCAACCAAACGGCGTAGGCCGAAACGGTGTGAGGATTTTCGGAGTCCAGTTCCATTGCCTTCTTGAAGGCTGCCTCAATACGTACGTCGGTGGCGTGGTCCCGTCTTCTCTGCAACTTCATTTCCTCCAGAGCCTTGGCCAGATGGTGGTGAGCCTCGTTCGGCTCGGCTACGAGGGCCTCGTCAATGATCTGCATGCGCGTGCGCGGCACCACATCCGAATGTCCTGGCTTGTAGATGTCCTCACTGTTCACCAGGACCTCAAAGTTGACCCGGAACCGCTCCTGCGGCCCCATGTCAGGGGTCTTCTTACTGCAACAGCAACCCATGGTTCACCGGTTTTGCTCTGTTTATATTCTACCGAAGACTCACGGGCGGGATTCAAGGCAATGAGGCTATTGCATCCGATGTACCAGCACGAGATCCTGACCCACGGAAACCCCCAGTGGCTCCGTCCTATGCTTGCCATAAACTCTCCGCAACCACAGTATGTGTTTCTTCAGCTCAAGCAGCCACTTCTTCGGACGTACCCGCTGATATTCCACCGGACAGCAAAAATGTTTCACGCGTTGCGGTGCAAGGCGGAACCATCATAGAGAGTGACTCTTTCCGCAGAACATAATCCACTACCGGTAGTCAACGCTGAGCAAGGATGGAACGAAAGCGAATGGCTCTCAGTGATTCGAAGAACCCGAGGTGGCCGGCCTTGTGGGTTTCTCTTCGGCTTGTTATGTCTCTTCACCGTTTCGGTTCTACCAGCTTACCAAACTTTTCCCCCTTGTTTACGCGCGCAGCGGACCGACCCCCTTCCTCTCCCCGTCCCGGGTTACCTACGGTGCGAGTCAAACAAAGGGGACAAAAGAAAACTCACTCCCCCTCCTCCCACCCCCCCCCTCTTCTTTCCCTTCTCTCTCTACGTATACTACAACTTTCCAACCAAAGAAAAAAGTCCCACATTCGACCCCCTCCCCGGGCTCCTCGCAAAAGCATAAGCAGCATCCGGCACGGCGACTCTGTTTGGTTGCGAGGGAGAGAAGCGGTGACACAGCGTAAAGGAAACAAAGTTTTAAAAAAACCCGTGAAAAATTAGGAGCAAATTAGCGGAGCCAGAAAAGTTTTCTTAAAAAAAAGGGGAGGGGTGGTGTGTGCAAAGGCAAAAAAAAAAAGAAAGAAACTGGTCGCGGGGCCGCCAAAATTGAAGTACCGCTGTGGTTGGGAAGGGGGGAGGGAGGGTAGGCCAAGGGGCGGGTCTTCTACACAGCGGCGCCTCCCTCTCTCTCTCGCTCTCTCCCCTCCCTGCAGTCTCACCGTAGGGACGGGTGAAAAATTGACCTGGAATTCTAAGTCCCGTATATAAATCTTCACGGGAGACGCCTGCCAATTGCAGTACCACCCTCTGTCTGGTATGTCAGGGTCAAAACTCCGAAAAACTTGACTCCCGAGGATCTTTTTCAATCTTGATTGTATAATAATTTATATTGATTGTATTCTATTTCATTATATTTTGCT
>PDIP01000052.1:108841-156804 GCA_002811645.1 Corallochytrium limacisporum
CCAACCCGCTAGGCCGCCCATCTTCCAACCCCCCCCCCCCCCGGGGGGGCTTGCGTTATGACTGGGTCGGCTTGCAAGCGTCTTCTGGTGGCTTTGTTTAAATCCGCGGCTCCTCATGCTCCTTGGTGGTTGCTTGACGTTTCCTTATGCGTCTGATTCAATCCTCCTCTTCCCCTCCCCCCCCCCCTCCACATCTCCTCCACCAGAGACCAAGAGCTCTTGCCACAGGACTTTCTCTTTGTTCAAAATTTTCACTCTCCAAATTCGGCCAGCTTGGCTACTGCGATGTACCGGTCCTTGTGCTCGGTGCGTGAGTGAATACGAACAATTTTTTCTCGATTCTTCTGTGTTTGATGCGTGTACACGTCGGTGCCTCGTCACCGTGCTGAGACAAGGCAGGAGCCGAGCGCCACTGAGCCACAAAGAGAGACGGAGAGCGCAGAACAAAAAGAAAAGGTGGTCAGCAGACACCCTCCGTTCCTTGCCCACTTCCTTCGCATGACGGTCCCACAAAGGCCACAGAGAGAGAGAGAGAGAGAGACAGAGAGAGAGAGAGAGAGAGAGAGAGAGAGAGAGAGAGAGAGAGGGGCGGACCTGAAACTTTCCTTGCTTTTTGATTTTGATTTTGATTTTTCTTGTTTTTTTATTGGGCTCCCGTGCGTTGCCTGCCTGCCTGCCTGCCTGCCTGCTAGCTTTCCTTTTGCCGCGGCAAAATATAAAAAAAGAAAAGGAGGGAGACCGGAGAATGCCCCGAAAAATAAAAAGAAAGAACCCGCCCAGAGCTGCCACGCAGCCAGCCAGCCAGCCAGCCAGCCAAGGCGGGCAGCACCCCTGGTCCAAAACAAAGGATCAATCAGCGCCGGGTGGGTGCTGGCAGTGCTGCAACTCTGACCTTCTCTCCCGATACGTGTCCTGCCCTTTCGCGTGTGAAGGCGAAGCTCGCAGGTTTTGTCTTGCTCTGTTTCTCTGTCTCTGTGCGTGCGTGGCTCACCGTTACCGTGCGGTTTCGGGACCTCCTGCTGCTGCTGCTGCTGCTGCTCCCGTCTTGTCCGTGTGTGCTCAGGCACACACGCCCAGGGGGGGGATGGGGGGCCAAACTGAAATAGCCCGGACCTCCCGATCCTCCTCCTCTCTCTCACACACACAACGCCGGCAGGTGGGCTCGCTCCCGGTTCACGGAACACCCCCACCCAGGCCCCCCCCCTCCTTCTCTCTCTCTCCTGCAAGAACGCGCGGAGACAAGAGAGAGAGAGAGAGACCAGAGAGAGAGAGAGAGAGAGAGAGAGAAGGAGAGAGAAGGCGAGAGAGGGAGAGAGAGAGAGGGAGAGGGGGGGGGGACGGGGCAATTTTTCTTTTTCAGGGAAAAAGTTGCGTTCATGCGGCAACAGAGGCGACCGAAAGGAAGCCAAGTAGTATCACGATGGCAAAAAAAGTTAGTAGCGAAGGACGTACCCCAATGATGGCCCCAAACGTAAAAGGAGGAGGGAGGGAGGGAGAGAGGGGGGGGGGCAGGCAACTGCGAATAAAGGGGAAAGAGACGGTGTGATTTCCTTGGATGCTATTTCCCACTTTTTTTTTACACTTTCTTTCTTTATCCTTTTTTTTGGTTCCTCCATTTCCGTCATTTGTTTCTCTCTCTCCCCCCCCTCTTCCTTTTTTTTTTTCCTTTTGGTTGGGGACAGATACGGTCCGCTCCGCTGACACCCTCCCCCGTGCGTGTGGCGTGTGTACGTAGGGGGAGACGGTGTTTCCGGCCGAGGTTCCCACTGGGTCCCGCTTTTGTTGGTGCGCCGTCCTTGCTGGGAGTGAGTAAGCATATCGTTACTTGCTTTGCGCTTTCTCGTCGTCATTTGGCATACTGCGGTGTCGATGCTGTCCTGACTGTGTGCATGAAACGGTGGCGGTGATATGTTCATGTGCTAACCCAAACAAACTTTATATGCTCAATCGGGCAGGACCACGGGTGAGCGTGGCCGAGAATGCGGTGAGGTATATCAGGGCACAGGCACTGAGCAACTACTTTGGAACTCGAACGCTGTCATCCACTCGCACCGTCTCCATTAGGAAACTTTGGAGACCCAGATCAAAGACTAGACATTCAAAGACACCATTAGATCTAGCACCCGGGATAGTTATTCGGGACCAGACCTATTGTTCAGATTGGAGGACAAGTCCAGTTTCCACTAGTAGATAGTTTCACACACACACACACACACGCGCGCGCACACACGCACACACACTCTCTGAGCAATCATGGCTGACGTGGAGGACCAGAAGCCGCTGCTTGATACCATGGACATTGTCCTGCTCATTCTTCTGGGCATTGGTGGAGCAGCGTACTACTACTATAGCCAGCCAGCAAAGCCTAAGGTCTCGATCCTGGGCCCCGGCGCCAAGAAGCTGAATGGAACCAACGGAACGCGGTCTTCCGCCATGTTCGACGATAGCGACTTTGTGGAGCAGATGAAGCGGGACAAGAAGGACATGGTAATCTTCTTCGGTTCTCAGACCGGGACGGCTGAGGACTTTGCACGCCGTTTGGCCAAGGAGGCCGCTGGTCTTGGATTCAAGTGTCTGGTTGCGGACATCGAAGACTACGAAATGGAGAACCTTACCAAGTTGGGAGGTGAGCTGGGAGAGGACCACCTGGCTGTTTTCTGCATGGCCACCTATGGTGAGGGCGATCCCACCGACAACTCGCAGACCTTCTGGGATTGGATGCACGATGAAGCCGACGTCGGCGAGACTGACATGAGCAAGCTCAAGTTTGCTGTCTTCTCCCTGGGAAACAAGACCTACGAACACTATCAGTCAGTCGGTCGCTACACTGACAAGCGCCTTGAGGAGCTCGGGGCCCAGCGGATGTGCGAACGTGGTGAGGGTGACGATGATGGCAGCATCGAGGATGATTTTGTGGCATGGAAGGAGCAGTTTTGGCCAACCATCGCCGAGAAGTACGGTCGTGAGATCAACTTTGACGGTATCGGTGAGGAACGCACCTACGAGGTGGTGAAGTCCGAGGTGGCTGAGAAGTATGTGTACACCGGAGAGCCTGCTCGCGTCGGATCCTACCGCACCCAACGGGGCCCCTACGATCAGAAGAATCCATTCCTGGCACCAATGGCAGTCAAGAAAGACCTGTTTACCGTTGGAGGCGAACGCCACTGCTACCACATTGAATTCAATCTCAAGGGATCCGGTATCAGGTACGCTGCTGGCGATCATCTCGGTGTCTACCCCACCAACGACCTTGAGCTTGTCAAGAAAATTGTTGAGCGCCTGGGTGACGACATTGACACTGTCATGAAGTTCAAGCCGATTGATCCCGCTGCCGGCGCCAAGGGACCGTTCCCGAACCCTTGCACCTACCGCACAGCTCTCATGCACTACGCTGACATCACCACCCCTCTCAAGGGTCATCACTTTAATGAACTCGCGAAGTACTGCACGGTCGAAGAGGAGCAGAATGCAATGAAGGAATTGGGCACCAAAGACGGGAAGGCTAAACTGGACAAGTTCTTGCAGCACGGTCAGGGTGATCTGCTGGATGTGCTCGAGCGCTTCCCTTCCCTGCAGCCCCCGATTGATCACGTCTTGGAGATGCTACCCCGCATGCAGATCCGCTACTACTCAATCTCTTCGTCCCCGAAGGTCGACCCAAACATCGTCGCCATCACTGCCGTTCTGGTGGAGTACAATCTGCCGTCCGGTCGCAACAAGAAGGGCGTTGCCACCGGCTGGTTCCACAACCTCAATTGCGACGGCCAAGAAGTCAAGGTCCCGTGCTTTGTGCGCAAGAGCACCTTCCGTTTGCCCGGCAAGAAAAACACTCCCGTCATTATGATTGGACCCGGTACTGGTCTGGCGCCGTTCCGTGGTTTCATTCAGGACCGCGAGGCCGACGTGAAGACCGCCGGTGGCGATACTTCCGATCTGAACATGGATCTCTACTACGGATGTCGCAAGAGTGCCGAAGATTACCTCTACCGGGACTACCTAGAAGAAAGTGACAAGAATGGAATTTTGACCAACCTGTACACGGCTTTTAGTCGGGAAGGACCCAAGAAGGTATACGTGCAACATCTGCTGGAGAAGCAGGCGGCGCGGGTGTGGGAACTCCTGGAGCAGGGAGGTCATGTGTACATTTGTGGTGATGCCTCAAATATGGCCCGTGACGTGCACAACGTGTTGATCAAGGCCATCAAGGACGGCGGAAACATGACCGACAACGAAGCCCACGAGTATATCCAGAAGCTGGAGAAGCAGCACCGATACCAAAAGGACGTCTGGAGCTAAATTCAACATAGTGTTTTGGCGGGTGGCCCTTTGCACCCATTCTCACTTCCTTTCATATTTTCACAAAAGCAACAACATCCATCTATATTTCTACATTTCCTTTCACAATTCCTAAGAAAGAACCTTCTTCAACATGATGATTCGCAATCGCGCTACCATCACCGAACTCCGTATGGACAGTCAGACAGGCGGACCAGGTTATCACTTCCAACTCAATCGTTCGGAATAAAAGTTTGAACACCCATCATACTGAGCATGACATAGCAGCAGTGAATGACACTCTACGAGTTCTTTGCATTCTTGACCTTGTCAGGTGTTCTTCATCGGCGCCTGCGCCGCTTGCCGGAGTTTCCACGGCCAAAACGTCCGCCTTGGGCAGGATCGCGCCGTTTCAAGCGCTCCCGGAACACCACGGGACCACCACCCATCGCTGCCGCCGCTGCCGCGGACGCCTGGGGTGGGCCACTGAAGGAGCCGGCTCCCAGAGTTCCCATTGCTGCTGACCCAGGCGAGGCCCTCGCAACGGCAGCTCCATCCATGAGTGCCTTTCCACGACCACTCTGCCGCTGCCGCTGCACCTGCTGCCGATCTCCACCTTTGAGTTTAGCCAGGGCCTGCGCCAGTTGTGCCTCGGCCTGTGCCAGGTTCCTCTTCTCCTCAGGTGACAATTCCTTCGTGACAGAAAGTGCTCCCTCTGTGTCCAGATCCTCGGCATCTCCGCCATCTTCGCCCAGAGCATCTACGAGATTCCGTACCATGCGGTCCTGGCGCGCGTTCTTATTCTGTCTGTGCTGCAAGCTGTCCACGCGCTGCACGAGCTTCACCACAGGCCTCAGACGCGCCAGTTCGGTGAGGTCTACATCGTGTGGAGGCACGTGGGTGCGTTTAAGTTGCTGAAGCAAGGCCTTATAGTTTTTTGAATCGTCCGGCGAGACAAGCGCAATGGCCGTGCCCGTTGCGTCTGTGCCACGGGCAGTACGGCCGGAGCGATGAATGTATGTGTCTGCGGTCCGGGGCAGTTGGTAGTGCACGACGGTGGTGATACCCCGAATATCAATGCCCCTGGCAGCCACATCAGTGGCAAGCATAACACCACGCGGACTGGTCTTGAAGCGGTCCAGGTTCTTCAGACGTGCTCGCTGCTGCATGCTGCCATGTACGGGGACGACGATTTGGTCGGACACATGTTGCTGCTTGGTCTGTGCTTTCCCTCTACTAAATTTGCCTGTCTGTAAATGTGTGTCCGGTTTACTAAGCTGGAGCAACCGACAGATGGACTGCAACCTTTGAATGCATGTGATGGAGTTGGCAAAGACAAGAGTCTTGCCCGGAGCATTCCGCAGAATGTAATACAAATATAGATCCTTCTCATCCTGCATACAAACGATCTTCTCCTCGGTTAGACCGGCTGCAGTGGCCTTGGCAGTGGTCAGATCGACATACTTGGGTTTACCTGTGAACCGAATGCGGGTCAGGAGCATAGCCACCGTACCTTTTTCCTCATCCATCTTGGCGCCGGGCCTCTTTTTCTTCTTGACTGCGGCAGCTAGTTTCTTTTCTTTTCGCATCTTGGTCAGATCGAGACCCAGAGTTGCGGACAGCACGTAGACTTGCTTTCGCGACTTTGCTCCAAAGCCCTTTGCAACGTCGTTATCTGCGGCATTCAGGCCATCTGTCGGTTTCAATTTACCCGTGAAAAAATCTTCATCATCCGGGATGGCGTCTGGCAGCTCCATGGATAAATCACGGTCCGATCCCAGTGCCATCTGCACAATGAGGTCCAGCTCTTGGTAGTGACCCTCTTCAATCATGCGATCCGCTTCGTCAATGATCAAAAATTTGAGTCCCGAAAGGTCGTCTAGGTGGACCATTCTTGTGACCATCAGCTCATGAAGACGACCAGGAGTGCCCACAATGATCTCGGGGCGCTGTTTGAGGAGACGTTCCTGTTTTGGGATGGCCTGCCCACCAACCATGGCGGCCACAGTGACCCGCTCCTTATCAGGCAGGCGTGAAGTCACAGCCACGAGGTGGTCCCGAACCTGCAGGGCCAGCTCTCTGGTTGGTGCAATGACCAAGCCAACCAATTTTTTCTTTTCTTGGTTCTCGCTCGCGCTGTCTGCGTCGTCATTGTCGGCAGTGTCACCCTCGTCTTCGCGCTTCTTCTTGACATTTGTCTGTTTTTGCGGCATTGGCTTCGGCAACACACCTGCCTCTCGTGCAGAGATTAAATGGTGCAGCAGTGGAATACCAAACGAAAGGGTCTTACCGGAGCCCGTCTCCGCCGCCACAAGAACGTCATTGCCGATCTGCAAACCATGTGGAATGGCTCGATACTGGACGGGCGTTGGTGAGATATATCCTGCTTTGTTGAGTGCTTGACTTACTGTGGGATGCACCCCTAAGGTAGCCCAATCTGTGTTAGTGCCATCCTCCATCCCATCCTTGTCATCTTGGCCCTCTGTCCTCCCTTCCTCTGACCCACCGGTAGCGGCCTCCTCATTGTCCTGTTCTGATACGAGTGCTCCACCATCCTCTACCCTTTCCTCTTCAAAGCTTGGCTCCTTCTTTTTCTTCTTCTGCATTTGTTTCTCCTTTTTCTTGTTCAATGACTTCATCTCCGCCTCTGCTGCAGCTTCCAGTTCGTCAATATCCGAGGGGAGATCCTCCGGAAGATCGCCGGGATCCCCACCGGGAATTTCTCCACCGTCTTCCATCCAAATACTTTCAAAGTCTACGATATTACCATCGTCATCAATGGAGTTCATGGGAATGCTGAGCCCACCTTTAGCATCCGTGTCGTAGTCATCGATCACTTCGAGGCCCATGAATCCTCCCATATCCAGGCTACGGGTCTTTAGGGAAGGTACGTCCATGCGCCGCCAACCCGTCTTGTGGCCGGAGGATTTCTGTTGGATAGATTCGCTTTCCTTCTTCTTGGTGCCCACTGTCTTACCAGTGGCGCTCTTGGCTGACGCCTTGCCCTTACGTTTCTTTCCCATGGCTGTGTTGTGTCTCTCTCGGCCAGTCTCGTGTACACTCAAGTCGTGCCCAGTACCCTTCACATCGCCGCTGTCGTTCGGGTATCCTCTTCCTTTAACCGTGTCACTGTTGTGTCCACGTGGTACAAAATCCTTAACTGCTCCAAAATACCTGATCTGAGCTAAGAATCGCTGGTTTTTGTTCCGGGACACTTTTGCAAACGCTCAAAACAAAGACAGCCCAAAGTCTCGGGTCTCAACCAGGTTCCCCCATCCACTCCACGCGGGTGGCGGGCTTACGAAACTGTCGCACAGACTCACCCTCTGCCGTCCGACCCGCTCCCACCTGGGTAGAGGGCTGGAGCGCGGGCTTTACACCGGTCTCGTCGTCTGGACGCCTAGCTGCCGGCCCCGGCCCCCCCTCCCCCTTCTTCTTTCTCCCTTCGCCTGGGGGAGGCCGGGCGGAAGGGGCAATACCAAAAATTTGAAACTGGGGTCGCGATGCAGAGTGACATGTTGACCAGGCCTTTGAATGATAGACCATGGTATTTTCGAAGGGACAATCAGTTTCAGATGTCAGCATGGTGATGAACAGGGGTGCTTTGTGTTGATAATGCTACGACCCGGTATAAGAACACTCCGCAGAGCGCTATCGGGAATCCGGCAGTGAAGAGAGACTCACTCTGACGTGAAGTTTGAATGTAGAGAATTTAATCACTAGCTCTAGGGCCAGCTTTACCACTTCAAAGCCCTGGCATGAATTAAAGAAAAGAGACAAATACAGTTACAACAGAAAAATGAACACAACTGTTACGGGCAACGGAGCAAATGAGGAGCCAAAGGGCGAGGACACAGCGTATGATGACATTGTTGTTCAGTACGCCGCCAGTTCGTCGGACAGCGACAGCGAAGAGTCGGACAGCGGAGTCAGCAGCACGCGACGAGCATTTGTGCCACCAATAAATTTTGCTATGGTCGCACCGGGTGTGTACCGCAGCGGATTTCCCAACCCTCGGAATCTGTCGTTCCTGAGAGTCTTGCACCTAAGGACAGTCGTGAACATTGGTACCGACAGCTACTCCGAGAACTTGATGTCCTTCTTTGACGAACGCGGGATCACAGTGCTAGAGTTCCCATTGAAGGGCAATAAAGAACCGTTCACAGAAATTGATGGTGCCACTATGGCCATGAGCTTGCGCGTTGTCCTCGACCAACGCAACCATCCCGTGCTCGTGCACTGCACCAAGGGCAAGCACCGCGTCGGCTGCTTCTGCGGAATCATTCGCAAATTGCAGCGGTGGAGTCTGGTGTCGATCTTCGATGAGTACCGGCGGCTAGCGGGCCAGAAAACGCGGCTTCTAGATCAGCAATTTATCGAACTCTACGATGTTCCAGACAGCGTCTGGCCGGAAGAGGAAGAGCATGCGCCCCAGTGGCTGCTGCGATGGACCTCCGATTCTCTTCTCGATGATGCGGAAAATAACCACTACGGTGCCTCAAAGCCGCGGGAAGGAGTAACACGGTTCCGGTCTGATGGAAGGAGTCGGCGGGCCACGGTGATTGACCTGGAAGATGAAGAGGGTAATATACCGCTTGTATTTGACTGAGCAGGAAGCATACAAGCCTAAAGAAGCTTCACAGCGTGGTAAAGAAGATCATTTCAAAGAATCATACCGTGTCTTGCGAATTATGTAACTGTACGTTCACTTTGTTTAGTTTTTGGGTTGAATGATTTATGGTGAAGTGAAGGAAATGCCCCATGATTGTGCAAACTTACAGCCCTTACCCCGGGAGTTGGTTTGGAATAGTTCCTCCTTGTTCAGAATGATTGATGCTGTCTAGACACTTTACTGGCTGGCACCCTCATCATCCTCAATCTTGGGGGCAAGGTAGTATTTAATGTATCCAATCTCAGCCATGCGGTACTCAACGACTAAGGGGGTGTCACTGGCCATGTGCAAGCAGACCTGAGGAGTCAGGGTGGTGGCCTTGGTGAAGTTCGACAGGTACTTGATGGCAAAGGTCAGGCTGACAGCCTGTTGCAGTTCAATGGATATCTGCTCCTCGGGCTTCTTGTCAGTGGCACCGCCCTGGCGCAGCTTGACAGCTCCGGTGGAGTTCTCGCCCTGAGCAGAGAACTTGACACCCTCCTTGGTCACGGTGATGGTTACGTTCTCGGACATAGTGCCAAGATCGCGGCAGATGCGCTGGAACTCAACACTGGGCATCTTGACTGTAGCATCGAACTGCTGCTCCGGAATACCCAGCTGCTCAGCGTCAATGTCCATCAGCTTGATGTCATACTCGGAAGTGCGCTCCTGGTCATTAGATTCGAAGCAAAATTTGACGGCATCGGGACTGTCGTCCTGTGTGGAGAGGGTGATAGCGTCTTCGTTAGTGGCACACTTCAGGACCTTGCCCAACACAGTCAGGTTCAGACCTAGGTTCACGGGGCGCTCGCAGCGATAAGACTCGAAAGCATCATTGCGGAGCAGCAGAGACACCAGAGAGACATGGCTGGAGTCCATTGCTTGCAGGGAGATACCGCCGGGGTTGCAGTCGAAGTTGGCCTCGGTGACCATGTCCTTAATAGCATCCAGTGATCCCTTAAGGATGCGACCCTGTGCAAGACGTGCTTCAAACATGGTTGCTGTTTCTCTTCTTGTATGAATGAACTACTAAATCAGCTTTGAGCATTCCATTTGAAGCATGAGTGCCATTGATCCTGATCTACCTTTAGTACCATCAGATACCGTCGCCTTGACATAACTATGAAAAGCCCGCGCACAAAAGGCTCTGACAATTCCAAAGCATCGGCTGCTCCTGCTTGCGGCCAAGACGCACGCAAACAGACCACTAACACCACTGTCTCTGTGGCAATCATCTCCATTACAGTTCTGTCTCTCCAAAGTATTCGCGCCCAAACCAAGATCTCAGAGGGCCTCGAACACACTAGGCGCTGCACATCCTCTCGGTCGACCGTTTTCAAGGGAGTAACAACACGCTTAGCACAGAGTCCGAGCCACGGGGGAGAGACCAGGGAGAGACTTGCGCTGCGGACCGGACCCCGAGGAACGAGAGAGAGAAAAAAAGATATCAGAACACCCCCGAACAAAGAGAGAGTGTGGCCGTCGAAAGGTAGAGAGAGAGGGGGAAAAAAGAGGCGCGAAAAGTGTCCGTACCACTCCTGAAGGTGAAAAGAAATAGGCCCCCTTCTATCGATTCCGAGACTCAGTGGAACACAAGGGCCGCTTCCTTAACTCATGACATTGTGCAAAGGGTGTGAACGGGAAGGGTACTGGTCCCATAGCTAACAGTATAATTTAAAAATCAGCAGTCATTCATTGGCATAAGCACCGACCTCGTCACCAAGCTTCACCAGTTCAGTATCGAGCCGTTGCCAGTCTTCGACCATTTTCTTGGTTTGGGCCTCCTGCTTAGCCTGCCAGAGTTTCCATGCAGAGAGCTGACTAAGGATCGGCTCCGACCAGGCAGCGTGACGCTCCTCAAGGATAGCCTGCAGGATTTCAGCAGTGCGATGCAGAGGGTGTCGGACATTGTGAGTAGAGGGCAGTCCCAGCTTAGCCGCTGCTCCGGAGGAAATCTTTTGCTTCGTCATTGATTCATTCAGTGTAGTTTGGTACATATTCAGGACCTCCTGGATGTCCCGGACACTCTTCTGCCACTGTGCTTCAGTGTTCCCGAGCCCGAGTCCGCCAAAGACAACAACTGGTATAGGATCCGCGAGCATGATAGTCGCGACCGTGCCAATGGCCAGACATGAGACGATGGAGGACATGGCCGTCAGCCTTTCACCATGGCTCAGCAAGACGCGCGTGTCCTTGTCAAAACGGAAGTGCAGCTGATTAGTTATGTCCTTGATCTGCTTTTCGACTAAGAATGGAGGTAGCGTTGCCGTGGCATCTAGCATATGTTCAGGAGCAGCCGCCTGCTGGTCCAGGGGCTTCATGCTACCCGGTCGCCGTGCAACCGCGAGATCGTGCTCTCGCCAGAGCATACGTAAGTCTTCGCTGATGCGCAGGGCACTCTGGTTTTGCTGCGCATCGATATTTGCGGTCAGTGTGATCAGCAGGTCACGCACTCGTAGTCGAAGACGTTGCGGTCCAGAGAAAAGATTATCATTTGCAGGTGCCGGGGTAGGCGACACAGTACCGGTGGTGGATGAAAGCCCTGTCCCTTCCGTGGACGACTGCTCCATGATCTCAAATTCGTCGTAGACGTCAATGTCTTCACGTCCCTTGTATTCGTCACCCACGGCAGACCACATAGCTTCTACAAGACGGTGTCGGTCCTGTTCCATTGCAAAGCCATCGCGGAAAGGCCAGGACAAGAAACGATCAGCCCACGATGCTCTCAGAGCCTTGGCTGTCCTCGTAGCCCCAGGTCGAACCTTGCCTTCGTCAGGAACCATCGGCAATCCTGCTACGGCTTGCAGATTGTTATGCATCGTGGTACCATCCGTCAGGGCATGGCTCGGTGTGCCGCTGATAATGATGTCCATGTGCTCTGTCAGTAAGGCCTGCAAATGTTTCACCGTCGTCTCTACCTCCCGCTGCGTGTTCGCAAATGCCCGACGCAGCGCCGACTCGACGCGGTCAATTTGACCTCGAAGTCGGTCATTGCTTTCTGTCTCTTCCTTGAGCTGATGCAGACCCTGATCCACCACGCGCTGTGTAATAAATAGCGGTGTCTGCAGCTTCCAGCGAATGTACTCATCGCCGTGTAGAAGCTGCCCGATATATGCTGTTAGTTCGTCAAAGCCTCCGGAAAGGTTATCGGTATTGTCTTGGTTCATTATTCCCATAAGCTCTGGCAGTTCGTACTGCAGTGGACTTATCTTATCTCTTTGGCCGTCCTGAATTCTCCGCTGATTTCGGGCACTCAGCAAGTAGACCATGGGACTGTCTTCCTTGCCAGGTCGACTCATCCCAGGAATCGAAGGCTTCGACTTTTCCTTTGCAACGGCAGATGTGGAGGCCATGGTCCTCTCAGCCGCGTCCCGGACGTGCTGAACCACCATTCGCGCCTCCTCGCTGTCACCGAGTAGGTCCCCCTTATTCACAACGAAGAGGACGTGTCTCCCCCATTCGGAGAGGGTCAGCAGAAATTGACGCTCGCTCTCCGTAAACGGCCGATCAGCGCTGGTCACGAAGAGAACTAAATCGCATCGCGGCACAAAGTCCCGTGTCAGACGCTCGTGGTCACGTAAAATTGCATTTGTGCCTGGAGTGTCGACAATGTGCACTCTGTCGAAAAGATGCGGTTCGGATGTTGGGACGTTGATGTGTACAACCGAGGACGACTCCGTTGCTCCCGGTTCCTGTTCTTGTTCTCTCTGTTCTTCCTCCGGTCCTACACTGATGACATGGATTGAGCCCGTAGTGGGAACCACTCCAGTTTTAGCCACCTCCTTGCCAACCAAAGCATTGATGAACGTCGACTTTCCACTGTTGAATTCCCCAATCACGACCAGCATAAAGAGTGAATCAAGGTTCTCTCGAGCGCTGGTGAGCAATTTCAGTCGCTCTGCCTCTTCTGCCCCTCCCAGAATCCTGACCTGATCATAGATTTCTTGGATGTGTTTCTTTTCTCGTTCTATAAGTTTCGACTGTTGCTCTGTGAATCTCAGCCCTCGGTGGCTCCGTAAAGCAGCGGTGCTGTAGTATCTAAGTGTCCCAGTGGTCATCCGTCGCACTGGGACCCGGAACATCCCGGCTATTGTACACAACATTGTCGATATCTGTCTGTCCTTTGCATCAACGGAACGGGTCGCCGTACCTCAAGACCAAGATCATTCCCATCTTGTTTCTATCGCCCTTAACCACTACAAATTTCAGCAGGTAGACTTCATATGTTGAAACGGCGCAAAAGGACGGTCCGTTGGTATTGGATTTGTTCTTGTGGACTTTAAAAACACATGAAGTATCTACGGTTGATTCGTGTTAGGGTCTCAAGTACCTTCACCCAGGGCTAGGGCCCCCGCGGGGCCCGGGCGGATCCCCGGGGGGGCGCACACGGCACGGTGCGGGTAGCAGTGTGCCAACATACTCAGTGGCGCCAGTTACCTCGCTTTAGCGGGGGCCTTGGGGAGGGGAGGAGAGGTGAGGCTGCCGAGGTCTTGGTAGATCGCTGTGGATCAAGAAGCGGGAGTATTTCACCAAATGTCCTCGACGGTTTCGGCGATGAACTTTTGCTTGACATCCAAGAGATATGCATCACTCTCCAGGGACTTCTCTGTGACTGTTTTCCAAGACCTTCGCAGATCGTCGGGTTTCATCAAGTCAACAGGTACCTCTATTGCATATATGATCAGAGTGCGGTGGCGCTCATTAAGATCTTCAAAAGTCAGTACCACCTGGATTCTTTGAATCGAACTATCAACATTGCGCGTTGTTAGTTATCTGCAGAAAACAATACCTCATGATTTGGGTATACAATTTGTAGCCATTGCTGGAATTGATTTCTTGATTTCCATGAAAAATCTGAAGTGGCTGAAAACAAAACTCGGGGGAGACGGGTGGTGTGGTCCTGGTGGACGGGGCGGTACGTTTGGTTCACCATCACAATGGCCAAGTTGCCTGCCCGGTATTTCAAGGTGTCCATGAGCGCGCATTCTGCGGCTAGATCGTAATATTCGCTTAACGCCATTTCGTATCGTGAAAAGAAAGCAATTGTGTAGAACTATGCCTACCTGGAAGCAAAGACTGCCGCGGATATGGATAGGCCTGGTTGGTCTGATCGCTATGGTGCAGTCCCCGTTGGCCTACATGGGACCACAGTATCTGTCAACCACCGTTTGGGAGGGATATCAAGTAGACGCCCTGGCGTCTCGCCATTACGCGCTGTGGACATTTACCAGCGGATTGGCGCGGTGCTCGTTTGCTATTGATCCGTCATTGGGATCCTGGCGCATGTCTTTGGCCACCTTTTTCATTGCGCTCGGTCACTTCCTTACCGAAATCGAGCTTCACCATACGGTACAGTACCAGAGAGCATCTATATCGCCCCTAATTGTGGCAACCCTGTCTATTGTGGCTCATTTTGCAGATCTCATTCTCAATAAGGAGGAACGCTACAGTCCCAAGGCAAAGGAAGACTAGAAAGTTTGATAGTGTATAATATACTTGTAGCGTACAGTAAGGAAAATGTACAAAACACATCAGGGTTCGGGTTCAGTGGGCAAGTGGATGTTGTTCAAACGCTCCAGTCCAATCTGCAATGCGTGGGTACCACGTTTACCCTCACCTTGGGCTTTCAGAGCCACATATAGTTGATGGGCTAGAGCAAGACCAGGCAAGGACAGTTCCAGCCGCCTGGCTTCATCTAAGGCGATTTCGAGGTCTTTGACGAAGTGCTCAATCATGAAGCCCGGTTTGAAATCACGGCGGAAGATCCGCGGTGAGTAAGTTGTCAGTGAGAAGGACCCGGCTGCCCCCTTGCTCACAGCGTTCCAGACTTCTTCTGGGTCAAGACCAGCCTTGTATGCGTAGATCAGTCCCTCGCACATGCCAATCATGTTAGTGCAGATAATGATTTGGTTAGCCATCTTTGTGTGCTGTCCGCAGCCTGGGGGACCCATGTACTTGATTGTTTTGCCCATGGCTGAAAAGATGGGGTTCAGGTCGTTCACAATGTGCTCCTCGCCACCGATCATCATACTAAGTGTTCCGTTCTTGGCTCCTACATCACCCCCAGAAACAGGCGCGTCCACGCTGTGCACGCCCTTGGCTGTGGCTTTCTCGGAGATCTTTTGAGCAAGGGCAGGTTTGCTGGTTGTCATATCAATAATCACACCATCATCTTTCATGCCTGCGAGCACACCAGTCTTCTCATCCAAGATCACGCTTTCCACATCCCTGGGGTAGCCCACGCAGGTGATGACCACATCACTGTTCTTTGCGACATCAATGGGCGCATCAACACGCTTTGCTCCAAGATCTTCCAACGGCTTACACTTCGAAGCTGTACGGTTGTAAACTGTCATGTTGGTGAACCCGGCGTTGTAGATGTGTTCTGCCATGTAGCGACCCATAACCCCCATTCCTATGAAACCCACACGAGTCGATCCAGGACCGATATCAATCGCTTTCCTTTTTGACACAGAGAAACGACGGCACCGTCCAATGAATTGTCCAGGACGTAAAGGCTTTTGCCGCACGATGCGCAACATTGTTGTTCAGATCTCTCGATCGGATGCTTTGTAAACTGATCTCCTTGTGGTTGTGCGTGCTGGACTGTCACAGAGAATGCACTGATCAATTTGTACCACTGAGGAAGACCTTCTCAAAAAGTAGATTCGTCTTCTCTTTCATCGAAATATAATAACGGATAGTCGTATCCTGAGCCTCTCAGCGGTTCTGATGTGCGGATGAATGATGGTCGCGACGAATGAACAAGAACCAACCCCGAGCACTGTCAAACAGTGATTTGTTTTCTAACCCAGTTGCGTAAACACTGACGAGCTTGCATCAGCTCCTAACAGTAATTAGGCCCCCGTTTCCAACGGGAACGGGAGGGGAGGTTAAAAATGGATCCCGGAGTCTCCCAAAGGCCCTCGGGGGCGGGCCAGTTGTCAAGGGTTTGGACACGCTCTACCCGTGAAATAAGTCGAGACGGACTGAAATTTTCCACGAACTTGCTTGGACGAGCGCGGTGGGACATAGGAAGAGTGCAACCACTATGACGGTCGGAGCACACGGAAATCAACCACAATATGGGGACCCAAAAGTTCCACTCTGTTCTCTCCTGACCGGGGAGTCAGCACGGGACCTGAAGTGAGTTTACGGGGAGTAGTATTGTTTGTGACAGATGAAAGGCTACCAAGGCTTCTGTTACGTGAAATGACACTCTATTTTGTTCTATTTCAGGGACAGGCTTTGACTGGGTCAAACTTCTGGTACTTGTTCACGTTGTAATTCAAAACCATAGTAGCCCGTAGCCAACGGACAGGCTTTGGAGACACTTGTCCAGACCTCTACTCGTATAGATCAAAATGTCACGTCGGTGGCAACCCCTTAGCGGTGATGACGAGGACAAAGGGATAAAAATGACCGACCTTGAGCCAGGTCGTGCGAATCAGGACGGGGACGATGACTTTGGACTGGATCCCGTGGAACAGTATCAGAGTGCAATGCCTGCATTCCCAATGGAAGAATCGTGGGCCGGCATTACAGTGAGTAAGAGGAACTTCCGCTGTCTCGTTCTCCTTGCCGTACTTTCATTTACATTGTCAGGCATTCTCGTATTGCACGCAATTTTCTCTCCGGGCTCGACAGCGATCGAAGGAGGGGCCGTCAACGGGACGTTTGCGGGAAAGAAGCCCCGCAATATTATTTTCATGGTATCTGACGGTATGGGTCCTGCTCAAGTTGGTTTGGGCCGGGCACTGCAAGTTTGGGATCGGGAAATCGAATTTGATATCCCTTTTCATGAGGGTGAGAATGGTGAGGATCTTGACGCAGGTAAAGAAATCGACAATAGTGATCCCAGAGATGCAGTATATAGGGAGCGCCTGGCCAAGCAGAAGGATAAGCACGAGCAGCGTATGAAAGCATGGAAAGAGGAAAAGGCAAAACAACCTGAGCTGTACAGTGAAAATGGTAACCACGGAAGTTCACGGCTAGATCTGACCCTTGACAGTATCCTGACCGGCTCAATTCGCACACGGTCAGCAAGTTCATTTGTCACAGATAGTGCTGCGGGTGGCACTTCATACAGCTGTGGGCAACGGACACACAACCGCTACATTGCGGTCACTCCTGATGGAAAGCCGTGTCCCACCATCATGGAAGCGGCAAAACGTGCTGGATACCGCACCGGTGTTATTGTGACTTCGCGATTGACGGACGCTACCCCGGCCACCTTCACATCTCACGCCCGCGATCGTGAAATGGAACGTCTAATTGCGCAGCAACAAGTTGCCCTCAAACCAGATATTCTTCTAGGGGGTGGCTTAGATAAGTATGAGAAGTGGGAAGGAGAAAAACTTTGTCCAAGTGACAACAACCATCCCCTACAAGATGCTCTAGATGCAGGCTATCAGTATGTTCAGAACAAGGACGAACTAAGCAAGATTACTACCATCAACGAGAAGCCTTTGTTAGGTCTGTTCGCTGACGGACACATCCCCTTTGCAATCGACTTGCCCGAGAATCTTCCAGCGCTCAAGGACATGGTTGAGAAAGGCTTGGAGCTGCTGACGGCTGCGACGAAAGATTCTCAAAAGGGATTTTTCCTTATGGTTGAAGGCTCCCGCATTGACATGGCATGCCACCGTAAGGACGCTGCCGGGTGCGGACGCGAGGTTCTCGCCTACGATGCCACCATGAAGGCTGTGAAAGACTACATCGACAAGCACCCTGACACTTTGGTAATCTCTACAAGTGACCACGAAACGGGCGGCTTATCTTTGGCCTACCAGTGGACACCAGAGTACCCCGAGTACAAGATTGATTTGAAACGATACGTTTACGTAGATCTCAGTTTAGAGAAGGCCATCGAGATTCTGGCCAACGGTCTTCCCAAGGACCCACAGGAGCGCAGTGAATTCGAAGAATCAATGGATATGGCTCGTCGCCGCGAACCCAAGGACAAATCCAAGCGTATCGGTTACAAGAATAAGGACCTGGAGGGGATTGTTCGTCGGCTCGGCCTGGCGGAGTTTATGTGGGACGAGGAAGAATTTGACACTTGGTCCGTGCTTTCTCAGAACATCTTCAAAGATGATGGCCAGTCGGCTTCGAACATTATATTCACCGACGCTATGTACACCAAGGTAGCAAAGTCCGCGGGAATCGGATACACCACCCACGGACACACTGCCGTGGACGTCAATCTCTATGCGTACGGTGCAGGTGCTCAGAATGTCGCTGGCAACATGTACAACTATGAGCTGGGTCAGCTGCTGCAAACCCTTGATGATGATTTCGACATGGATGCGGTTGCGAAGCAGCTCGCCGAAGATGGCATTGACACAAACCAACCACACTGTGCATCCAATGTGCCCCACGTCTGATGTGACATATCCAGCTTGCGAGTGACGGGCGGAGGGTGTTCGGACGCGCATTGGGGGGGGAGGGGCCCTTGCTTCGAAAGGTTCCAACCGAAGAGCGCACGCAGACACGCACAGAGTACCTGAAGAACTACTTCTTTTTTTTCTTTTCGTTTGTCAACCCGTCCCCCACCCTTTGGCCTCTACCTGCCATTGACTTAATACAGGAACATGTGCCAAAGTATAATTCTGTTTTCGTTCTCTCTCTCGCTCTCTCATTTTTTTTTTCTTCTTCTCCACATTAATGGTCGAACGGTAGGGCTCCAAATAAGCACGTCCCGTCTCCGCATTGGTCAAACGAGTACACATGCCCCTCCTTCCAATCTCTCCACCACCAATTCTTCAACCGCACTATGCTGTTAATTTCTGAACTGGTGCAGACACAGCAAGCAACCCCCAAAAAGAAAAATCTAACACAGAGAGAGTGGGGGGAGGTAGCTCTTGCTCTTAGGGGCGGTGGGGAATGGGGTCGAGGGTGATGATATATTTTTGCTGTTGAAGGGGCGCGGGGAGAGCGCGAGGGTTTTTACTTTTTGCTGGCACTTTCGCTACACCGGGAGCAACAAAACACAAGAAAAAATAACAGCCGCCCGCTCGGCCGACCCGCTCGGGGTTCCCGGTAGGGACTGCCGGTGGGTGGGGCGGGGGGGGGAATGGCTGGCCCAGAAACTCGGGGTGGCCCTTTGGTCTCAAGCACAGTTGGCAACCACCAATCCCTGCGATTGTTTGTAGGGAAGGGGGGGGGGGAGGGGAGCGCAAAGTGACAACAACGCTGCAGAAAAACCAGAAACTCGGGGTGGCCCTTTGGTCTCAAGCACAGTTGGCAACCACCAATCCCTGCGATTGTTTGTAGGGAAGGGGGGGGGGGAGGTGAGCGCAAAGTGACAACAACGCTGCAGAAAAACAAAGGGGGGGGGGGCCTGGGCCGATCGGTCTCTCATTCCTGTGCGGCGGATTGGATCGCCGCCAGTGAACGGTGTGTGTACGCACACGATGGGCAAGAGATGGCTTACATAATTGTAGCATTAGAACGCGGCGGAAAGTAGTTTCTGTTGCACAGTGCAAGGGTGTGGCGAGGTTTGGAGGCAGTGATATAGTGCGAAACGTAGGAATCGGAACGCTGTTGACGCGGGTACTTAAGCGCTACATGTTGACACTATTGAACACCATTGAACATTACAATAGGTAAGTGTGTGTTCCTGGCTTCGACGATGAAAGGGGTTGTGTAGTAAATTATAGTAGAGTAGAAGAAACAAACATGTGTTCTGGGTAGATAGCTGAGCTAGTATCCATATTATCGTAAATGAACCATGGATCAAGCCTATCTTGAAAACGCAGCGCGCCAGACAGCGCGTGCCTTCCAACGTCCAGAACAGCTGGACCGTGTCGGTGATCTTGTGGTCCAGTATCGGCGGAAGAAGACCAACGAGGACACCCGGTTAAAGACCATTGTGCAGGCACAATTAGAAGATTTCCAGACGGGCCATGACCTCATTCAAACATCACACATCGCATCCGTACATCTTGTGGATACACTGCAAAAGATTCGAGTTACTCTGGACAAATCCAAGGAACTGTTTCCGGACTACGACCAGTTGCGGCATGTTGCGGAAGCCCGGGAGCAGTTGTACTCGACAGCAGAGGGTTTGGACACATTATACTCAGCCCGTGAAGTAGCAGAGGAGCTCAAGGAGCAATTGGAAGAACCAGACGTGAACATGCTGGAGATTCACCAGCGGTTGCGTAACTTGGAGGCATGTCGCAACGATATGTTGGACTATACCAAAGACTTACCAAGCGAACGGCGGACACTTCTGTGGTACTTTGAGGCGGTCGAGGAGGTGCGCTCTATCCTGGACCAGCGGCTATGGGACACTATTAGTATGATGATGGAGATCGGTGAAGAGGACTGTCCGGTTACAGCCACAATGCTCGTGTCCGTAATGCGCATCATTGAACGCGAAGAAATCATCGATACCTACGTGGAGCAGAGCCCCCAACTAAAGGATAGCGGTATTGCTCGCGATCGACCGCGTAAGTATAAGGCGAAGTGCATGGAGGCCGTCCAGAATATGATCCATGAAAGATTTCAGGAACAGTATAGCGAGTTTCCCTCGGTGTTCACCCACAACATGGAGCAGTTTATTGTCAAGGATATCATCAAGGGTTATATCACGATTGGCAATAGTTTTCCACCTACCTACCGCATTGCGCGTGTACTGCTTGAGTCCTATCATCTCCAGGTGTATCAAATGCTTGACGCAATGTGCACTGATGTGGCAAACATGGACAGTGCAGCATGCGTGGCTCTGTTGAACTTTGAGAACTGGTACTATGGTGAACTCAAAACTCGATTCCGCAAAGAACGTCAGAATTTTAACCTGGAAATCCTCGACTTACACAAGTCAGATCTTGTGGAGCGATATGTTGAACTGGCCGACGAGAAAACCGAGGAATGGCTGGGCTCTCTTCTGTCCAACGAATTCAGCGAATGGTTCAACCAACCGTACCGTGACACGCCTCCAGAGGAAGACACTAATGGCTACTACATGACATCGTTCCCAGTGATTTTGTTTCAGATCCTGAACCAGCAAATTGGCCTCGCTGTTGACACAAAGACCCCCGCACTGCTCATCGGTGTGGTGAAGATGGCCGTTAAGAAAGTCCGGGACCTAACCGGAGACCTACAGAAGCGACTGAGCTATACAATGTACCGCCACTATGAGCTGCCTCCCGAGGATAAATTTCCGTTCCTTGTGGAGTACTTGATGGCCGCAATGAATAACCTCCAGAAATGCATCACCCACTTCGGTGAGATGACCGGCGACGTCCTAGAAAGTCTCCCTGACGTGGACCGGGCCGAAATCCGAGATATTTCCTCATCAGTAGAGAAGGAACTGAACAAGGCCATCCAGAGCACAGCTAGCCAGCTACTGAGCATTATCATGACTGACCTGCAGCCATTCCTTGGAGAACTGTTTGGCAAGGCGTGGCTGCACCACCAAAAGGATCCGATGAAGGTGATCATTACCACTCTGGAAGACTACGGTGGTGACATTGTGACACATGTGGATCCCCTTGTCCACCCGGTCGTCTTCGATGAGCTGAACTATCGCATTAGTGCGGCATACGTTGACGCGCTTTTCAATTCGAAGAACCAACTCGGAGGCGATGTGGCTGGACCCATGATTCAGCGGGAGATTGACGACCTCGACCTGTACTTTGATGAGATCATTGATGTTTTCAGCGACCAAATGGATAAGCTCAATTACCGCCGCCTGATGATGCGCGCCGTGCTGGATGTCTTCTCCACGTCCAACGAGATGTTAATGTTGAACTTTGGCAATGCAAAGCGTACCGACCCTGACTTTAGCATAGATCACGCACTTACACTTGTCAAGCTTCGCAACGACATGCCCAAAGCCCTGCAGAAAGACTGCAAGTACCAACTGCGCTCCCAGCGCATGCGCCGTACCGACAGGACCCGTCTACCGGCCAAATGCGGCCGCTCGATTCTGCCGCGGCCAGAGAAACACGATCAGAAGAAGTCGCCGCTGAAGAAGTTCCCGGGCATCAAATAAGTCCCATCATTGAACACACACTGGATCCGTTAGCGTAAGTCGCATCTTGATCATTGATATACTCTAAGCTTTAAAATATAATGAAGCGGACCCTTATTATAAGCAAATTATACTAAATAGCGTCAGTATTTATTTATACGGAGGATTCTAAATTTTATATCCCGTAGTGCAACAATGGAACTCAAGTTGCCATAGACCCAAGCAGCTTTCCGGTTTCCTTACCCCTCCTCCGCCCCCCGGAGGCAAAGTTTTTCAGAGCGCACCGCGGAGTGGTGGAGTCTCACAGTGGAAAACGAACCCCCCCCCGGGGGAGGGGGGTGGATCCGGGGACCCCGTGAACGGGCGATGACGAGACTCGGCCACACCGAAGCACATCAATAAATTTCCCTTTGCTTGGAAAAACTCCTGGGTCCCAGGGTAAGAGCCCAAATCACAAAATCTCAGGCGGGTCGGTGGGGGGGGGGGACTGTGCATAGCCGGCCCGCTAGGGGAACACGGACGGAACAATTTTTCTTCTGGATTTTTTTTTTCTTTTGGGTCCCAGTGTGCAGGTAGCGGTCCTGCGTAGGAAAGCTGGGGCCGGGGGATGGGGGGGGGTCCCCGAGGCCATAGAAAGGCTACTACCGACTGACAGGCCCCCAAACTCCAAAAGCCCAAGGGGGGGGGGGGTGGAGGTGCGGTTCTCCCGGTGGTTGAGCTGGGCAGCAGTGCCAAAAAAGGGTCGCAAGTAAATGTTGTAACGTACCTATGTTGCACGCTGTTCACATTTTCCTTTGTTTTTGAGATTTTAAACAATTATGTTGTTGCGCACCAAGGATGGTTATTGATAGTGTCATGAAGGTATGTAGAAAGCACACGACGGCTATTCTTCACGGTATGGAAATGCTGAGTTAAGTTTGTAACAGAACCAGCACCAGCAAATCAAGAGAACGCGAGAGTCTCACCCGTGGGGATAGACAAAAGTACACAAGTACAAAATTCAAAAAGCTTAAATTACGATATCGAGATCGAAGAATTAATCATGCCGGCTATGACAAGTAGTAACAGTAATAGTAATTTGTTAAGTAATTCCCAGGAGGCGGCCATGCTCACCAGCCGCCTCCTGGACAACCAGCCTTCCTGCACCATGGCTCGCGCCGCTGAAGAATGCTGGACCTTGGGTGCTGCAAAAGGGTGGTATTCCTGATGTCCGTGTGGATGTACTTGGACCAGATGTTATTGATCAACACTATAGAGTTCTGCGGGGCGCGGACGATGCCGCGAATGACCCAGTGGTGAGTGCGTTCCAGGCAACATTTCACGAAAAAATAGGCCATGGCGTGATTGGTGAGTGGCAAGTCTTTGTCTCCCAGTCAAAGCGCATGTTCCTGTTTGCGGGTGACAGCTACGACATTACATCGGAATCAAAGGAGAGCCTGGTGGGTCTGCTGGAGTTTGCGGAACAGACCAAGCTCCACCAAGTCTTTGTCTGCCTGGAGAGGAAGCAGAGTAATGCGGCGAAGTTGCTGAAGGGTCTGCTTTACCTAGGTTTCAGCTTGGTGTCCCCACGTCGTTCCCGTTTTACGTACAACCAACAGTTTGTCCTCCTGCGTTACAATGTAGGACCCCAGGATTGTTGAACAGGTGTGACGACAGCGAAGGTGACTAAGATCTTCCGCCCCTTTATCTATTGAATTTGTACCACATGTTCGCATACACACAGGAAGGATACAACATGGAGTCAGCTTGAGCATATAGATCACCAGTGACACAGAAGAAAGCATGTCCAATGTGTGCCTGATCATCAAGCTGCCATTTACCGCTCTGATTGCCACAATCTTTTTCCTATTTATCACTTTAACAACACAGTACACCGGAGTAGGTACCCAACCCTCCATTAGCTAACCCTCTTTCCCTTTGATAGTAAATGTATTGCGTTGATACTCGGCCCTTTGCTTTTGCAGCCCGGAAAACAACGAGCACGAAAAGAAAAACGCAATCTTTGGCCAAAGTTCCGGGGGCCAGTTTCCCGTGCCTAGAGAACCTTTGGGGAACGGCCAATGGTGTCACCCGGCAGGCGCGCTTGCAGTAGGGAAGGAGAAGGGGGGTGGTGAGGGGAGAAGGAGTTGCCTCCCTGGCGGCGGGTGGGCACGTTCAAATTATTTCGGCGCGGATGGTTGGGGGGGGGGGGGCCTACAATTGCCCTCCCCCCCTACCGGGGCAACTGAGGAGATCGATAGCGGAGACGCCAATGGGAGGAGCGGCGAAAATCAAAGGCCGGCTTGTGTGTTTGGAAGGAGTGGCTGCTGTTTGATGTGACCGTACGTTGCGTGGACTGCAGTGAGAATAGAAAAAAGAAAGTCTTCGGATTCGAGTGCGGGTATTTGTATGGATGAACAAAGCAGTCGTCTATTGTGGATCCCCTTATCTCTTTGGTATGTACGTTGACAGGAGGTTATGAAGAAAGCCTTAGCCCATTCACAACTCACCATGGGACGGTGATCAGCGAAAAGTTCGCATGACAAGGATCTACGGTCTTAAAAATTCTCAAGCGTAGCAAATAACTATGGGAGCACAGTACGAATTGAATCAGACATCGTTTTGGATGCTGGCCAACCTGTTGAGCAGTTTGTCAATAGTCATGGTTAACAAGGCCTGCTTTGTTAGTTACGGGTTCAACTATCCAACAGTACTGACCTGTGTACACTTCACGGTGACCGCGATATGTCTCAAGGTTTGTGCGGAGATGGGAGTTTTCAAGGTAAAAACAGTTGCAATTCCAGAGGTACTCAATCTCTGCGTCTCATTCTGCGGGTTTGTGGTACTGACAAATTTGAGCCTGCGATACAATTCAGTCGGGTTTTACCAGCTGGCCAAGGTAATGACAACGCCTGTGATTATTGCAGTCCAGATGTATCATTATAAAAAGAAATTCTCTCGGGAAATCTTGCTCAGCTTGGCACCCATTATTGTAGGGGTGATTCTGAACGGATCGTTTGACATCCAGCTCAATCTTATAGGAACCTTCTACGCTGCAGCAGGCGTTCTGAGCACCAGCTTCTACCAGATTTGGGTTGGCACCAAGCAGAAGGATCTCGATATGACGTCAATGCAGCTCCTTTATTACCAGGCTCCCATTAGCGCACTGATGCTGGTCGTCGCCGCACCGTTCTTTGACCAAATCCTCGGGCCGGAGGGTCTTCTAAACTATCAGTTTACAACGGGTGCCGTCTTTACTGTGCTGTTGAGCGGGCTGATCTCGTTCGCAGTCAATCTGAGTATCTTCATGGTCATCGGCAAGACTAGTCCAGTCTCCTATAATGTCCTGGGGCACTTCAAACTCTGCGTTGTCCTTCTTGGCGGATGGATCGTCTTCCAAGAACAATTGAACTATGTGCAAATGTTCGGCACTGCAATTGCCCTTGGTGGCATCTTCTGGTACACCCATCTCAAACTACAGGAGCAAGAACGGGAGAAGCGGGCCAAGGAGAAGGGCAAGATGGCACAGCCCGTCAATGGAAGCCCTACCCCGGGGTCCCAATACATCAGGACCACCACGAGCGCATCACCCGCACACACGGCCGTCTACCGCAGCGTCAGTGTCAATGACGCTGCAGAGACGATCAACACCGCGCCCTTGCTGCCCAAATGAAACATAAAATGGAAAGAGAAATAAACTTGCACATGACATCGTCATGATTGGAAAGCCCCCAGTGTAAGTGTTTTCGTTAGGATCCGGTCTCTTGGCGCTTTGGTCGCATCCGACTTTTCCAGCGATGTAATCACCCACCCGCCAGCCCGGCCACCGCGCACTCAACCCACCATCCCACTCCCAAAGGGAAAGGTGAGTGAGAATTGATGAATATGAAAGGCAGCACAGAGCCTGGGGCAGGGAAGAGGCCCCCCCCCCCCCCGGGGGGAGGGGGAAGGCGGTTTGGCGCTCTGCCCCATAACCCCGCGAATGCGTGTGTTTTTTATTTGGCTTTTTTTTTGTATTTTTATTTTTGGTTGGGTTCTTTAATTTTCTCCCGGGATGGGTGTACCCCAAGAACGTGTACGATTGTATACAATACAGTCCCTGGAATTTTTCTGTGCGTGGCAACAATGCCCAGTGCCCGCCACACACACTGCCGGACCTTCCCTTTTCTTTGGACAAAGGGCTAGGAATACCAGGAATGTCATATTCCACGATATCTGCAGAGTCGTATTTAAGAGATGTAAGCTAACGACGACGACGACGACGAAATCAGAAGTTGTAGATGATACAACACTCTTGTGGATAGAATTGGCAGGTGTGCGGTGCACGATAGCGGCTCAACAACTCGATGATGTAGGAGCCAATAGGAAACACAGAGTGAAAGAAGAACAAGCAAGAAAACCATGAATACTCAAACTCCACAAGAGCGGTTCATGACCAAAGCCCGGGATCATGCCATCAGCACGACTCTTGTAACACTATTGACAATGGGAACGTTTCTTTCCTGGCTTTTCTCGGATTACACGAATCCGCAGCTACCCCCGGCTTTTGTGGTCGCGTCTGAGAACGCCTTGAGCTTCCTGAGCCTACTCCTGGCAGGTTTTGTAGTGGTAAGATCGTACACACTTGGAATCTTCATACCATGGCTGCTGAGTTTGCAGGCAGTGATTACACTTTCGGTACCGGTAGATAGCATGGAGAGTTATTGGCAAACCATGACTGCGGGACTAGTGGTAACGCAAGTGGCAACCAACATCACGATGAGCACCATGATTGTCATCCTCTACCTTATTACGCAGGCAGAGTACCTGCTCTTCACCATATACGGAGCACCCTATGCTCTGATTGGTAGTCTGTTGGTCGTCATCAGCTACTGCTATCCCGACCATTCGACCCTGATTGGCTTGCTGTTGCACACGGCGGTGCCGGAGGAACTCCTGCTCAGAACAAGCGCCGGCAGGACCATCTTGGCCTTCATGAGTGGTGGGTCGAGCACCACGACTGTGAACGGGGGAGCGTCAGGGGCGGTGACGGGTAATGATCCATTTATGAGCGGCTTGCTGTCCCTGTCACCGTCGGTGGCGCGCAGTCCGTTTGTGTACGTCATCTGCCTGGTTGTTTTCCACATCCTGCAGATGGTCACACTGGCATCGGTGATTGGTACGTCCATTGCGGTGTTGTACACTTGGTTTTTCCTCGTCTTCATCATGGAGGAATTGAAAATGGAAAGGAGGAAAGCTGTCGGTGGCATGCAAATGAATAGCTCGCACGACGATGCGGATGGTACCACCAACGAAGTTGGGGAGCAGCACTTGATCGACCACGACCCGACGGATCCGGGATCATCGGCACGGCAGGCAGCGGCAGCTGTGGCATCTCAGCATGCAGGCTTAAATAACATCACCAACCGAGGCTTGCGGCCAATGTTTATGCTCCCAGCCCCTGTGGGCAACCTGGTCGAGGCAACCTTACTGCCCAGCCTTGCATTCTTGGACCATGTTTTGCAAAAGTTTGTGCAAAAGCGCATGATTCAGCTTATTAATACCATCGGCCTCGACAAAGGTAATGCGGCGGCGGAAATGGACGCGGAAATGGAGGCAGGCAGCAGCCGACGGGCTGGCGGCTTCACGGAGTCCACTCCCGCTCCGGAAGCTGCACCGGTGGACTTTGCCAACGACGCGCGGCGACAAGCTGCATTGCGGGACCTTCAATCCCAGCCCGCGGCTGCGATACCATCCACAGGAACAACAGCCGCACCGGCAGCCATGCCAACTTCGGACGCGGACTTAGATGAAGCTGCGGAACGACGGCGCCAGTTGGCAATGCAGGACCTTGGTCGAGCGGTTGGGGGCGGACCCGACAGCCAGTGATAAGGGCCTTTATATTCGTCGGTCCAACAGTAAAGAAGAAGGGAAACCTTTCTATTAGCAATCCTTTTGTGTAGTGTTTAGTATTCTTTGAATTTGACATCCATCAGGGTTGTGGCATTACCGAGCCTAGGCTGCGCTCTAGTGCGAGGTTCTGCCGCAATCGTTCTACTGTCATTGTGGCTTTCAGGCTCTCCACGGCTGCCTCATAGTCGAGCAGGGCGCGGGCCTCGATTGCCTTGCCAGCAGCATTTTGGGCGCGCCGACTTCGGCAGTGCGTTGGGGTCGATGGCGACGATGTTACTGGAGATTTTAGTTTGAGGTTCTCAATGTTCGTTTTGGAGCCACCGCTGATGCTATCATCCTTGTCCGTAGCCGCGTAGAGCAAGGTGCTGTCGACGGCGTAGAGCGCTCCGGTGGCGAACGCCACACTTCCATCACCACATCCGGTCTGGTCTTTGGTCAATCTCTCGGCGCCAGTACCTCGCAGGGGTGTCGAAACACCGGCAGCGTCCGGTGTACCGTACACTTGCCGTCCGACCATCATTGACCGCATCCAACTGCCGAAGGTGCTTTCGCTTCCAGCGCGTCGGTGCTGATCCATTGGGGTCGATGCGGGGGTAGCAGGTCCTCCCGTCGATGCCGCAGGGGCGGTAACCCCAGTTGGTGGCATCAATTGCCAGGGGACTAAACGCAAATCGAGGAATTTTTCTACAACGATCGGATCCACCACACCAACAACACGCACTTTCACGGCCAGCGCAAAACGGAGGACATGCCCCGGTGCTGTGACGCGGTGCAGACGTGGATCTTGCAATTGTCCAAAATCCCATGAACACATTGCGGACACCGCGCTGCCAGCGTCTCCGATAATATCGCGAATTAGAATCGGCAGGATCTGCACCGTGCTGAATTGTTCTGGGGCACCTGCGGTGGACGGCCCCGAAGTGTCAGCAGCTGATGATGCGCCGTGAGTCATGGGCACGCGCTCTGGTGACCCATCGCGGGGAGCTGCCATACGGCCCACACTGTGTCCAATGCCCTGTGCAATAGCCGTAGATGATGTGGCATTGAAAATGGTCGAGTCCAGGACGTCCCGGTCGTCGACATCGATCACGGCAGTCGCAGCCTCGGCAGACTCTGGATTTAGAGCTGCAGTATCGGCGTTTCCATGTCCGGCGGGGTAGCTCAACCGCTCCTCGATGGCGATATCACTACTGGACCACAGCGAACGTTCCTCCGGCGGCAGTCGCTCAATGATCTCTGCGACGGCACTGATGGTGAGGGACGCGGAGTGCATGCTCTGATCTGCATCAGTGCCTACCGCCACCATTGTTGGCACCTGAACTAGAGGTGGATCCCTGCCCAGGCCCAAGCTATTGTTATCGTTGTTGATGTTAGTGTTGGAGGCCAAGTCGCCAGTGTCATTACCTCGATCCTGCATGAGGCCATCCCTCTGCAGCAGCAGGGACATGCTCTCCCGGATAAGCCGGTCCTGGCGCCGTCCGAGGCGTTCTGTGGGCATCGCGTCACCTCCATGATCGATTTCTAAGTGGCTGAGATTCTTCACTGATGACTGTGGCGGTACTATACTGTCGTCAGCTTTGGTAATGTCATTCCGTCGACCAAGGAGCTCCTGGAGCTGACGGATGCGTTCGTCAACTGCCCGCTTCCGGAGCTCAAGTAATGCAATGTCCCGATCAATCGCCAGGGATCGTGAGTCTTGCGGAGCTTGGGCATCCAAAGCCACTTCTGTAACGTTTACCAGGGCCACCTCCTCAATTGCCTCAAGCTGCAGTTTTGCCAGATTAACGCCACCGCCACCGGTCATGTGGTTTAGGTGACTGTGCTCGCCTCTCAGCCCGTGGCTTTTGTGCGCTGCGTACGCCATGTCCAGGCGTGACACATAAACACTCAGGCGCCGCACGGAGCCTTGGCGGGCGGCAATCACTCCGCCAGCATGGAGAGAGACAGTGTCGGTCTCCGAGCCGAAGTTCCACCGCTCTTGTGTAGTCATTGGTCCAAGCCCATGGCCCTCGAGGGTCCAGGCAATCGCCCCTGCCAACGATCGTGGCGGCTTCCGTGGTGGTGCGCGGATTGGCAAGGGCACGAAAATACCATCCTCGTTTGGCTCCAGAACGGAAAACTGTAAACCCACGCCCCAGAAGCCTCTGATGGCATCTGTGAATTTGCCCAGGCGTGCCATGCTTTCGTTGTCGACTGTGAGGCAGTGCAAAGGCAGCTCTCGCAGCGATCGGAGAATGGTCCGTGGTACAGCCAGGTGAGCACCAGGCCCGGAGCCAGTTGGCTGCCTGAAAAGAGCGAGCCAGCGCTGTTGGTTTGCCATTCCCCGAGGAGTCAGTCCTTGCGTATCATCAAGGAAAGGCGAATTGGAAGCCGATGCCACGGTTCTATTGTGGCTGTTGCCGGCGGTGACTGCAACTGGTCCGTCGTCCCCTCCTCGTGGAGAGAGTCCCCGCATCGCGAGGCGAACATTGTGACCCCACAGCTCGATAGCCAGCGCTCCATTGCTAAGGTATTGCAGAAACATGTCATCAACCGGGTCGACGGCAAAAACTTTTCGACTATTGAAGCGGATTGTTTCGGTTTCGTCCTGCAAGGATCCCTCGAGCTGTTGGAAACTGTCGCCTAAGTTTTCAACATAGGTACTAGGGTCATCGCTCTGCTCCATGCTGTCTGTCATACGATCTGGCCTCTCCTCAGGCACACGGATCTCCTCCTGCTGCCAGAAATGATACTTTGCAAAGACAAAGTCAGTGTTGTTACCGCTTAGACCCTCGGCCACTCCGAGGATGATTTCGTATCGTTCACTGTCGCCAGCCTCCGTCTCCCTCACAATCGCTGTGCGCGCGCGGTCGACGCTTGCCTGCTTGACGCCCCTCGCAAATAGCACATCCTTTGGCGGAGAATGATTGTGCAGACCACTGCCGTGTGTGTGGTGAAGCATACCATTGCTGCTCTGCGGACATGGAGTCGCCTTTGACGGCTGATATCGACCGGCATCCGGTGTGGCTGTGCGGTTGTTGTTCTGCAAGGCTTTCGTCGGAGATTTTCGTCCATTCTTGAGATCCACATCTGTGAAACTGGATCGTCTCCCGGGGTTTATTTCGCTCGCATTCGGCATAACCGTACCTTGCATAAGCTCAGCGTTATTAAGGCTGAGGTACTCACCTAGGGCCGCCACTTCGTGGCGCTGCGGAAGGCGCCTCAGAGCAACACTCAGGCGGCCGCGCTTGAGTCCCCTCTGGTCAAAGATCGGTGTCTGAACAACGAAACCTGGCAGCGTGAACATCAATGGTCTGAGGTAGACATGCGCAATCCCCGCCAGCGCATAGTCATGCGGTTCATGGAACGGGTTCCCCACTCGACCGTTGCTGTCTGTGTCGGGCTCGGCAGGGCCATCATCGAGGGTCAGAGAGCTCGCTTCCGGTTCGTCCGGCCTCGTGCCGGTCTCTTGATACTCTTCGTAGATCATTTGCATGTCTTCCACTCGTTCCTGGAACTTGTCCAGAGACAAGACGTGCATCGCATTCTCGCGGCCATCTATAACCTCCACCACTATCTCTCCTTCCTGGTAGTCCTCATGGTAGAAGTACTTGTGGTCGCCGTCCACGGCCGTGAGAGCAAGGTCACCTGCTTTCTGTAGTACCTCAGAATGCAGTTGAATCTTCGCATGGAAGGTGACCTTTTCATGAAGGGCTTCCGCAATGGCGTTCGCAGTACGTATTTTGGGCATTACTACGAGCAAGTCTTGAAGCAGGCGCTGTCGTTCGCGGGCACGCCAGCGCATCAAAGCTTGCGCTTCTTCATGGGCCGGGTCAAGAAGTTTGCGCTGATGTTCCTCTTCCAAATTGTTCAACTTTTGCTGATACTCATTCGCCACCTCCCGAGTTGCTGATTCCCGAGCTTCTTTGATCCGTGCCTCATACTCTGCACGAAGCGCTTCCTCATCGGCCGTAGACAACTTTGCCTTCTCAGGAGAAGTAGTATCGTTACCGACGCTTTCTTCTGTCAACTCTCGAAGGGCCACATCTTCGTCGTTGTAAATGAGTTCACGCTGGGCCTGAGCCCATAAACTGCCGCGCACTCCGCCGATTTCTTGGCCACCTGGTCTCGGACATTGAGGTGCGTGCATGCGGTATAAATGGTTGTTGCCAAATAGAATACGGTCCCGGTGGTAAATCTGCTCTGTCATACCATCTACTACACGTTTACCGTTGATAAAGATATCGGCATCGCAGCTTGGATAGGGAGTGATGGTAATTGAACAATTGTCTTCCGCCACGTCGATCAAGCAGTGCCGGTCCCGGATACCCAATCCATTGAATTGAATGGTGACTTGGTCAACATCTGATTCCGATATCGGCTTGTTCTGGTTGGGGTTGTCGCTCACCTGTGGCAAGTCTTCTCCTGGTACCATCTTGCCGACCACATTCGAATAGTCCAGGTGGTATACCAGCAGCTCGTTCAGAGCAGGATCCTCATTCAAATTGATCAGGTATGGCTTATTCTGATCCAGTCCAATACCCCTTTGATCTGCCGCCAAGGTGATCCCAATGCGATTCAATTGTCGATTGTACTTGTTTAAATGTTCTTGTGACTCCTTAACCTTCTCTTCCCATGGCTTACGAAGTTTTTCAATAAGAGACTCTGACTCCTCGAGTTTAGCACGCAGTTTGGCGGCCTCATCTCCACCCTTGCTTTTGGTTGCAGTACTGTTATGTCCGTCACCAGCTGCAAGCCTAGCCTTGAGTTCTGCAAGTTCGTTTTTCAATTCCCGAATTATCCGTTGCTGCGGATCTTCATTGATTACAGCATGGTTGATAATCTTCTTCACGCTCTCGGCGTAGCGCAGGGTGCTCAGTGTTTCCTCTGCGTGCAGTGCGTTGGGAGTGATTGCGGCAACCATAATGGTCTTGGAATTGCCTCCCAAACTGTCTTTCAGTAACCACGTCAGCGTACTGTTTCGATACGGAATATGTCTTGTTCCATCAGTTTTCGAGGGACCCTCGGCCAGCCGATTGATCACCAGACCCAGAGTACTCAGGCTCTTGTTGATGTTACCACTCTCCTTGAGCCGGACACCCTCAGCTCCTGTCTTGCTCACCCGCTCACTACCAGCCAGGTCAACCAGACTGACACGTGAAGAGCGGATCATTGTGAGGTCTTTGCCCTCGCGTCGAACACTAGCAGATTCTGAAGGTATTTCCCCGGCATCATCGTCTACCTTGCTAATGGCCTTCAGTGGAGACTTTGACAGAGATCCGTTGGCGGGTTCTGCGCGCTCCTTCCGAGTGGTAGTTCGGCGCTCCACATTGAGCATGAAGATAGCATGACTGCGACTACTCCGCGCATTCATGTTTGTGGCAGCCACCATCCGTGCCCGATTGCCGTTTGCTATCGTCTGCTCTATCTCCTCTAGGGTAGTGACAGCAAGAGATGTCAGGCCCTCTACGTACGGACCGATACGGTAATGTTCTCGAATACGCAGCGGTTTGGCACTGTGCGGTTTGGCATCTGCAATACCTATCGACTGCCCCGATTTGTTCTCACTTCTGTTCTTGGTCGGAGTTGGACTGGCCGAAGTACCTCCAGCGTCCTGGGCTAACAAATCTCGCACCTTTTCATTGTAGATCTCCAAGTAGCTTACCTCAACGTGGTACTTAGTCTGCGATATGTCTCCGGTGGCAAGATCTTCCACAGATCCCTTCGCCTCATCAGCTGCGATCCGGTCAAAAAGCCCCTTAGTCAATCGTGGGATGATACCTGGTTGCTCTGCTGTACCAAGCATGGTATGTGTTTTTCCTGCCCCTGTCTGTCCGTAAGCAAAGATACAGTTGTTGTAGCCAGCGACGCAATGGTCAATCACCGGCTTCGCCACGGTCTCATAGACCAATTCTTGAGTAGTTTCTGGTCCGAACACATGGTCGTAGTTGAATTTCTTCACATCCTGCCTATGGCTGTCTGTGGCTTGGCCATGGACCGTGTAGTGCGCACATCTGGCCACAGCAGAGTCCCCATCACAACCGACTGCTTCCACAACATTGGCTCGCTTTGACCGCCTTTCGGAATCGTTGTTTGGACGTATACGCAACGCAACTTTGATCACCTCATCAGACCCTTCACCAGACGCTTTGACGCACTCTGTTTCTGAAACCATGGTTGTTCAAAGAAACAACTTTCGTAGAAGACAGAATTCTATACGATCGAGATCTGCTGATCTTCGGTAGCGAAGCGGAACCACATGATACGATCCCGGCCCAGTCACACTTGTGACCGTTTTGCCTTTGATCTATTTGACTTTGGAATCCCCTGATAAACAGGTCTAACCTGGTAAGGTCAATACACGCGATTGAATACCTTGTGATTGATGGTCCACGGGGGTCTGGGGCCCGATGTCAAATTCGCGGTCAAACACGGGAATCGCCCTCTCCCAAAAATGTGACAAGAGGAAAACGTCAGGGAGCAAATAGGCCCCTGAATTGACTGGCAAGTTCACCAACCTTCGTGACCAGAGCTGCCGATCGCATCCAGTATACGAGAGAAAGAGGAAACAGTCGCGGGCATGGATACCACATGAGCAGGCTTCACAATGTGTTTCTTTTTTATTACGTTACCGGATTCTACTCAGTATTCCTCGGCGGCCTGTGCCGTTCTATAGTACTTGCCAGCGTACTCTTTGCGCGTCAGCCCCTCACGTTCCATACGGCGAGCCTCTTCGGCTAACATCTGCCCATACTCACTCTCACGTAGAGCACGGAACTCAAGCGTAGCACGCTCTTCCTCTGCCCGCCGGAGGCCAAGACGTTCCCGTTCCGAAACCTGCTCATTGAGGGCTTCGAGCTGTGCACGACGTTTTCGCTCCTTCGCCTCAGCCTCCGCAGAATTCTGTCGCTGTATCCATTCCAGGGCCTGCAGCAAGCGATCGCGCTCGGCGAGATTCTGCTCGCGTTCTCCTCGGATGCGGTCTAGGCGCTCCTGCAGCTGCACCTTCCAACCCTCAACGACTTCGACCATAAGCCGCTGGCGGGCAGCCTCTTCCTTTTCCCATTCCGCAGCCCTTTCGGCCCATACGCGCTCCGCTTCCCGCTGGAGCATGGCCTCCACGGCCTGCTCGCGCTGTTGTTCGTGCTCCTTTACTCGGTCGAGATAGTCGAGATACTCTTCCATTTCGGCCTTTCGGCGGGCAGCGTCTTCCTGCACCACATCGGCGCCCTGCACATCTGCCTTCATGAGCTGTCGGAGCATGGCAGAGTCCTCCTCGATGGCCTTTCTTACGCTTTCGGCTCGTTGCAGCATAGCAGCACGGGTCTGGCGCTCGAGTATTTGGGCTTCATGGCGCTCTCTTTGCCTTCGGGTACTTTGTTGGCGCTTGAACTCAACTTCAGCAAACTCCATGCGCTCACGCTCTAGCTTCTCCTGCTCTTGCGCCAATGCCCGGGCTTCGTTGTTGGCGAGCCGCAGAGTCTCCAGTTGGGTCTGCAGCTCACCGGCATACGCCGCCTTTTCAGCCCGTTCTTTGCGTTCTCGCTCCGTCTCCTCCGCAACGAGGAGCTCATGGGCAATGGCAAGTCGTTTCGCAGCGGCATCTTTTTCCAGCACGAGTTCTACTGCCGCTGCCTCGTGTTCGTGCTTCTGCGCCGCTAAATTCTGAGTCTGCCTGTCCCGGAGAACGCGCGCTTCTGCAGCCTTTAATTCCGGAGCATTGCGTACCATCGCTTGCTTCATGCCAATGTAGGCATTGTGCGCACGTTGCTGTTCCCGCTGGCGGCGTAAGGTCGATGTCCGACTGCGCAGATCTGCCAAAAGCGCAGCGCCAGACACTTTGCTTCGGTGCACTGTTGCAAGTTCGTGGCTAAGTGCTGTTTCTTCTCTGGCCAGGAGCCGCGCCAGTTCCATCCGCCGGCCTTCGAGCCATTCTTTACGCTGAGATTCAAGAGCCTGACGGTCAGTGTAAGCGGCACCCAAGTGATCGGCTCGTTGTCTCTGGCTGCGGTACGACGCAGAGGCGCTGCCAGGAGGGCGAAATTCCGGCAAGGGATCACCGTTCTGCGGTGACTGGTAGGATGTTACATCATGGGCCGGAACGTAGCCAGCATATGGCTGTGGTGATCGTGAATCCAATCTTGCGGTCTGTGCCTGTGATTCAGGCTGTGTGTGATATGCGTACGGACTTGATCTGTACAGGTGGTCTGTGTGTGGTGTAGGCCGCTGAAGCGTTGTGCTTTGTGTGTTTTTTGGCCGGGAGTACTGGTAAAAATCTCCGTACCTAGACGAAGTAGATTGCGCGGGGAAGTACGCACTGCTGGGCCGAAACGATCCCCGATCGGTCTGCCTGTATGAATTTGCTCCGACCATAACCGGTCGCATAGTTGGTAATGCCATCGTAAGAACTTTCTGTGTCCCAGCGCCACAAGTTCGAAGGATGATGCAAGGCGCTAAGACATCAACAGGGCCACCGGTTCTTCTTACACCCCACCGTGCGCTTCAAAGTCTCATCAATCCGAAAAGTAGGTGGCTGAGACTTGCAACAAGAAAGCCACAGAGACGGTTCGGACGGGCTGGGTAATCGAGACCCCGGTCCCCCCCCGGGAGGGGAAGCGAGCCTACCAACCGTCCGCAAACTTTTTTCTCTGGTCCGGTGGGGGTGGGGGAACCACCCATCGCACCCTTCCGTTTGCGTTCGGACCCTTGGCGCCAAAATCCGTGTGCAGTAATTTCACTACCACATTTTTTCGCGCTTGTGTGTGGGGTCGATGTCTGCCTCACACTCAAACTTTGGAAGGGCTCCTTATCGCCGTCGCCGTCGAGGGAGCCAGTCTGGGGAGGAAAAGTGGGTCCCGAGAGGCACGAGTGCCTGCAGATGGCCTGGCTGGTGATTTGGGTCCGGCAGGCACCCAAATCCCCCAGCTTCGAACACAAAGGGTCCTTCAATTACCCCGTTTTGTCATTACCTTTAGCACTTGTGATTGTGAGATCAGAAGGTTGTACAAGACCGTAGTCACTTAGACTATGTGAACATTACACCGTCGTCAGGTTGTGAATATATGCTGTGTTGCAGCCAAGTTAGCTTTGAAGGGATGTAATCAGTTTTGAGGAAGCGGTATCCAAACTGAGATTTCTTTGGCCTGGGACGATGGCTTTTGCTAGTCCGATCCGTAGCCATCCGGCACCGGAACCTTTCCCAGCTCGGCCCGGGGTATTGAACTACGAAGACCTTGCTGCAGATAGTATTATAGAAGCGCAAACGAAACGAGAGCTCCAGGAACAGTTTGCACGCGTAACGGGCCACTTGACCGATGAGGCCACGCCACTACCTCCCGTACAACCGACACCTGCACCAGCAGATTTTCACAGTTCAAGTGGAATCCAGCCGCGGCACAACTTTCCTACGCCTGCAGCACCGCCGCGAAGGCCCGCGGAACAGCACTCACCAGCCGCCAGTATGGGACTAGCGTTTGGCTCCAGCGTTACGGATTCTGCATTTGTCCACGTCAACGAGGTTGAACGGGGTTTAGATGGCAGCAGAGGACCACAGAGTCATAGATCCTTGCAGGCATCTTCGCCACCAGAACCCATTCAGACCGAAAGCAGTACTGCGCCGCCACCGGTTACGTCTACAGTGGTTCGCCGAACCTACAAGACCAAGACCGATCCCCGCAGCGGCAGCAGCGCAATAGAATTCTCTGTCGAAAGGCATGCACCGGGTGTGATGGTTCCTCCAGTTCCGGAACCCCAACCTAAGCCCACACCGGTACCTAATTCACCGCCGAGGACTGTGACCAAAGGCCCCATGACCGAAGAACCTCCGCGGATAGTTCCGGCGCCAATGCCTCGCCGGCCTGTAGTACAGAGCATGAAATTCTTACTCGAAAAAATGCGAAGCCTACAGCAGGCACAAGAATATCACCGTGCCAGGGCAGGTGGTGACAGCACCGAATTCATTGAGGGTGTTACCCAAGTGATAGGTACCCGGGCCACTGATGGCACCGCGAATGTCAACAATACCACCACTATGGGAGCCCTGTCCATGACAGACCTGCAGCCGAACACTACCACTATCGCGGCCACGGGCGTGTCTTCACCCCGAAGGAGGGCCAAAAAGTCGTCTCGTTACTCAAACCTTGTGTCTCTGCAAGATTTTGAACTTTCGACTAACATGGCGAGTTCATCGGCGTCCCATAAGAGCCACAATCACACGATCAGCTATGCACAGAACGTCGACATGACCGTACACAGCGACGTCAACAAGAGCAAGACTATTCCGCTCAACAACACGCTCCCTGGTGACGATACCAACAACCTGTATATGCCAAGACCATCCAAGAGGCAGGTCATGGCCAATGCCGTGGCCATGAAGGGGCGCCGTAAGGCAGCGGTGCGTTACGCTCGACGCTATGAAGCCTCCCAACCGGCCCCCAAAATCAATGATGTCGCAGCACAAGACTTGGAATCTCTGAATTGGGTACCACACGCTAAAGGTTCGCCATACAGCCTTCTGTCCGCCGTGCAAGCCAGTCGCCATAATGCCAGTATGCCTTCATCGAAGCGGACAGGCGCCCTTGCGCGGCCTAAGTGTCCACCACCAGCTGGTCTGGAGGCGTATCCTGCGTCGTTGAAGGACTTGCAGGTTCCCCCGCAACCTATCTCAGGTGCGGAGGCGCTCTGGGGTCATTCAGCACAGGCATTGCGGGAACGTACAGTCCACGAACTGGACAAGACAAGGCGCCGTGGAGCGGACAGCTTGGGAGGCCCTCAGACCCAGCCCCACGTCACTCCGGCAATGCGCGACGGCTGTACGTTTGCCTTTCATGAATACCAGCGCATTCAGGGCATGCAGTATGTGTGAAAATGAAATACATGGCTTACGCAGTAACGTTTTAGTTAAGGATAGGATCAAAAGATGAGGGGAAGGAGACGTTTCCGGTTCTTCGGGTACTTGTCGCCCATCTTGTGGCGATACCAGCGCTCAGTGGCCACACTACGTCCTCCCAGATATCCAACCATGACCAGAAATACGATGTAATTTTGGACATGACCGGAGTAAATTGCCATGCCGAGCCAGATACCCAGTTCGCACAGATAGTGTGGGCAGCAGACGTAGTCGAAAAGACCTCCCATTGGCACAACATACTCCTTCGATACTCCGGCGTCCTTCTCAGCTGTGCCAGCAGCCTTCTTGCCCTTGGCAGGCTTCCTGCCCTTGGTCGTTGTTTTCTTGGTTTGTGATTTCCCCATAGCTTCACTCTCGTCGCCTTTAGCAGTGCGCATTTGTCTGAGGATAATGTGGTGCCATCCATTGCCCAGGAGACCGAGACTGTATACTATCATGCCAGCAATCACGTAGAATCGGTGCTCTTCCTTCACTCCGCAGTTTGCGGATGGCACTTGGGTGTTATTGGCAACCAACCAGAGGGTTTCAAAGCTGTACACCAAAGAAATAAAAAGGGATGTCATGAGATCGGTGTTGCCGCTGTAGACGTGAACAAACATGACCTCAATACAGCGTTTGAGGAAGTGGATGATGATCATATAGGACATCGCAGCACCACGAACCTCACAGTACCGAATATTCCCACCCAGAGATGGCCCGTTCAAAACGGTTTCCCAGGGGCTGTTATGCTCGTTAATGACATGATACATCCAGTAAGTCGAAATCATAAGAGCAGGTGTGTAAATGATCATCATGCCCAGTTGACTAGAAACCTGTAAAATTGAGGAGCCTCTTGCGAACTTGGAGTATCCCAGCTGTACAAACCCGTACCCCTCACCCATGAAGACAATAGGCAACAATGCAAGGCAAGAAACGGTCACGAAGGCGGTGAACGGCGAGAATTCCGGCAAAACCAAGTAGTCAAAGTATGCAACCGGGATCTCTGCCCGTATTTCATTCAACTTTTCGGCCATTTGGCCTGCAGGCCCACTGGCACTGAAGAATTCCACCATTGTTCTTTCACTTAAAGTTCAGTGTAGCATGTGCGTGTATCTGTACGGAGAAATCCGAATGAGTGCGCAATCGACTCTTGAGCTACCATGCCATGCTCGGCATGGAACAGGCACCTGTACCGTACTTTACTCCGAGATACCCGCTCCGCAACTACCCGCCAAAAAAAATCGGTTTCCATTTTCTGCCAGAGTGCTTGCGCTCCGGGGCCTATATTCCATTTGCTAAAAGCTACCGGCAATCGGGGGCCTAATTTTATCCCCGCGGAACTGCCGGAGGGCGGACTCTATATTTAGCGGCCATCGGGGCGGTCAGCTGAATGTCACGGGGCTTTGGGTCCCGTTTGGCGTGCCCGGTGGTTAAGGTCGAATCGGTCGGTGTGACTTTTGGGGGGTTGGGGGGGGGGAAGAGCGACAGGGAGGGAGAGGAAGGAGGAGGGAGGAGGGAGGGAGGCGCACGAACTGCGCAAGGGCATTTCACAACCCGTAGAAATCAGAAAATTGAATCTCGTTTTGTATGACGACCTAACTGATTATTTCCCGGACCACCATGTCCCTACCACCACACCCACCGCACCGGCCCCCTCCCCCCGGGGGGAGGGGGGAGAGAGAGAGAGAGCCGGTCGTTCTCTGCTTTACCCCATAGGGGTTGTTCTCTCCTCTTCCTTGAGACCTTCTTTCCCGGTTTCTCGGTATTTGAAGCATGATGACGACAGCCATCGATATTTAAGGGTTGAGCACTGTTGCTAGTTGTTAGAGTCTTTTTAGATTCCTGTCAATCTTCTATTCGTGTGAGCAGGGGTGAAAAGGATAGTCACTCGAGTCGGTTTGGGAGGCTGTTAGCGGAGATTCATGGCCTCTTGTGTCCTAACACGCCTGGCTACTAGGGGATACCGTATCCGAGGCTCTCCCTTCCAGCATAAAGCGGCTCTCGCTGCACTTTCAATCATGACAGAAACCAATACCAGCATCACTCTGTCGGACAGGCCAGGACTGTATCGCAATGTGCATGGAGCTGTGGTACTAAAGGAACCAATCACCACGAAAGAACTCGCCAGCATTGTCAGCGGCAAGTTTCTCGCAGATCCTTCAAACTGGACCATCAGACTGAAGGAAGGTTATCCAGAACTGGAGAAACGCATTGTTGGCGATCACTGGGCCGCCTGTGATGCAGCTGAGCAGTCTGAGTACGTTGTCTTCGATGGTTACGGCGAAAGCTTGCCTGCCAGCAGCACATGCTACGACAATGTCAAGAAGGCAGACTACCCATGGTACGATCGGCTAGAAAAGAATTGCACACGCATCGCTGTGTGGCCACAATGCTCATTGTTTTGGGAAAATCGGCCGAATTTCATGCAAACAAGCGTGGGACAGGACTATGTCTTCTGGAAGCCCATGCGGGAGATGGGCATTGCAATGTATCACAATCTGCACCCTAATGTTGGCCAGCCGGAATTTGAGAACCCGGAGGATCGAGACGGAGCAAAACATTCGATCTTGTATGAAAGGGTAGCGAAGAAACGAGCGAACTTACCTGCAGATGCCAATGCTGACGACCCTATGCTCAAAGGGTGGACGGTCCTCGTGCCAACATTCTTTGGAGATTTTTCTGAAGGCAACCCGAACATGGTCCACGGCGGTGCCATGGGTACTGTCCTGGACCTTGCGCTAGCAGCAGAAGGTTTTGAGTATGTCAGTCCACTATTCACCGCGTCGTTGCGTATTGACTACAAAGCACCGATGAAGCCCTACAAACTCCACTTGGCCCGGTGCCGTGCTGTGTCCATCGGGCTGAAAACAGCCGTCGCCGAAGGTGACTTCATTGACCCGGAGACTATGCAGGTTATCTGTACCGGCCGTGCCGTTTATTCCAGACCATCTCGCGTGCCTGAATCGTTGCGAAACAAGTTCATGTATGATCCCCGTGTCGCGTCTTTGGAAGGTAAGCACCGGACCTGGATTCGTGACATTCTCGAAGCACCCGAGGATTGGGTCAAGGAAGACAGCGTAGCACGCAAGGAACTTCCATGGGAGACATCGCCTGGGGGGCCGGAGGTTCGCAAACCTTTTGCACCGAACCCAGAGGACACGCCATGGTACAAGGCTCTAATGGAAGACAAAAGGTTTGCATTCTTCGAGCGTGAGACTGCTCCTGGTTTCCGCCGCTCGTTTGGGGCTAAGACCGAGCTCTTCCCGGACTACTTTCCGAAGACGATCATCCGCCAGTACATTCGCAACGACCCTGACAATCCTGAGGGCCAGGCCGCTGTTGTCTTCACACGCTACGCAGAGGGCAGCACCGCCATTGCTCACGGTGGTGCTGTCTATACCGTCTACGATTCGGTCATGTCCGCCTTCCTGATGGGTATCGTGGGCTCTCAGGCGGTGACAGCAAGTCTGAGTCTGCAGTACAAATCTCACACCCCCCTTGGGCAGACTCTGCGCGTCCTGGTCAACGTCGAAAAGAGGGAAGGCCGCAAGATATGGTTGGCCGGCACAATGGACGACCCGGAGACCGGAGCGGTGTTTTCAGAAGCGCGCGGCCTCTGGGTCACCCCCAAGAATGCCCCTGAAAAGAAGTTCGAAAGGGTTAGTAACATGGCTGAAGCGTTTAAAAACACAGCCACAAGCAATTTGTAGTTTGTATAGTCAATGACAAGGACAAACGAGCACAAGACGTGAATTATCCAATAAAGTAGGAATTGGTAGGTATTTATATCAATAGTGACACCCTGCTGTTTCAATCAAGTAAGAGATCGGCTTTGACATCCATGTACTTCTCGTACTCATCCTCATCCATGTCGCCCTCCATGTCTTCTGTAATTGACAGGATGGGCACCATCTTACCGCCAAGTTTGACCTTGGTGGTCTTGCGCTTCTTTTCTAACTCAGTGTTGCCATCGACAGCAGAAGCGGCAGCAGCGCTAGGACCATTGCTGGGCGCCGTTTTAGCCGTGTTCTCACCCTCTTTGTTTCCATTCTCGGTGGCAGACACTGCAGCATGAGCCCCTACAGGCACTTCATTGTTGACTAACAGGCGCCGCAGGGCCGCGTCGCTAACTCTTCCTTCGTCTGTTCCGCGCACTGGCGTCTGTCCTGCAGAGGAGGCCTCCGTTGTGACCGCTGAGGGCGCTGCCGACGCCGCGGGAGCGGCCGCTGCTGTGGACGATACGCCAAGTGCGGACGCTTTACTCACTACCGACTCACGCCTGTGGACAGGCATCGATTCGTGGGTATCCGTGCGGGGCCCTCCAGGCCGCGAAACATTTCCTGTGCGTGCGACCTTCTTTGCACGATCCTGATCTGCTGCAGCATTGCCCTCGAACCACTTTGGCTCGTCGCGCCGCTTCGTGCTCCGTCCAACGTCCGTTTCCACAATCTTCACCTTTAGCTCATTGTCGCCATCATCCAGCTCGCCCATGGGCATGGCGTCGATGTCCTCATCCTCCTCTGCACCGGCTGCGAAGGCCAAGTCCTCGGCGAGACGGAAGTCCATGTGTCGCACCTGTTCGAGGTTGGGCATGGCAATCTCTCCCGATGGAACCATCCGTTTTACCGTTTCCAACACCGACACGAAGGGCTGAATCTCTCCCATCAGCTTTCGTGCATGAACGGCACCAGCTTCGTCACTTTGAGTGTTTTCTACTAATTCCTCATCGCAGTTTTCGCACCGCAGCGTGCCGTCAGGTGCCAACAACGAGCTTGCAGCATCCATCATTGAGTATTCCGTGCCGCAGTATGGGCACTTGAACATATGCTCTGGAGCTTCATTCTCCGCTGTCTCTTCGATTGCCTTGCGCATGTGCAGCAGTTTGAAACTGACCACGTTAAAGACCTCCGCAAAATCAATGGCCACCACACGAAATCGATATTGACGATATTTCAACCGCTTTTGACCCTCTGGCAGCGTACTCTCCAAGACGATGTCCTTACGGTCGACGTGATCATCTTCAACCACGACCAATTTGTCGTCCTTCAACCGATCGATGACTTGCTGCAGCTGTTGTGATCCCATGTCAAGCGCAATTTGCAAGAGGTCCAGACGCCACGGACTTTCTGAGAGGACGTCAAGGATCAACAGACAGTCGTCACTATAAAACGCACTACCGACCATACGCACCAACTTCGTAAGTTCCTTTCGCAATTTCGGATCATAGCTGTCGTATAGATCAGAACGGTAGGGTTCTGCTTTCAGCTTCGCCCGTGCTTCCGACTGTTTGAGAAACCGTTTCTGTTTCTGTGTGATCGACACAGTGTCGTCGCCGACAGTGGCGATCGCCCGCGGCTTTGGTGTATAGTTTGCATTGGGCAAGTATCCGCCTTGTTGTGCTGACATGACTGCTCAACTGGTGTGTTTTAGATCCTGATAAGTTCTTCTGTTCCCTGAGAACCGAATTTTCCTTATGCCTTCATTTGTTTTCGACCGTTCTCGGAATATCTACTATCAGTTATAGACTCATCACAGGCTTGTCCGCGACTAAAATAAAGCCAAATGTAAACAACTTCCGCTTACGGAACTTCTGTGCTCTTATTTATTCTGTACAGATGTCATTTGTAATTATATCTAATCTTTCATTGCCGATATACCTTCGGGAAGTCTCTGGATTGTACGTGGGCCGAGGCCCCACCGCGGGTTCCCCAGGCCCAGGGACGGCGAGGGGGCCGGGGTGGTTCTCCGCCTCAGACCTGCTGGCCCTGGCCCCCCAGCTCCCCTCCTCGGGGAAACGGAAGAAGCGCCGCCCCGAAAAGAGACAAAGCGAAAACAAAAAAATCGGGAAAGCATGAAAACGAAGAGGGGGGGGGGGAACGAAAAGCCACAACAGGGGCCCGGGCCCCCAGGGGCTTTCCAGGCACGAACGCACTGTGACACACCTGCAAAATGGGGAGACGCGGTGGTGAAATGGTATGGGATGTGTGTTTGTATGTCGATGATTGTTATGAAATGGGTACAGTGGTACCTGGTGGTACCAACAATGAGAAAATAATTGTGGGTAGGAGCTTAGTAGTTTGCGATGGTCGTGGGTTAGCAGCCGGACTCAATAAGCTCCTCTACGCGACCAACGATGGCCTCCAGACGAGGCTCAGCCTGGGCCACAGCCTCCAAGACTTCCATGGGACTTGGCACAACCTCCAGACGGACATGGAGGGCGTTGCTACCACTGCCAGAGTGCAGTAGACCGCGGGCAACGAGGTTGTACGTGATGAGTGACAGTTGGTGCTGGGGTAGGCTGAACGGCAGCGTGGCCTTGCGTGCCAACAGGAGGGCATGGTCGCACAACGCGGAGAACGTGAAGTCCTGCAGACCGCGCAGACGTGCAAGGTCGCAGCCGGCCACAAGTACGAGTTGCTCGAAGAGTGTACTTTCTCTGACTGCCTGCATGGCAGGGGAGGTTGTCATCTCTGCGTACGTTTCGAGGAAATGCGCGGTGGTAACCTTAGGCGCCTGGCGGGACTGAGCAAGTGTTGCGGCCTTTCGCATAATATCCAGCACACGGCGAGCATCACCGGACAGTGAGGCAATCTTGCGACAGCAGGCGCTAATAGCTTCCTTTTCAAAAACGACACTCAGATTTTGTTTCTTCCTTTCAGGGACCTCATCGTCGTCGGAATCGAAGCATTCAGAATCTGGTTTCAGGCGCTCAGTTATGATCTTTTCGAGCTGGTCAGCGTTGTATGTGCTGAATTTGATCCGACAGGCGCCGATGCGGCTGGCAATGCGGGCGTGCATGAGACGCTCGGGCATGTCCAGGGCATTGGCAATGCCAATAACAATCAAACCACTGCGACGCCCGTGTGGCCATTCAAAGATATTGTACAGCAGTTCCTGTTTGCCTTTGACAAGCTGGTCAAGCTCATCGAGCACGAGGATGGTCGGCGTCACGTCGTCGGCGCGCCGCTTTGGAGCTACGGTTGTGTAGTGAGTGCGCAGCAATGCAAGAGCCTGGGTGGGAGATGGACTCGTGGGCAACGCACCTTCACGAGCGGACCCTTTGCAGCTTGTGCTCCTTTCGGTCTGCTCGGCAAGTTCATCGGCAAATGTTGCGTCGTAGAGGGCACAGTAGGTCTGCCGAGCATCCAAAATATTCAGGCCATTAATCTCGGCGTCGTTGAAATGTGGAATCTCTCCGGCGGCAGCCTGCTGGCGGAGCTGACGTAGGACAGCATGGACGGTAGCTGTCTTCCCGGTGCCAGGAGTGCCCGCAATGTACACTGTGGTGCCCGCCGCATTGGGATCGCAAAGACCGTCAAGCAAAACCTGGTAGAGATGATCAAACTCCTGCTCACGGCATGGCAAGGTCTTGGGACAGCTGGCCATGTGCAGAGCCTCCTGCGCAAGCTCCATGCTTCGATCAAGAGCGGTAGGGTCCTCATTTATGGTCATGGACTGTTTCTGCACTTTCTTCTGTGTGCGCCTGGCTCGCATGGCCGCGACACGCCGTGCGGCAGCTGCAGTAGTTTTTGGTGTGGCCTTGGGCGTGGATTTTACAATGGTCGGCTGTGCAGGACGGCGAGTGCGGGTGCTGCGGCACTTGTTGTTTGCAGCAGGCGTTCTGACGGATTTCCTCGCCGGAGGAGCAACTGCGGTGCTGGCATTCTTCGCCGTTTGACGACCCCGACCAGTGGTTTCTTTCTTTGTCGCCTTGCGCTTCTGTGCAACCGCTTTGGCTTTAGCTTTCACCTTGGTGCTCTGAGCCCTTGTCATTTTCTGTTTCTGTGGCTGCTTCTCATGTGATTCCATATCCTGATTCCTCTTCTTTGCGTCGGTGACACCCTCACCAGCCTGCCTCCGTATGGCCGCAGTGGCAGACTTAGCCGCACTGCGCGTAGGCCGTCTCGTGGCCAGGGAGGGCGCAGTGGACCTCATATCGTCCTCTTCAGATTCTGAAGTGCTCTCTTCCGCGGTTGCAGCTGCAGTTGCTTCCTTATCCATGGCTTCCTCGACCACAGCCATGGCAGACTCGAACGCGGCGTCCATGTTTTCTTCCCTGCCAACTTCTGGGCCCTTCTTGGTTTTGGTTGCATTTTTCTTCCTAGACACCGCTGTAGCTGCCGTTGGCCGCCGTGCTAACGCTGCCTTGGGCTTCTTGGGCGCTGCAGGAATCTTGATCTGAGTCTTGGAAGCGATTTTAGGGGTGACGACTGCATCGGCAGTAGTCGCTATGTTTTTTCCGGCCTTGCAGGCCGCGGCGGTGCTCCGGATCTGTGATTTTGACTTAGACGCGGCCGCTTTCTTTGCCGAAATCACCGTTGGCGGGCAAATTTTTGTTGGACGGGGCGTTCTCTGTACCACCTTCGTTTCTGCTTTTGGCTTCACTGTGGAGGAAATGATCTTCTGTGCCGTTGTCCCCTTGATATTTTCTTTGTCTGATTCTGTCTCCAAATTCGCCAAGTCAAACAGCAGCCTCTGTGGTACAGTGGACGAGCTGGTTTTCTGCGAAGAGGTGTAGGTTACGCGCATGTCTTGCGTTCGCACTGGAGTGGAAGACAGGACATCTCCTCCAGCCCAAGGGGAACAATCTGTGTGTCTCTGTTTTCGCGCCGGAATGTTTGTGCCAAAAATGTCTACCGGATTCGCCATGGTCATTGAAGTGTTCCCTGCTGTGTTCTGCGGTTCCAATTCATCGTCACTGTCGAACAAATTACGTACGGGAGACTTGACACTGTTGGGCTTATGAAACATTCTCCTCTTCATAGGTGTGACCTGGTTGCTGGCATAGCCACTATCGTTCAGTGACTCAACTGTGGTATTACTCTGCTGTGCCGACCGGTTCAAGAAGTCGTTAGCCACAATGGCCAATTGAGAAAACACCATGACTCTCGTTGTTTGACTTCTATCTCGCTACAACAGGATTGTGTTTATGTGATTAGACACCAGTTTGATCTATTTAGAACAAGTTACATGCGATCATTTAAATACCAGCACAAAGATGGCGCCAGAAAACAACCACAACGAAAGCAAACAACATACCAACTGAACAAGCACGCCACAAAAAAGAAAGGGGGCTCCAGCCTTAGGGCACACCACCGGGACCCGGGGCACCCAAGTCGTTAGTTTCAGCACCATCGTGCTCGAGACCTGAGAACCCCCCAAAGGATATCCTTCACGACGGGAGAGCCTTTCGCGCGCGTAGGGTCCCCGCACAACCAGCGGGTTTCAGACTGCTGCACTCAGGCTGGGTTTCCGTTCGTACTAACTTTTTCTAACCTTCAAAACCCCCCCCCCCCCCGGGGGGCTCTTTCCTTCTT
>PDIP01000052.1:174158-194828 GCA_002811645.1 Corallochytrium limacisporum
GGGGGGGGAGGGGAGAAGAAAAGGGATGGGCAGCACGAGGAGCAAAGGGTAAGGACTCGGGGCTCAAATATACGTCTCTCACGTCATGTATACCTTGCCTTGTCCAGTATTCATAGTAGATGTGTGTAGAGTGCGGGGCATATATGCGGATTATCTGGCATATGTTCGTGATGAGGTTCCGCAGGAAACGAGCGCTGCCCCCCCTCCCCCCCCCCTTGGGTTCCCCTCCATTTTTTTCTTTCCACTTCCCTGTCGACTGTTGCAGCACCGACCCATTCAATTATTTTTGGAGGCCAACTGCTCCCCCTCTTTTTTTTATTCTCTCACCCGAAACTTTTCTATTTTTTTTTCATATTTCTTCACGGCGTTCCGAAACAGCCGTATGCTTAGTACTCAACCGCGGACCGCGCGCATGCCGGGCCGACCGGCCCACCGGGGGAAGGGGGACCCACACCCCGAGAGAGAGAGAGAGAGCTAGCGACCGAGAGACACACCGCACACAGAGCAGAAAAAAAAAGGGTAGAGAGAGAGAGAGAAGGAGTGAGCGGGGACAGATATGAGAGATAGTCAGCGCCTTGTGTGTGTGTGTGTGTGTCATGTCAGCTGTTCGTTCCTCTGCGTTTCCCCCATTCTCTGTTCTTTCCCCCCCCCCCTCTCCCCCTCGCTTTTCTCTCTTCGGCGCTCTTCCCTCTCTCACTCGCGCCGGGGCCAGTGACGTGCCACGAAAATGGTCCGCGAAGCGAGGAAAAGTACAACTTACCCAACTGCGACAGGAGTCGGCTCCAAAATCCCATTGGTTTTGTATTGAAAAGGAATTGGGAGGGAAAGAGGACGCGAGAAGGAGGAAAGGGGGTTGACCTCACGACCAAGAGAAAAGGAGGGAAGGGGAGAGGGGGGTGAGGGGGGTACGTGTGGCTGTGTGTGTGATGTGCTCTGTGGGGCGCACCAGCGGCCAACTAAGGTGGGCCCCTTTGGAAGTGGCAAAAGAACTTACACGTTACACAAGAGACGAGGGGAAAAGCTGAGGGATGGCACAAGCCCATTTTAGTTTCGATGAATGCATTGATGATGTAGTCCTATCCCCCTTGTTTTGTGGAGTTGGAAGAAGAGATTATCTTCAATGGACTCGATCGCGGCTGTTCGGGTATGTGAAGGCCAACGGCTCCGGATGGAACACGAACTAACAACATCGTTTTCGTATGAAACTATTTTAACGCAAGAGATCTTTATTTGCGACGGGCGACAACCACGAAGAGAATACGTGACAAAGACTCACGATACGGGATAAGACAACGAGCAAAGCAACCACAGAAGTTTGTGATCAAGAAAGCAAGTATGCCAAGCAATGGAAAGAACAGTGACCCCAAGAAGCTCCGCACGTCGGTGAGCTTCAACCTGGAAGAGAACGTGATCGGAGAAGAGGGAAGCAGAGCCTATGACACTTCCAGTCCGGAAAGTTTGAGCAGTTTGAACAGTTCCCAGGATAGTGAAAGCTACACACGCCTGCTGCGCCAGTACACGAAGGGCACTCTGGTCTCTCGCTTCAGCGTCGAGGACGTTCAGGACGGAGAGGTGCGCTCCACAAAGTCACACAAGTACCACATTCGGCGCTTTAGTGTCGAGGAATTTAGCGACTGAATTTATTTATTTTTCTTTTTCTTTTTGATCAGACTGGTACGTCTGTATTGAAAACAAAACAAAAAGAACACCGCAACTGATCCCACCCCAAAAGACGAGTTCCGCTGGTTCGGGTACTCTCAGGGATCGGAATATGTATGCCACTAATCCGTCTTAGATAAGATGCACTCTTAAAATTCATCAACAGAAGGTGCATTGTGGACGGTGAGAGTGAGGAGCCCCCAAAATAGTGAACCATTTGGGAAATAAGTCAATACGTTCTAGTCGTCGCGTATCGGTATGAGCATTCCCGGAGGAAGGTTCTGGCTCTGGTAGCTCCGTGTGTGTTTTAACGTGTACACTAATGTGTGATTTTTTGCAATGTGTACGAGAGACTATGAGTGTCATGGCGTAGAACGCGTCCATGATGCCAGCCACCGTATGAAAAATATCCAAGTCGGATGGTCCCCCCTTTTCCAACACTTTGTTCGAGTTCCCATAGAATGTTCTTTTCGACCATCCGTGCCAGGAAGCAACTATCACACCCTACTTAGAACCCATTGCCAATTCATCGTCATGTATTCCAATGGCCCCCTCCCCCCCAAATATAAGTAAACCTATTATATCTATTTTGCCATAAAAAAAACTTAAAAGTCTTAGTGTTTGAAAAGTTACCCTTCTTTGGATTCCCCCCCCCCCTCCCTCCCCTTTTTTCTCCCCACTCCCCTTACCAAAGCGAGATACAAAGGGCATGTTATTAGAGAATTCAACTATCAATCAAGTCTTGACTACTGTGAACTTTGCGGTGGGGATTTTCTATCAATCAAAGAGGTCCGGCATCTCGCGCAAGGCAGAAGCAGCGGCACGTCCAGCCGCACGTTGCGGCCTCCGCGGTGAAGTCTCTTGCTCCTGTTCCATAGGCTCATTTTCTGTGCTACCGCGCTGGGGACGACCGGACCGGCGCCGCTTAGACGGTGACGGGGACTGCTGTTCGTGGGACAAGGAGATAGCCTTGGATGGGCTATTTTCGCCATCTGCGTCTCGAAGGCCGTTGGAGTCGTCCTCGTCGTTTTCGTCATTGTCTTCTTGCACGTAATCGTCATCAAAGTCCTCATCGTCCTCATCGTCGTTGTCAAAGTCCTCGTCCTCGTCATCGTCGTCGTCGTCTTCTTCTTCATCATCATCTTCCTCGAGCTGGAAGTCGCCGTCGTCAGCGGCGTCAGCTTCAGGTTCTTCTTCGTCAGGGTCCTCGTCATCTTCGTCACTGAAGACATGATTCCTGTACTCGATCGCGGGACGGAACCGCTTTGGTGGCTGCTCAGCGTCATTGTCGTGGTCATCGTCATGCGCACTTGGCGCATCTTTCCGCTTTTCACCGACCCCAGGGCCACCATTGATATGCACCGTATCGTGATTGATGCCGTTCTGTAGCAGGGCCGAAGACGACAACGCTACGGCAGTCATGCTGGCGTTGGTGGACGACGTCGTGTTGCTCGTGGACTTAGGAGGAGTGACGACACTGAATGTGGTGGTATCAGCCGTAATGGCGGTGTCTTTGCCAGCTTCCGGGGTCATTGTGGTCGCCGCTGTGATAGGCCTCGGAGTGATAGTCAGTATGGGAGTAACAGGTACTTCTCCGTTCTGTGACTCCTGGTTTTCCTGTTGTTGCTGTTGTTGTTGCTGCTCCTGTTGTTGTTGCTGCTCCTGTTGTTGTTGTTGTTGTTGTTGTTGTTGTTGTTGTTGTTGTTGTTGTTGTTGTTGTTGTTGTTGTTGTTGTGGTGGTGGTGGTGGTTGTTGTTGTTGTTGCTGCTGCTCCTGCTGTTGTTGTTCTTCTTCTTGCTGCTGTTGTTGTTGCAGCAGTTGAGCTTGTACCGCCATGGCAGCAGCCTGTTGACTCGCAATAATTGCGTCGTTGGCCGGGAAGCCGCGCGTGGTAATGGGTCCGTCAATTTCCATGGCAAAGGTGGGATCCTCTTCCGTATCGACAACCCATCCTGAAACGGACCCCGCACCAGACTCTGCCTCAGAGTCTGACTCTTGATTCTCTTCGGCAGCTGACTCTATCGCCTTGGTCTCCTTGGATACTGACTCAGGTTCCACAACCGTATCAATGTGTTTCAAATGTTCGAGGAAGTCCTGCAGTGTCTGCATTCGTCCAAGCTTCGCCCATTCCCGCTTCACCGTCAAGGCGGCAACCTGCTCGCCGTTCTGAAGTTGGGCCAGTAGCGTGTTTACTGCGTTCGTGCGGTCCACATCGTTTTGCCACAAGAACGACCGCTGCGCTGGTCCGGACTCAGATGGAAAGCGCAGATTGTACTCACCGATCAGAGGTTTGCCGCCCCGAGAGTACCGCCGGAAGCACCAGTACCGGTAGACAGTCTTGACCACTGCCAACGACGGCACTGTCGCAGCGCTGGAGGTGCTCTGCTTCACCAACAATTGCCGATGAATGGCTTCCGGATTGACATCTCGAGGTGCTAATTGGGAAATGCGGTGCATGAGCTTGGTGCCGCTTGTCTTCATGGCATCTGGAGCGCCCGCAAACGGCTGTGGCTCCTCCTCCTGGCTTGTGTTCAGGTCTGTCTTGGAATCGGACTGGCGGGGATTCGGTGGGGCTGTTACATGGTCGTTGCCGTCGTTGTTCGCGTCGTTGTTGTTCTCCTCGTTCTTTTCCACAACCATTTCCTGTGCGTGTTCAGGTTTCTCCTTCGCGCTCTGACCACCCGCATAAGTTGGTGTTACCGCGGTGTCCTGGCCCGGCGCTGACTCCGCTGGGGCTGCCCCAGCTGGTACTGCCGCCGCCGGAGCCGCTGCCGCCGCTGCCGACGCTGCCGACGCTTGCGCCTCCAACTCAGCCTCGACCTCGGCCTCGACTTCAGGTCGTAGTTCTGCGCGGGCCGCAAGGTACGCTCCCGAGGGTCGACCGCGACCACGCGGCATGCGCTGGTCTAGGCGCTGCTCAATCATTTCTTCCTTTGTCAGAGGTCTAGGTGGTTTCGGTTCTTTTCTCTGTGATGAGAATTTTTGCCTGATTCTCCCAGCACGGCTGGCCGTTGAGCCATGCTCACTGCCTCCGCCGGAACCGGCAGCTGCGGCAGCTGAGGAATATTCCACGCCCCAAAACAAGTCGCCTTCCTGCATCATTCGCACCGGAACCTGCGAGTGCCGTATGCAAAGTGACATACAGTGGCCCTCCCAGAAATCTACCTTCAAATGCTTTCGGCGTGCACAGGTGACGTGGTGGCTTTTGCGGCACGTCTGGACACAGCACTGAATGGGAGCACCGTACGGTTCTTTGCAAATATCACATTTCAAAGCCCACCGATCTTCACTGATCAGATCCAGTCCACGTACAGGCTCCATCAGCTCAACATCTGAGAAGAACAGTTCAGGCAACCACAGTGCACAACTGACATGGACCCAGCCGGCATTATGCTCCATGGGTTTCATGGCACCGCCGCGATTCGGGCACAGAAGACACGTCCAGGGATCCAGGCCGTGAACAAACGCCCCTCCTGTGCCTGGGCCAAATCCTAGGCCTTGTTTCTGTGATTCAGCGCAGGCATTGCATAGCCACACTCCCTCTGGGATGTGTTTGATACCGTAGCACGATTGATGGACGGCGATGTTGCAACCGTCGCAAAACAAAATTTCATTAGCCTCGTCACCTTCCTCGCCTCCACAGACGTCGCACGCCGAATCCTCTTCTAGGACCATTCCTGTGACATCACAATGCCGCAATCGTCGCATAGCAATGTCATGGGCGGTACATTCAAACGCGGTGATCAGCTGTTCCACTTGGTCGATGGTAATTTCTGGCAGGCACTTATCCTCCCGGTCCGCAGGTTTTTGAGCCTCCGGACCTTTGTCATGATCTATCGCAGTCTCCATACTGGCTTTGCTTTCCACATCAATTGCATGCGCCACTGGCACAGGCTCAGAGGTAGCTCGGTCAATGGTCAGGGCCTGCTTGGCACCCCCATCTACAATGACAACTTCTTTCCCCTCTAACCAGTGACGAGTCGGACTCCGTATCAAATGCGCTCCCGGAATTTCCTCAACATGGATCACTCCACTGATTGATCTTTTTAATTGCGAAGCCAGTGGTTTTGGTGGCGTTGTTGGGATTTTCTGGGTTGATTCGTTTTCCGCAGGCTGATTCTCGCCCGATGCCTGCGTCTCCTTCCGACGTCGATGTAACTCCTCCACCCAGCACACATCCACTTCATCTGCAGTGTATAGAGGCCAAGGTCGCATTCCATAGATACAATACGCATCCGTGTTAGGATCAGTCTTAACGTTGCGAAAGAAAGGGTCCATCTCCTCCTCAACCTCGTTGCTTCCAGCACCGAACGGACTGCGAGGCATTTGCCGCAAATAAACATTGGACCGGCTGTCCATGAATGGTTGAACCAAATTAGGCACCATAGGGCCCGTACGAGACACATTTGCGTTATTTGACTCCGCAATACGGTGCACCACTTTGGCCCTCTTGATCTCTTCCTTGGGTGCAGGAATTTGTACAGACTTTGTATATTGCGTCTTCCACTTGCATTCCATCGGTACCAATGGCCCTTCACGTTTCAATTCCTGCCATTCTAGAGAGTCCTTCACGTACATTTTCGTAATGGGCTCTCGGCTAAAGATCTGCTTCCCATCGCTGGGAACAGAACTATGTCCAACGTCGGCGCACATATTGCGTTGGCTCCAGAATACAACTATTTGAACTTCATCCCTGCTTACGCCCTACGGCGGATGCGCACGGCGTCTTCCCACGTGGCTCATCATTTGTTCATAATCTATTCCAGCGTCGTTTGATTTCTTTGGCTGCGTCAATTGCGTCTTTGTGCCCAGTTGTTTCTTGCTCTGAGTCCGACAGTGTATTAACTACCACATGCTCTCGGGTTCTCTCGTGCTCTCCTAGCTCCACAAGTACCAAATGTACAGCGTAAGGCAAGATGAAGAACAACGAAGCACAGATGCTGCCAAACTACGCAAACGCCACCTCTCCGACCCAGTCAGCTGCGTAGCAGGGTAACGCAACGCTAATGGATCACTGTCACTGCCCCATTCAGACAGTCTGCCAGTTGGTCCCCCACACCCGGTCCCCTTCCCGGCGCGTACTCCCCACCCTCCCCGCAAATCGTGCCCCCTCCCCTCCCCCCCCGCGGGGGAGCCACCAACACCGCCGACTCCGATGGGGCGAGTGGTTTCAACGCGGTTAAACCCTCACCCCGCAGGGCGGGGCACTTTCGTTAGTCGCTTTTACCTCCGGTCAGCGCGCCCAAAAGGTTCAAAATCCTGAGATACTCTCGGAGGACACCCCCCCCCTCCTGCCTGCTCTTTCTTCGCTCCCTGCTCCTTATTTTTTTTACTTGTTTTGTGAAGAGTATAATCAAAAGGATCAATAGATTATTTGAGTATTGAAAAGAATCTAGATTTGTGATTCACACGTGATGGGTAGACTTGCCTTTCCAGGAAAGTAGGGAGAGACTGGGCCGAGCCGGTGAGGGCTCATCTCCTGGCTCTCCCGGTCAGTCGGATGGGGTCCGTGGGCCGCCAAGGGTCACTGTGCCTGAGGGGCACCGGTGGGCCTCGTTGCGGGAATTGGAACAATGAAACGGGAACCAGAAACACAACAGCAATTGTATTAAATTCTCTTTACGGGGATTCTGTATTCCCACGTTCAGTGTCGAAGATTTGTCTTGTTTTAACCATCTGCGGGAGAGCTTCATGTGGACGTGTGGACATGTGGACAAGCGGCTGTAGTCAAGTGAATCAGGTGGCGGACAGATGCAACGACAGGAGCGCCACAGCTTGCCAATGGCTTACGACTTTACATCTCAACAATAATGTCTTCGAGGGGCTTGCGGGTAAGTTCGGGCACGACAGCGTGTGATGACGGGTAACCAACCGGCAGGAGAATGTACGGTTTTTCATTGGTAGGCCGTTTGAGGATGCGATGCAGGAATTGCATGGGCGTGGGGGTATGGGTGAGCGTGACAAGACCAGACGCGTTGATGGCAGAAATCAACATGCCCGTGGCAATTCCTACTGACTTTTCAAAGTAGTAGTGCTGTTGCTTTGAACCATCGTCTTTCTCACCGTACGTTTGCTTGAAAACCACAATCAGGCACGGGCAGACCTCCAGAAACTCTTTCTGCCAATCGGTACCAATGTGCGCGAGATCGTCCTTCCATTCGTCTGCCATACGCCGTTCGTAATTGATTTTCTCCTCTTCCTCGGCGGCGAGACGGATTTGTCGTTTGATCTCTGCGTCATACACAACAACAAACGTCCACGGTTGCGTGTGCGCACCGGATGGCCCGGTCGATGCCGCAAGACAACAGTTTCGAATCGCCTCAACGGGCACGGGACGGCTGGAGAAGTACCGACACGACCGCCGACGGTTGAGAGAGTGATAATACATAGCAGCCCGACTTGCGGTTTCTGCATCAGTTACCTGAGGAAAGAAAAATTTAACATGACGCTCCTCGAGGTCGTCGCGTGGCGCAGTCTCTCGACCCTCCGAACCGTCCGCCAAAGTGATCTTCTTTATCCGTCCGTCTGTCCGCTCTTCTAAGTCCTTACTCAAAGGAATGTTGTCACCAACGGGTGACATAACTAGCGTATCCTGAGTTGCCTCAGTCTTCGTTAAAGCGCTGGCGACATGGTCACTGCGCCGGTGCAAGCCGATCCAGGCGAGCTTGCCACCGATCAAGCCTTTCTCCGCGGACCTAGAATAGTGCAAGGGCAAACGCAAGGCCAATTTGTTCAAGGTCACCAAGAAAACAAAAGTAGCAAACAGTGTGCTGACAATTGCTCCCAAAACAAACCCGGCCGCAAGGCCTGCGTCACCGAAGGCTTCGCCGCCAAACGCGGAAAGGTATTTCAGCAATTGGTCTACGATCATCTTCGTTTCCAAATCTCTACCGCACCAAAGGTGTATTCACGTTTTTGAAATCTTACCGAGAAGGCCAATTTCTTGTTTGAAGTACTGAAACACCTGGCCACTGCCCCAAGGGGAATGTGTCCGGCCATGTACACAATGTTGCCAACCGCCCGGTGCATGACAGGACGATCAGGATATCTGGGACGCAACATTCTTCGTGGCCCCTCCCTCCCTCCATCCCCTGCCTCACCCCCGTCCCGGCTTTGTTATTGTACGGGTTAGCGAGAAAACAAGCGGCCGGCCAAACTTTGATGGTATGGGCCAATAGCGCCCCCCCCCGACGAACCCCTCGCTACCCCATTTACTCAACTCGGGAGACATTGTGGGAACTCTCGCCGCCTTCCCCCCCCCACCGCCGCTTCCTTTTTACGCAATGGCCCTCGAGGGGCGGTGGCGGGTACAATCACGATGGGTGGAAGGGACCCGGTTGGTAGTGAATTCGTCCTTACTAAAATAGGAGTCCAATTTTCTTGGGAGACTCGGCGGGCGGGACCCGCCTCCGGAGACAACACCCACCATGTGTCTGAGTGTGCCAGAACACGGTCATGGTTTTGTTCTGTTGTTATACACCTTTCGTGACGTTGTCTCTCGCAGCTCTCTGTATAGCTAATTCAGGTATTTTGAACTCTGGATGATTGTCCTTTGCGAGTGTAGAAGCCTGATGAATGTGAGAGACAGAAGGCAAAGTGAATGGAGCTACTGATCACCTGAGAAGAATAGTCGACCCATGCAGATATACGCACCATAAAGAGCTTTGGATTGTTCGTTGAGATAAATGGATTAGAACCTATGTCCGGTCGCTGGGGACAAAACTACGACTCTAAAGAATACTGGGAGGAGAGGTACGGTTCTGCTGCAAAAGAACAGACATATTTCGACTGGTATCTGATCACCTTTACTCGCATCGAACCTCTGGTCAGGGCATATGTCACTGAGAAGATAGGATTGGCCATCGATGTGGGCTGCGGAAATTCTAATATTTCTCAAGAGATATATGCCTCAGGATTATTTGGGTCCGTTATTGGCATTGACTATTCTGAGAATGTGATCAACTTGCAGAACAACGGGTTAAACAATGCCCAATGCCCCGGGCTGTCATTCCAATGCGCCAATGTCACTGCCATGGGTTCCACGCTGGAGGAGGGATCTGTTGATGTGATCTTTGACAAGGCAACAATGGATGCTCTTGACTGTGGTGAAGATCAGACCAATTCCATCGCTGCTGCCAAAGAATACGGGCGCGTACTCAACACCGTGCATGGTCTGTGCTTCATTATCACGTGCCGTGATCCAACACGTCGATTGGACTCGTTCGACAAGAACGGACCTTTGGTACCCCTGGAAATTTGCGAGCTCCGCAAACCGGAAGGAGATAACTCTCCCGATCGAGTCCATGTTTTGGTCTTTACCACTGCTGGATCTATTCACGAGAAACCGATCCCCCCGGTGAGGAGCACCCTCGACACAATGGGCACACTGGTCCGTACATAGGCCACATTGTCATGCCTTAGGAAACATAGCAGCAACTCCTCAGTACGTACAGCACAATTCACTTTTTCAATACAGCCATGGTATCCATGATCAGATTACTATGAGTTAAAAGCCATGCAGTGGCAGTTTATCAACCTTGGTCGCTTATCTACTAGCTTGCGATGCTAGGCCGCTGGCTATAGTTTCGGCAACTCACTGTACTTCGAGAAAACGGCCGGATCAAACGCAGCCAATGACTCCTTCTCGTGCTTGAACGCCGCCTGGAACGCCGGGCGTTTCTCCAGCCGTGCCATGTATGCATGTAGGTCAGGTCCATAACTCTCCCAGGCACCGATTTGTTTGCCCAGAATAATAGAGTACGACACATCAATATCGGCGATGGTGAACTTGTCGCCAAGCAGGTACGGCTGCTGACCGTCCCTGAGTGTATTCTGCACCAGACGCATGCGCGCCAAGTGCCAAGCCTTGTAGTCCTCGCCGACTTCCTGCAATCCGCGCTGCTTTTCAAATATGCAGTATCTTAGATAAAGCGTCTGGGGAAAGGTTAAGGTAGCATCGGCGTGGAACAGCCAGTTCAGATAAGTTCCGTATCGCGGATCACTAGGCGGTACCGAGATCTGCCGAGTAGTGTCGTACTGTTCCACAAGATATAGAGGAATACCACAGGACTCAGTCATGCGTACCTCTCCGTCTAGGAAATAAGGGATAGTCCCTAGCGAATTGAACTCTTTGAACCCTTTGGCTTTAGCCCGAGGTGGGAAGGGCATGGTAACCAAGTCATAGTCCAACTTCAATTCATTCAGCGTCCACAGAACGCGGAAACTGCGTGCCTGGTCACAGTGAAACAGAACTCTCTTAGCTGCACCCGCCATCCTTTCCTTTCACAGTTACTGTCCTGTGTGAGTCTGTATGTACTCAGATGCGGTCGCGGAAGAACGTTCATCCTTGTCATGTGAATCTCCCTTATTGAAATACCATTGATGACTGACGAAGGAGTTCAAATGAAAATGGAGACAGAGACACACAGAGAACATTCAAGTGTGTGGCTTTCATCAGTTGTTCTACTCATTGTCAGGATACGCCCATGATTCGAAGCGCCTACAACACACACACACACACACACACACACACATATCCATGGAGAAAACCAACCGCAAACGCAAGCCAGCAGAAACCGATACCACGACCTCTGTCCCCACCAAGCGCCAGTTTTGTGTGGGCACCGTCGGACGGGTTCGGATCCGCAAAACCGGCAGATACGTGGTCTTATAGATAATAGACCTTGTGTGAGTGGGCTTTTGCGATAATGATAAAGAAGCGAAAGGTGTAGGGTACACGGGACCCCGCGAAAGGTGAGCCACGGGGTATGTGTGAGTGCGGACAACGAAAGGTGGACTCTTTTTCAAGGACAAACAGCCTCGCACTGGGCACGGGCACACACACTGACCTGACCAGGTGAACTGGCAAATCGTGTCGAGAAATCGAAAGCAAGGACTATTTTTAGTGAGACAGGCGGCCAGGGAAGGAGCGGAGGGTGCGGTTGGCGGGCCACCGCTGTGCGGTGGTGGGAGGAAAGGGAGGTGGGGAGAGGGGAATGGCCTTTCGGTCTCGTGCTCCCAAAAAAAAAAGGATCGTAGTTGTAAAATAGTCCGGATGTCCCCTTCTATAGCCTTCGTGGCCGATTTTGTGGGCGACCGCGTTTGTGCGTTGCGGTGTGGGCCATCGCGATCCCTCGTTTTGATTTCATGGTTGTGAAAAAATGACATGATGACCTATGAGCCGTTCGCCATGCCATTGAAGGTCGTTCCGAGTGCTTCTCTGGGATGTTGCAGCTATACGGATCAATAGGCGGATGTAACCTCTGTGACTCCAGACGAAGCATAGATCCGGTGCGCCATACCACAAGACCCGCTGTTTTCTTAGGTATTGGGTGCCAGAACATACGTGGAACTATCCCAAGGTCGAGCGACCGAGAAGTGTATTTTGTGCAGCTTCGCTGTGTGGTAATATTGCGGGATTCCGACACCGCCACATGCAGGAGCGGGGTTCCCTTTTGCTTTATTTGCAGACAGTCTTCCGAGGCCTTCTGATCTTGCTCCCAACCCTTAACCCCTTACTGAAATGCTTTGTCATTTTAGTTGACTACTTTCGTCCCTCTGCACATGCCCGATTTCGGGAAGGCACGTGCCAATCGGCAAGGACAAAGTTTGTTAATGGATTGCGACCTCGCATCACCTGAAGAGGTCCAAGACGCAGAATGAGATTGACCAATCCGCTCGCAATGACCCCTTACGCGAACGAAGAGAAAAGAAAAACCTGGAGCTCTTAATAATTCTTGCAGCGTGAAATACGCCAGAAACACATTCGTTCCCCATCCAGCAAATCCCGCGGCCGAATCAACAGTGTGAGTGTGAGTGTACCAGGCTGACGGCACCTAGCACAAAGCAGCATTGCCGTCATCCAGTCGCGGGCGCTGCTACACCGCAGATCTCTTACTCTTGTGTCGCCCAGAGTATGGCTGTAGATTAGAAGACGCTCATGCATACAGTACTACGATGATAGTTTCTGATCAGACGGACCCATCGCCCAACCGAGGAAGGAAAAATACTGATGAACAGCAGCGGGCCTTTTTGGAACCCTACGTCGCCGGTACGGACCCCCGGGGAGAGAAACAGTCCCGAAATGCTGCGGGTCAAGCTGCACAAAGGGAATGCAGGGGAGCCAAATAAAAAATGGTGGGAAGCATACCAGTGCGGATTCCACTCCATCTCCATTTGCTTGCTGAATGACTGTGTCGGGAGAGAAGTTACTTCGTCCCCTCCGAGGAAAGGAATTCCGGGGGAATATTGTGGTGGTCGGTGATTGATGTGCCTAAGGAACACGCCTTTTGTTGCCAACTCCGTGATATGCCATAGGGTATTATGATCCTCAGGACCACCACGAGCCAAATCTTGGGACAATACCATACCCACCAACACACACCCTGGTCCAGGGGGGGCAGGGCTAAGTTGAGCACATACCTAGTTCTTTATGAGATTTGGGGAGTGAGCGATAGATAGGTACACGCTCCAGAATGCACACGGCGTTTGTGACTTGTGAGGATTTGCCCCCTTTTTTTGTTCCTATCGGATACTCTCCTTTGGAGCCCCCCGTGGACCCATGGTCAAAACATCGGACCGACGGATTTAGTTGCTATGTGCTTTGTTGCACGAGTGTACCATAATTCTCGTTCAATAAACCCCGCGGGCCCCAATCAAACTGCGTACCGGTACTTGGGCTTACCCCTCTCCCCATCCCCCCAAACTTCCAATTGGGAGCGGTCGTTATGTTAGCTTATGTTGGCTTCCCCTTCCCCCCCCCCCGGGGGGGGGCCTTCCCCGCACTTCTTCATTCCCCAGCATTATTCCCTATCCCACACGCGTTGTTCTCCCGTTTTCAATAATTTTCACATAATTTCAGTATAGAGAGATCATCCCTACAGACGAACACAAGAATGTACAGGAATTGGAGAAGGATATATGAACGACAAAGGCGGGACAAGAAAAAATATGGAGAAGGCCAGGGTCGGGGCGATAACGATGGAAGGAGGCCCGGCTCATATCCGTTTCCTCGTACAATTTGCTAGTGCTACTGATGGGGCCCATCGTCTCGGGGTGATTTGGGGTACGTGAGCCAGTGCTGCGCAGACCATGGTGTGATGCGGAAACGAAATGGAAGGCGGTGATGGCGCGCTGAAATACTTGATTTCCTGTCTTTGTGTCCATTCGGACGCATCTTTTGTTGAAGCCTGCTGTAACTTATTGCGTTTTTATTAACCAGTAGAAGTCAACCACGAATGAATAGCACGCGAGCATCAGGTATTTGGAACGGAGTGAAAAAGACGTCACGCTGCATTGGGGATCCGCTATGTATGGTTCAACAATAAGAATAGGCGGTATCACAGAACAAGACTTTCAGATGAAATTAATTAAATTAACGGTAGATCGTGGGTAAATACTATGCTGTCAACAACAGTTTTGGTCGGGTCCTACTTTGCCACCATGGCTGGCTCTGTCATGGGGGACGCACAGGTAGCGAATCAGCGAAAATGCGACGCCAGCTCAGAATCAGGCGCAGTCGGAGGGCAGTTCACAAATCCAAACATCTACAACGACACGGAGAATCCATTTGTGTGCGGAGCCTCGGCATTGAACCTGGACGACGCAAGGGATATGGCTTGGAAATTCGCCCCCGTTTTGCACGAGCACCCAGCGGAACCGTACCACATGACAGACATTCAGGAATTTCTGGCCAATGCTGAGATTTATAAGACTACAGTGGCACAGAACCAGACTACCACGCCGGAAAATCTCTGGACCTACGTGGATCCGAGTGTGCTATACTATGATGATCACCAGTATCGCATGGTAGGCCCAACTGCAAACTATGGGGGCACTGAACCAGTTGATGGGGAGATTCAGGCACCGATATATTTCACTGCCTTCGAACAGGACGGGTTCTGGGTATTCACATACTATTACTGGTTCAATTACAACGGGTGTGGAGGCGAAACGTTAGACTACATTACCGAAAACGATGAGTACAAGACAGCCCGGTTTATCTTGTGCAATTTGGGCATCCATGAAGGCGACTGGGAGACCACGCAGGTGGTGGTCTGCCCCGATACTCTGGAGGTGCAGGGCGTAACCACCCTGGGTCACGGTGACGGTGAGTTCTTGGACTGTCGGGTGGATGGTGAGTGCGACTTTGCTGATGGCTACCCGGCTGATGAGCATCATATCAACGTGTACATTGCGCTTGCGACGCACGCCACGTATACCACAGTGGGAGAGCAGTACTACATTTACTCGCCGATTCCGGTTTTGAGCCGTGTGCTAGCTTTGTGGGTTACAGATCGTACTTCAGATCAAGGTCCGAAATTTCTTCCCAATGACACCAACGTCATTGCTCTACCGAGCCCCAGTTCCATTTCCGAGAATGATCCATTCAATTGGATTGCCTGGGTAGGACGCTTCGGTGGTCTTCTTCCCACAGGACTCACAGAAATTCTATGTCTCAATGAAGAAACCACAGCCGTAGAAGACTGTCCTGACGATGAGGTTTTCCAGGACATTGTGTCCATGTTAGGACTTGACGGCTCCGGCACGACCTCTCTACAGCAATTCGTCATTGATTTAGTTCCCATCACTGGCGATACCACCGGGCCCACGGGTCCTTATGCCAAGAGTCAAGCTTACGAGCTTCGTGCGGACGATCCACACCCGGCTGGTTTGGATCCAGACGCTGCTTGCCCTGGCAATGTCTATATCTCGGACGAAGATCGCGCGGCTCTGGTACAGGGACAGCAACAGGCCCGAGACATTCGAAATCGTGAGGTGTTTAGGGACCTTGCTCTTGGATTCCTTGTCCTGCTGGTTGTGGGACTTGTCATTTCTGTGTTGACTGTGCTGCCAGCTGATGAGACGAGCATTGTGAACCTGGTACTTCGGGATGTGGCGAACGTGGATGCAGAGTTTCCGAACCAGAACATGGCAGATCGTCACTGGCTCACCCTGTGGTACACTCAGGGTAGGCTGCATGTTCTATGGGTCGTGACCATCATCTTCTTCGAATGCTTTGGCATTGCCGTTATCATTCCTGGCATCATTGACATTACCGAACTTGGTGAAGACTTGGTGGACTCAAATGTGTGGGAGTTCATTAGAAAGTTCTTCATTGTGCTTTTGCCGATTCTCGGTTTTCTTGACCTGTTGGCCATTATGCTCGTCTTCTACAGCACATTCTACTGGATCCGCACCGCCAAGCGCATTGATGCATCTTACAACATCAGAGTCTGGGAAGTCCTGTACAGCATCATGGCATTCTCACAATTGTTTGCCATGTTCCTGTCCATTATGCTGTTTGGCTTGGCGACTCTGGCTTTTGTGAATCAGAAACTCTTTGTGGAGGGTTGCAAAGGCTTAACAGATGCCACTGGAATAGAGGGTGTGTGCCTTGATCTCAGCGTCTTTGGCCTGAACTCCTTTACCTGCGGATCGGCGGTAATCAATTTCTGTGCCGATGTTGCTGATACGCGTACCGAACTCATATTCTATGGAGCTCTGTTCCTCACCCTGTCCCATTTGATGGTGGTCATCATGGTCACCATCGGTGTACGCGTGTTTCGGCTAATGAATGAATTTGCTCAGGCACTCAATGAGCATCGGATGTCAATCCTCGACAACGAAACAGAAGCAGGGCGTCCGTCGACCAGGAAGTCTTCCGGAGGGAATGGAACTGTCTTGCCCTTATCTGAAGATATCGAAGGCCGTGTCAGTACAGCTTCCGAGGCGAAAGAGCCCATGGTCTCACCTCGCGCCATGGGTCACGAAGCTGCAGATACTGGCTCAAGTTTGGACGGATCACCCGATCACTGACCGACGTTTTCATGTTTTTGTTTTGGGTTCTTAGGCCTTTTACGGAACCGGCCGGCCAATTTGGTTTCTCTTCCACTTTGTCTACTAAGTACTGGTCGCCGCGATTTGCTACACCGTGCTCGCACGACAAGGGTTGCAGGTCAATTGCGCGGAGAGCATGAGTTCAAACCACCATAAAATACGGATATCTTTGCAGTTCCAATGATTCCTGAAGTGGACAAATTACGAATACAGCTTTTTGCTCTCTCTCTCTCTCCTTTCAGCTGGCATGAATTGAGACAGCGTCATCATGCTGAGGTGCAAAAGTCTTCGTACGCGGAAGTGATCAGATACTGTATTGCTTCAATATAGGAATAGCTTACTAATCTCTACATACCTAAAACTGCTTAGAAGTTGAAATACTAGGGTCAGCCGCACCACGCCTGCGGACGCACTTGCGATTCTCACATATGGAAGCGGTCTCCATGGTAGAGTACATGTTTAAAGTCGAGTAGAGGACGGGCCGGAACAGACTGGCCGAGAAATTTGTATTAGCGGGGACCACCGCGAAGAGTAATTGGGTCATGTATTCACCTGTTGAGAGTAAGTATTCCACATCATTGTTCTTTAGTTACAATGATCCTGTGTTTCTATATGCATGCTCATTCAGCGCAAGACATAGTGTACTCAATCTCACACTTAACGCTCCACTGCTTCCAGAAATCGGAGTCATACTCCCAGTAGCCGGTACTGATGGTGTCAGTAATGTCATAGTCACCAACATCGATATCGCTGGGTGCCTTCATGGACCAATCGGTGTAATCGCTCCAGACTGTGTTGTCGTCGTCACTGTTCTCATCCTCCTCGTAGTTTATGGTCAATGTAATCGATGGTTGGGGAGTACCTGATTGTGCAGTACCAGAATCCAGGTCGTCGTCCAAGTCCCATTCCGGGTCCTTTTCCCATGAGTCAGTGTCCAAGGAAAAGACATCGTCTCCGTCATCATTAGTGATCGTGATTGAACCCGTGTACCAAGCCTTGTCATAATCCGTTTTAAAATCCCAGTACTCACACTTGTTTTTACACTTGATCTCGTTGATCGTGTAGTATGCCTTAGAGCACGCAGTGCTATCACGGCGTTCTAGTGGAGCGGCCGACACTGCCGCAATGGAAAGTACAGCAAGGGTAACAGATTTCATGTTCATCGTATTGTGTAGCAAAAGCACTTGTAACAGACCTCATCAAAGATAATCTACTAAAAAGTGTCCGGAACTCTCACTTTGGCGGCGGAGTTTCCGATCCTTAAGTACCTTATTCGGAATCAGATCGTGCCAAGGCGCTCTCCCCCGAGCAGCTCATTGTGGTTTCAGGTTCCTATTACGGTTAGCCGAGGACTGGCGGGTATCTGGCTCGTAGCGATGCTATGTTTTCATCTTCGAACGGAACAGGATTGCCCACAGAGAAATCGTGCGCGGCTGCGGTGACGTCGTTGACCTGGACGTTCCTTTTGCGCCAGGCTTGCCAAAATTGATCCATAGGCACGTCCCCCGACTTGCCAGGGCAACACTTTGGCACGTAGGATTCCTGCCTAATTTGGAAGTGCCCATGCGCATGTTTGGCAACAGCTGTCGCGAGCGGGGAGGGCCGCCTGGGACACAGGAAAATAAGTGAAATGATTACAATACCGAAATCTGTGTTACGTACTGGGTAAGGGTTACTTGCTCCAGGTTGACGAAGACACAAGGAAAGCGGGTTTTGCAACCTCTATCCCGGTTGGTGGTTTGGGCAAGTGGGCGAAAACATCTAGTAGATGTGCTCGTGAAATTCCGTCTTGGCTTCGCACCGGGCCCTCGATCGTAGCCATGTCCGGCCAAAGAAGCATTACTTACAGGTGATTTTTTTTTATTGCTAGTCTGGATCTGACTGTCACATTTACTTGCTGTGATAGTTATTAGTACACGAGCATATTTTGCGTATCATTGTAATTGCCAAGAGGTCCTGCTGACAAAGCACCTTTATGCTGGGACTGATGTTTTTTTTGAACGTCTCCGAGTGCACCGTACCTGCGATAGTCAACGGTCAGCCATTTCTAAAAATGGTAACATTAACTTGCTATGTATGGAATAATGCAAAAAACCTGCCTAATATATATATATATATCTATGATGAACTTTGAGCATTCCCCTGGACTGCCGCATCCCTGCCAACAAACCATATACATCTAACTTGGATGCTCCGGCTGTTCATGTCAAGTATTTTGTCCTAAGACAATCCACTAGACTGTCGGTTCAGATCTTACTGGCGCTCAGCAAACCGCACAATCCAGGACATAGCAGTAATATTGCAAGCGAGTGTGTTGTTATAAGGATACGACTTTGCGACTCGCCATTGTCCAGAAGCGTACAGGGCGTATACATGATAGAATCCTTCCTGAACTCTACAGCAAGCACTCGGTATGAAACAGTGGTCATCCTGCAGCAGCGGCGGCCGTGATATCAAAACCAGGCCCGAAAACGCGGCGCCGCTGTAGGATATCAGGATGAGACTGGAGTGTAACAAGTTCCACTGTCACCAATGGAGATCTATTTCGAAAGTGCAGTCTCCTCAAGCGGGGTCGAAGATCCAAATGGCAGTATTGCGGAGACAGAGACTTCCATAGTTTGGCCGAGTCTGAACAAAAATGGAATGTCAAACCCAAAACGGCTCTCATTGTGAAGCAAATTTATCTTTCAAGGAAGGGAATTTTCTTTCCGGCCGTCCAAAAAAAATCCCTTGCCTAAAACTTGTGAAACACGGACACGGGCGGGCGGGCGGCTGCGTGTTTCCCTCCCCTCCCCCTTTCTGGGGGAAGGGAGTCGGGGGAGGGGAAGAACGTAGAAATCTGCCTTGGCCCTTCCACTCCTGGCCAGGGTTTCAAATTCGAAGTGCTAAGTAGAGTCCCGTAGGGCGGGGTTTCAGAACACACTCGCACACATCTGGCCCCCATGGAACGTCTTTCTGCATAGCGCAATAGAAATATTGAAACCCTAGATGTTTATGTAGGAGTACGAAATTCCTGGTTCGCTTTTGTCCTGCGACACATACCAAGATGTGCCGTTTGAGCATGGCAGTAAGGACTCGGGGTTTATGTTGCCGCGGGCTACCATGCGGCAGCTCCGGCTGTGATATCAAGCTCAGTAACTCGAAGGGGAAAGACTGATCTGGCAGAGCAATGCAAAGGACATACGTTTTCCAGACGATCTCGTAGTGTGCGTCAAGCGCGTCAGTATCACTGATCGTGCAGACTTCCGCTTCCCTCGTTTCTATAAATGTTTGTTTGGGCAATGCGAAAGAAACACTAAAAACATCCTTATGCTTAGCAGGTATTGTATTGTCTGAATATATGAATATCTTACTAATCCCTAGAAGTTGAAGTACTAGGGTCAGCGGCACCTCGACTGCGGACCTAATTGCGATTCTCACGAAAGATGGCTCCATGGTAGAGCAAATGTTACAAGTCGAGTAGAGACTGGCTGGAAAAAGATTGGCCGAGAAATTTGTATTGGTGAGGACTACCGTGACGAGTAATTGGGTCAACTATTCACCTGTTGAGAGTAAGTAATCTACATCACTGTTCTTTAGTTCAAATGATCGAGTGTTTCTGTGAGAACGCTTAGTCATCGTCGCAAGACATTGTGTACTCGATCTCACACTTTACGCTCCACCCCTTCCAAAAATCTGAGGTATATTCCCAATAGCCGGTGCTGATCGTGTCAGTAATGTCATAGTCACCAAGGTCGATGTCGCTGGGGGCCTTCAAGGACATAGTGTAATCACTGAAGACTGTGTAGTTTGTGTCACTCTCTTGATCCTCCTCGTAGTTTACGGTCAATGAAATTATTGCCTCGGGAGTACCTGATTGTGCAATACCATACTCCAGATCGTCATCCAAGTTCCATTCCGGAGACTTTTCCCATGCGCCAGTGTCCAAGGAATACAAATTGTAACCGCCATCAGTGGTGATCTTGACTGAGCCCCAGTACCAAGCCGAGTCCGTGTCGGTTTTCAGATCCCAGTACTCACACTTATTTTTACACTTGATCTCGTTGATCGTGTAGTATGCCTTGGAGCACGCAGTGCTATCGCGGCGTTCTAGTGGAGCGGCCGACACTGCCGCAATGGAAAGTACAGCAAGGGTAACAGATTTCATGTTCATCGTATTGTGTAGCAAAAGCA
>PDIP01000053.1:2477-18004 GCA_002811645.1 Corallochytrium limacisporum
CAGAGGAAAGGGGGGGGGGGCGGGGGAACCACAGCCCACATCATCGTTCGTCATCACCCAGTGCACCACCCCCGCAGCCCCCGACTGCGCTAGGGGGGATGCCAGACCATACCATCCAGGTCAGGAAGAAAAAAGCAACAACTAACCCGATTCTAGCGAGGGAGACAGCGTTTGCTCCTCGCTGCGCGTTTTCTTGCCTTGAACCGCACGCAACTTTTTGACGCTCGTTGTTTGTTCCTTTGTTCTCTCCGATTGACGTAGCGGGTGAGGGAGTCCCTTTTTTCCTTGAATTTTGCACAATGCGTCACCGACCCGGAGCCACCCACCCCACGAATTACACAGCAAGGGAATGGTTCAGTTGCACTTGCGTTCTGTCGCACACCACCATCGTTGCGCAGACTATTGATCATGCTCAAGAGGGTCGAAAAAGCCAGTTAGTCTTCGGTATATTTTGCATACTCACGTTGGTCGCGGCGAAAAGATTTGAGTTCGCGATCAATGAAATATTGACATCAATTGCAAATCAGTGTCCCCCTTTCCCCTCCCCACCCCCTTTTCTGTTTACGGGCTGCTTCCTCGGTAGGCAAGGCGAACCCCAGAATCGCAGGCTCCCGCCAGAACTACGGGGCAGGGGGAAGTTTGGTGGACCGCTAAGGATCTACCAAGGGCACTCGATTCGGCGGCATATATCGTCACTTGGTCCCCCTATCGACGAACACATAAAGGGCCAGCCCATAGAACCTGTGCAATTCAATTCTTGCATGCATGTACGCGTCTCTAATCTGTTTGTTCTATCTTTTTCAGGTCCCCTTTCCGAGCGGGCACGACCCCCCTCAGAAACCGTGCCGCGATAAGAAGAGAAGGAAAGGGCGTTGTCTTCATTGTACCATTGGCACATGACACCGAGAACCACCATCATCGTGTTTTTGTGCACCATTCAGTGAATTGACTATCGCTAATAGACCCTCCGTTGGTGTCTGTCTCTGCCGTAGTTTGAGCACCGATCTCATCCGTGTGAGACAGGGTTGGAACATGGTCGCAAGAGACCCTTCCTCGCTCTCCCATGTGCCATGGACTTGGGCTTACCATTCTGCAACAACATGATGCTGAGCCTAGCTTTGCTGCCCACTCACTCCCCTTTGAAAGCGGCGAGATTTTAGACAACCTACGTGCCTGTTACCTTGAGACCGCAGGAACAATGCAAGTCAGCTGGCAAAGTGGGGAGTATCGCATGTTCAGGGGCCTATTTTTCCGCTGTTGAAGACAAGAATATTTGATTCAGAAACAGGTGGCACGTTAAGATAAAACAGTTCCATTTCCACAGTAATATAACGATTCGATTCATATTGCATCCGTCGAAGAAGGGGACATGTTTTTGATTTGTTTGAGTAATCTATATGTGATTACGTTTTATATCCGCACTCCTTCCCACCCCCGGGTGATTGAGCTTACGCGCCTAAATGTCAACATTGGTCGGCACGGGAGGTATTTCACAGTCGCACAAACAAATGGATCATCGCACGCCGACCTATAGGATTAAAAAATTCTTGGATTTCTGCTGAATCAACACTTTCCGGAACAGTCCAGCTAATTTCAACCATGGGAGACAGTGGTGAGCTCATTCTTTACAACTTCCCTCTGGGCATGCAGAGCAAGATGGCTCGGTTGGTGCTGGAGGAGAAGGCTGTAGAGTACGAAAGCCGGGAAGTGAACGAACTCATCTTTGATCAATATCGCCCAGAGTATGTGCGCCTGGCAGATTGCTGTACCCTTCCCGTTTTAGTGCACGGTGAGGATATCATCAGTGAGATCACGGACATTCTGCGTTACATTGACTACACCTACCCGGACGGTCCCTTGCAGGTCGAGGAAGGCACCGAGGAAGAAGAATTGCTAAAGAAGTGGATGTCTGCCGCAGTTATCTTTCCATTTCACCTCGTGCCCTATGCACTGGCATCGGGTCTCAAGGCCCAAATCTGGAGCTACAGCATTCGAGAACGGGCTGAGTTCTTAAAGAAGCTTCTTCCGGCGGCAGGTGGACTCAGAGAGATTTATCAGCAGGAACTACTGGAAGTACAGGACATTGTCGATTTGACAGAAGACAAAACGGGTAGGAGTCAGCTCGTGAACGACCTGGAAGTCATCATGGACGAACTAGAGGATCGACTGCGGGCAAGCAAATACCTCGTAAGCGATGAGTACACCCTCGCGGATCTCGCATGGACCGCAGTCCTCAGTGACCTCGAGCAGCAGGGACTCGCTGCGAAACTCTGGCAGGGCGGCAAGCGGCCGGCCGTTGCACGCTTCTTTGCCAGTGTCAAACGCCGTCCGTCGTTTGCGAGTGCGATTGCTGACATTCAGCTCACCGGCGACCACCTCGGACCTTTCGTTCGGCAACGTGTAATGGGACCTCTGATGGCCGGCGTCGGTGTTGTAGGCCTCGGATTGGCTACGCTTGTTGGTGCGATTTCAATGGCCACAAGCTCGGGAGCTCTGGATGCAAGTGTGAGCAAGGCCGTAACCTCGTCATCAGGAGCGCTGGTCACGTCATCGGCAGCAGGCATTGCTGCCAGCCGGATCACCATCACTTTTCCGCATCTGCGATGGATCTAGTTATATACTTCTTTCTGCCATATAATGTCTACATCATTCACATTTCCCATTTGTTACATATAATACACATGCATATAGTTAGTTTGTTTAATGTGAAGTGGATACACGTCGTTGTTACACTAGAAACGGGGTCCATGCTCAAGGTTGCACGCGACGAGGATCGCGTGGGAAGAGTGAACTCTTGCGAATATTGTTCAAGCCCAGGTAGAGCATGACCACACGCTCCATACCCACACCACCACCGGCATGAGGTGGACATCCGAAGCGGAAGGAATCGATGTAGGCCTGGATCGTAGAAGGATCGATTCCGTGGTCTTTGGCACGCTGAGTAAGGAACTCCGGGTCGTGGATACGCTGGGCACCGGACACAACTTCTTCACCGCGGATGAACAAATCGTAGGAATTGGAATACTTAGGATTCTCAGGATCAGGCATGGTGTAGAAAGGACGCACCTCCAGAGGGAACTTGTCTAGAATGTAGAAATCAGTGCCGTACTTCTCCCTTACGAGCTTGCCCAGGAAGCGCTCATTGGCGGTGCTCAAGTCCTCATAGTCACCCATTTCGACCCCGGCCTCGCGCAGCATTGCCACGCCATCAGCGTAGTTAAGTCGCAGGGAAGGCTCGAGGAATTTGAACGGTTCCGCAGGATACTGCTGATGGACACGAGCAATTTCCTCGCTGTACTGCGCGGCCAGACCCTTGAAGATACCCACGAACATTTTGTCCAGCACTTCCAGAACCTCATGGTAGTGCTCCTTGAAAGCCATTTCCATATCCAGCCCGATGAACTCGGTCAAGTGACGGTGCGTGTTGGAATCCTCGGCACGGAAGACATGTCCGACCTCGAAGACTCGATCAAAGTCTGCTGCAATGGCCATCTGCTTGTACAGCTGGGGACTCTGGGCTAGGAAAGCGGAGGACTTGAAATAACTCACCTTGAATACATTGGCACCACCCTCGGACGCTGCTCCAATGATTTTGGGAGAGTGGATTTCGGTGAAGCTCATGTCAGTAAGCACATCACGGAAGAGACGACAGACCCCGTGCTGAATTCGGAAGATAGCCTGGTTGGCGGGAGTGCGCAGATCGATGACGCGGTTGTCCAACCGAGTGTCCTGACCCACACGAACCAAGGCAGGATCTTTCTCAAAGTCCGACTCAGGCCGGCTTGCGTCTTCAATATTGAACGGCAGCTGCTCATCACTCTTGCTTACCACGAAGATCTTCTCCACCTTCATTTCAATGTCCTGCTTGGTGCATCCCTGGATAGGCTCGGGAGGGGCTGTAAGAGAGCCAGTCACATCGACAATGGTTTCGTTGTTGAGTGATGTGCAGAACTTAACCATCTGCTTGCTTACCACCTCGTTGACGCTGACCACGGCCTGGAGGGTGTGATGCTTTTCACGCAAGACCATAAAGCAGTTCTTACCTGTGCCGCGGGCCTTGGCCATACGTGCCCGGATTGTAACCTGCTCACCGGCAAGGTTCTTGTTCAAAGTGCTGATCGGTGTCCACACGCGGCTCGTCTTCTGGGTGGACTGAATCATTGGTAGCACACCATAGTTCTCCTTAGCGTAGTCATTCGCTGCCGCTGCGGCCTGCTCAGCCTCCCGCTTTGCAGCAGCTTCGGCCTTCCGTGCGGCCTTCTCTCGTTCCTTTTCCAACTTCTTCAGTGCCTTCTTGCTCAGAGGCAGGCCGTCGGGGCCAAGAGGGACTTCTTGGTCAGCCATGATTACTAAGTACGCTTGGTGCTACTATGCCAGGCTAACCTATTCACATTAATGGATTATCATCATACACCTTCTCTAGCTTCATTGGCAGCGCCAGTTCCTTAAATACCCATGGTCACATCAAGTTGCCAATGTATGATACTTTGCTGACCTGTGCTGATTGATTGATTGTTTGGGCGGCTGGCATTGTATGGTGAGATAAGGGAGGGGGAGGGGGGGGGGGACGTTGGTGTTGAGATGCCACGGCCCCATGTGTGTAGAGATCTTCCTCCCCCCGAGGCTAGGGAAATCAAAACGGAAAAAAAAATGAAGAAAGGAGGAAAACAAGTCAAGCGAAAGGAGAGAGGGGGGAGGGAGAGACATTGGGGAGCGAGCCCATGGGGGAAAGGAAAAGGGCGGGGCGGTTGGTTGGTTAGTTGGTTGGACCGCACAGCAAAAGCGGTCCCCCCCCCCTCCTCCCGGGCCGGGGGGAGCCCTTGCTTTCCCTCGGGGCTCTCTATTAAAAGTGACCCGGAGCGGCCCACCGCTGTTGTGGCTGGTGAGCACTCCCTGGCAAAAGCAAAAGTAAAGCCCGCTCCAAACCAGCGGCGACCGGGCCCAAGGAGTGCGGAGGAGCGCACGGGACCAAGCGCCGCGCAGAGGGGGGGTAGGCGCCGGGCGTTGGGACGGGGAAGTCCACGGAAGCGTGACACCCGCGGCGGCGCAGGGCTCGGGAAGGCTACTAATTGCTATGAGAATACCTAGAAACGTTCCTAGGCGCTTGATTGTGCGCGCATTGACCTGAAAGATAGATTTCAGTGAATGCAAATATAAAGAACAAGAGGGGATGGAATGCCTAAAGTGCTAAAGAACCATAGGAGAATAGACGGACCGATTTATAGACATGACCGACGTTCCGGAGATTATCACTTTACAGTTCGGTGACGCTGCGAACCAAGCCGGCGCGCATTTTTGGAATGCACAGAGAGCCCGAATTTCAGATCCAAACTCTGTGGCAGATCCACGCTGTCTCTATGAGGAGCGACCTGGGCAACGGCACCTTGCCACAACGGCCGAGGCTCGATGGATCCCGCGCCTCTTGCTCTTTGACTTGGAGGGTGGGACAAGCAGTGATCCACAGGTTATGAAAGCTCTGTACGCCTCTACAAACCCTCAAGGAAGGGCCACAAGCGGTCTCCACTCTGCTCAGACTACCTGGCACGGGCCCACGCAGACCTGGGGAGATCCCAGCTCATTCGATCAGCCCGCCGGCCTGGGTCAGGGTTCCTCTGCTGCAGCACCGCCCAAATCGACCGGACCTTACCACTGGACCCAGTCCTACCGAGGTATGCTAAGGCGGGAAAGTGCACGGTTCTTCAAGTGCGGTTACGATGACAATCATGAGCTCCAGGGATACCGCCAAGGCAGCGAAGTGTTCAAGGACCACGGTAGGGAGATGGAGGCTGCCGAGGATAGTCTACGCCTGATGGCGGAGCGCTGTGACTACCTCCAGGGTTTTCATGTTGTCGTTGATGCAGAGACCGGGTTTGGTGGTGTGAGCGCAAGCTTTCTGCAGTCCGTCATTGCCGACGAATTCGGCGGCCGGCCCGTCGTGAGCTGGTGCCTCACCTCACCCCAGGCAACCGCTGGTCGACAGTTGCGATATGACGAGGACAGGCGCCACCGCCGGGGCTGCGAACGAGCAGCATTGAACTCGATGCTGACGTTAGAGAGTTTAGAGGAGCATAGCAGTATGGTCTACCTGTGCGAACAGGATACCGTTGTTGCAGAGAAGTGGCTCATGGGCCACGAGCTACCGATTGATTCCATGGCCCTGGCTGCGCAACTGCCAGTTGCTCTTCTTTGGGACTCGAGCACTCTGCACTACCGTCTGCGTTCTGAAGTGGTGATCAGCCATGGCAGTGGGCAATTTGGTACCATGTCTGATAATGGCCACCACCTCAGCGGCGGCGGTAATCGCCGCCTTGCCAGCGCGTCTGTGATGGTGCCTGCAGACAGCTTCATATTCACAAATGCACAGGGCGCGCAGACCGAGGACGACGATTGGATCGCTTCTCAGGACTACGGTGTATGGCAATCGCTGAGCATGGCTTATGATGACAGGAATGGGACTCTGTACAACCATCCAGTGGACGAAGAAGAGATGCAGAAATTGCGGGATAAGTGGCCGAGCGTGGTGAATATGCACGGCTTCACGACACCGGCATGGAATGGCCAGCGCCTGCTCGACACAGTCTTTCGAAAGGAAAGCCGAAGAGACGATGAAAGCAGCAGTAGTCCGCGTGATTACCAGCGTGAAGTGGCTGAGCATCGCTTAATGCAATCGCAGAAGTGCCTGACGCATTCCTTGTCAAGTGGTTTCCCTTCCATGCCGACGGCCCTCCAACCTGTGGCACTTCCACAGAAAGGCATGCTCGTGGATCAGAGTCTGGCCATGGCGTCCCATCTTAAACAGGACCTGACCATGGTGCGATACCTTGACGCGTGTATAGACACCAGTCGCTGCCTGCGGTATCGGGAAATGATGGGCGAAGGCGTTCAAGGGTACCCTGCGGACGAGGCAGAGGAACTGCGGGAGCGACTCTACGGTATGTTGGAACACTACCGCGATGAGTAGCTGTTGCATCTTGGTACCGGGTAACAAAATAGTGTATAGTAGGTTGTAATATGTAGCTACGAAATCGTGAATATATAGAAGGTTGAGTTGAATAGTTTCCTCGTTTAAGATGGTGTTTTGTTTTCAATAAGAGACAAGACGGTACCCCTCACAGGACAGGGGCATAGACGGTGTTCGAATCGTTCAAAAGATTCCAGTTAATGTCGGGAATAGCCACTGAATTGAGATACTCCGGCCCGGCGTCCACACGCTTACGCCAGTATTCCACCGAGTAGACCAGAGCAAGCAAGGGAATACCGAGAGTGAGACCGAACCAGAGGAACATGTTTCCAATCAGAGTACCCTTCATTGGCTTCGACATGGCGATGAGCGGAATCTGACTCATCTGCAGCAAGAAGAACCACGGCCGATAGACATCCAACACCACGCTCATAACGAATTCGTGCAGCACAGAGCTGAAGAAGAAGGTTCCCATCATGGCACTCGTTTTGCGGGCCTGGAAACGCTTTCGGGAAGTCATGTATACGTGTCTCAGCAGCCAGGTGTGTACCGGCTTGTTCCAGTCCCGGGCGTACTCATCGTAGGTCGTAGCGTTCCACCAGTCTGCGTAGAAGGCCCGATCGGCGAAGAGCGTTAGCTCTGCACAGCAGTTCAAAATGCCCTCAAAGACAATGTAGAAGGTAATGAGGTGGACACCCAGGAAAGGAACGATGAGTGTGATCAGATTCTCCCAGAAACTTCGGTGGACTGCCAGCTTTAGGTTTGGATAGATGTACTCAGCCACAACAACATACATGAAGATCAGGCAGAAAACAGTCTGTGCGGCCTTCTTCAGGAAATAACCGGGGCGGAATTTCTCCGTACGAGGATAGTCACGGTCGTACACCAAGGTCGGCACAATCAGGAAGTCAATGTAGTTCCATAATGTGAGACCTTCCCGTAGTTCTCCACGCAGCTCGTCATGTTGGAACCATTCCCTGTGGACTTCCAGATAGCTGTGCGTCTTCATGAACATGACCAGGGCTTCTGCAATGATAAAGAAGGACTGGGTAACACCGAAATCAAGCAGTCGTGCCGTGGCCCAGGCGCCAATAACCATGATGGCCTGCATCAAGTGTTGGAACTTCTCCGCTGTGGTCGTGCTGATGCGACCATCTATGGTGAGCAGAGTCAGCGGAATCACAAATGCCCCGAATGAACACATGGCACCAACGACCAGGAAGCTCTCCAGAACCCTTTCTGCCGCTGCAAAGGCAAGATCTCCGCGAAGGACTTGTCCCGTTTCGTTGTATGTGTTAATGGCTGATGATGCAATATACCAACACATACCAATGAATGCAAGGTTTACCCAACCGTACATCCGATTGTCCGGGTCGTCAATCCCGTCAAGCAGGCTCTGGCGCGGTTCAAACAAACGTGGTGGGGTGTCGCGAATTGGACTGCCACTGCGCTCTGCCAGTTCCCGTGCTTTAGTGCGAAGAGACACGCGTCTGTTCAGCTTCAAATGAAACTCTTCCTTTGCAGTCTTCGGAGACTGCCCATTATCCTTATGGTATTCCTGCTCAGTAGAGTACCGCCTCCGGATGACTTCGTCCCTCTTACGCGAGCGAGGAGTCATGTTTGATAATGCCTAGTTCTGTGTTTGTTGAGTATGGGAAAAGTGATCAGTCTCCTGGATTTCGTAAGTATTAAGGTCCTCGCTCTCGTCCCTATATCTTTGTTGCCTATGTGTTGTTCTGATCCTCAGTCTATCTGGCTATTGACTAAGATCACAGTTGGAAGATTTCCAACCAACACTCTCATAAGTATGCCTTTATCGTAACAAATACCTTATGGTTCAGCGATACGGCTATCATCGATACAAATCATCAGCATCCAAACCATCAACCTGCTCCGAATCTTGGTTTCGTGTTGCGCTCGCCCTGTTTTAAGCGGAGTGTGTGAGTGTGGCTCCCTGATCGGCCTTTGCGCCGTCTCCATTGTTGCTCTGCTCCTGATCCTCCTCCTCCCCCCCCGGGGGTCCCCCTTCCCCCACTAGTCTACGCCCTCTCTTTCTCTCTTATTTTCTGCCCCTTTCATCCACCCACCCACCACCACCACCATCCATCGCAACCCTCCACCCTCTCTCTCTCTCTCTCTCCTTCATGAACCAAAGGACGGGTTGAGAGGGGAACCACCCAACGTTCCAATTGCCCAGTGCATTCCCGCCTGCTACCCCGAAAAAAAAAAAAAAAAGTTCCAGCCAACTGAAGCCCATTGCTGGTTAGAACGGTTTCTGTGCGGGGACCCGGCGCTTAAAGAACGAAAGAAAGGGAAAAAAAACCAAGAAGGGATTTTCCCTCTCTGCGCAGCAAGCCCGAGAAAAAAATAACACAGGCGGGAAATACTTGCCCAGAGCCCCCTTGCACCGTCCGTACACTTTGTACCGTACACAATAAGCTGGCTATGCACCTGACGGATAAGGAGTTACACCAATTCATACGGTCCCCCCCCCCGGGAGGGCTGGTGGGGGTTAGTCGTTGGTGCCCAAATCTTCCTTCCCAGGGGGGCCTCCAGGTTTTCGTATGTGTGGTTCAGTACTGAAATACGAAATATGGACCACAACGCACCAGGGGGGGGGGCTTGAGGAACAGGGCAAAAAGAATGATAAGAAACGTAGAGAAAATTAGGGGAGGTGATACCTGCGCTGCGATTTTATCATTTGAAGAGTGTACCCTGGTTGGCCTGTAGTTATTGAGGGCACAGTCCTGCAAAGTCCCCGACCCGAGACTTTCCTCAGGACAAACCCGCGGAGGGAGGAAGCTGAGTCAGAGAAAGTTGACACCTGCACCATGGATTTTATATACTGAACCTATGAAGTCGGAAGTCTTGAAGACGAAGCAGCAGCCCTTCTCTCGCGCCACCCGCGCGCGAGTCTTCAGGCGCAAGGGACTTCGTTGGCTTGCAATCCATTAATGGCTGGGATTCCCCCCGGGGGGGGGGGGGGGGTTAGGACTGTCCCGAGGCCCGAGTGGAAAGCTAAAGTGACGTCGCATATGCTGCCATGCCTTTGGACGGGTCATTGAGGCATGTCATGATGGATCGCTTCTACTCACTGACCAGAGTATCATGTTATGTTGGTACTGAGTTACCATCAATATTAGCTTAGTTCGGGTTGCTGCACATGATGGTCTGATCGGCTACGGAGGATATTGCCCACAGAGCAAACGCCACATATCGGGTGCTGGAGGTGAACCCGGCGTAAATTGTTGCACACAAGTCAAGTCTGCATGTAGCGCTAACAGGAGATTCGATCGTCCCCTGCCACGAGTGCGCACAAGCAGACACAGTGCACTCGACATCCACGCCACACCTGGCCGGCTGCTCTTGGCGTACGCTGGCCGACGCAACTGTCTTGTGTGCTCACCGGGTCGTACTCAACAGAGCACCAGCACTGTTCCTATGGCTGCTCCCCGCTCCTGAGGCAAATCCCAAGTGTGGTGCGAGTATTGTGAAGTCGGAGAGAGAAAGCCTTTTGCGTGGATGCCCCCCATCGGCGCACATGCAGAGATGGCCGGACCGTGAGCCACAACCGCTGATGAACCCATCGTCAGCAGACCCAGCGACCGAGCCATCGGCGGTCTCCAGACCCGCTCTTCACACAACCCCCCCCCCCGGGGGGGTCCCCGTTCGATCCTAGGCTTTTAAACTCCATTCAAACCACAATTCCGGTAGACTCACTATAGAGGTGGTCGTGCAGCGGTACTTTCAGTACCAATGTCCCTTAGGGCCCCTCTCGCGCGGCCCTTCCCCAACCCCCGGGGGGGGGGGTTCTCCATGGAGAAGGGGAGGAAAAACACACACAAACTAAAATTTCACACACAATGAAAAATGGAGAATAGAAAAGGTCTGCAAAACGTTGGGTGGGAACAGGAGCAAGTTTTGGCCCTCCTGGTCCCCCTCTCGTAATGTATGAACTTTATATTGGAGAAGCTCAGGTGGCCGCTCCGATACTGAAAATACCGGCCTTCTCTTTTGTACTCAATATTCGGTACTGAAGAAATGTAGCGACCTAGCCCATTGGCGAGTACGTACAGTGCCTTTACCAGGGCTGACTCTTAGGTTACCCACTACTTGCTGCATAGTTTCCGCTGTGGCTACCTTCTGGCACTCAAGAATTTGCATAGGAATATGTGCCATAGGATTTGACATTGTACAGAGCTATTTAGTTCCAACAACCCTCTACCACCTGGTCGGTGTTACACTCCGATCTTTAGGTTCTTGATCTACGGGATTGAACTGAAATCTGCACAAATTTAGTCACCATGAAGACCCACGTCGACGTCGCCCTTTCTCGCCGCAAGCAGCGCAAGGCTCACTTCTCTGCTCCCTCTCACCTGCGCCGTGTCCGCATGAGCGCTCATCTGAGCAAGGAGCTGCGCGAGAAGCACGGTTTCCGCTCTCTGCCCATCAAGAAGGACGACGAGGTTCAGGTCTGCCGCGGTACCTTCAAGGGCACCTCCGGCCGCGTCACCAACGTCTACCGTAAGAAGTACATCATCCACATCGAGCGGGTCACCAAGGAGAAGGTCAACGGCGCTTCTGCCCCCATTGGTATCCAGCCCTCCAACGTGGAGATCACCAAGCTGAAAATGGACAACAGCCGCAAGGCCATCATTGAGCGCAAGGGTAAGAGCAGCGACAAGAAGGGTTCCGATGCCATGCAGGCCTAAGTTGGGAAATGTATCAAAATCATATCTCATGAGCGGGACTTACTGATTCTGCGATTCAACGCTTTAAAGTGAAGGAGTAACCTCTCTTGCTTTGCACGTAGTTTCTGTTACATATTTGCATTTCATTCTGTGTGCCCATGGGCAATGGCATAGCATGTGCCATCCACAGCACACAATCTTAACACGACATCTTTTACATATAAAGTATAGTTACAGCATAATTATTTTATCCATCATGTTGGCCCTCCGTCTCTGTTGATGCTAAGTTTAACCCTTTGTGGAATTGATCAATTCTGCTCCTCCCTGGAACCTCAGGAGCGAGTGGACTACCTAACCTACTGAGGGAGGGGGTCGCGGGTCTCCCAACACCCAACCTAAACCCGCTACGGACCGATTCCGGGAACGACGACAAATGCGGGATAGTACGTATTTGAATACCTCTTCCGTTGTAGTCCCTGCCATAGGCTCTGGAATCTATCCCACTGTTTCTTAAAGAAACTACGCTCCATATGACGGAAGACAACACGACACAGAAACCTGAAGCACTTCCTCCGTCCAAACTGGGCACACAGGAGTACTGGGAGTCAGTGTACCAACGGGAAGTCACTAACTTCCAGCAAAATGGCGATGAAGGCGAAGTTTGGTTCGGCGAAGAAGCTGTGCAGGCTATACTAAATTGGGTTCTCGACCAGGAACTGGAGCCCAAGACAAAAACCCTCGATCTTGGCTGCGGAAATGGCCATGTGCTCCTGGAGCTGGCGCAGGAGGCGGATTTTGTTGACCTCATGGGAATCGACTACTCAGAATCATCGATAAAGCTTGCTAAAGCTGCGGCATCGGCTAGGGGCGAAAGTTGTCAGAAAATTGTCTATAGGGTATTTGATGTCATGAACTCAGATGCAAAGGATCTCCAGGAAGGACCATTCGATTTGGTCGTCGATAAGGGGACATTTGACGCGATCTCTCTGAGCCCGGACCAGAAGAAACCGGGGGACCACTACGGCAAGTTCGTGGCCGAATGCCTGGCCGAGCACGACCGTGCCTATTTTGTGATTGTGAGCTGCAATTGGACCAGTGAAGAACTACAGAATCACTTTGAACATGCCCTTGACTTCGTACTGGATGTGCCCCAACGGAGTTTTGAATTCGGCGGGCACAAAGGCCAGACCGTGTCGATGGCAATCTTCAGGAAGACGTAGAGTGATCCGGGAACAGTGGTCACGTTTTATTCAATTAGCATATAGACATTAATAGACAGACGTATAGGCATATAGATAGGGTACCCTTCTTCCTTGTAGTTTATATACATGCAAAGACCTATCTCGGGAATTTATTGATAAATAAATGTGGCATCTGTGATGGAACCCATACACTCCACTTACAGGTCGGCAAGAGAGCCCAGGGTCTCGTCCAGCTCGCGCTTGACCTTCTCGTACTCAGCCTTCTGGTTGGCCATCTGGTCCTGCAGTTTCTCCATCTGGCGCTCCATCTCTGCATTCTTGCGTTCGGTAGTTTCGTACTTAGTCTCAGCCTCACGCAGCTTCTCCTTGGTTTCCCGGAGCTCGGAGAGGTACTGATCCGCCTTAGGGTCGTCGCTGCTAACGTTCATGTGCTGCACCTCGGAGGAGAGCTCAGAGACTTGGTCCTCCATCTTCTTGGCCTTGGCCGTGGCATCAGCAGCCTTGTCCTCTGCCTTTTCTAATTCGGACTCCAAGAGCGTGATCTTGCGGTTAGCCTCCTGCAGCTTCTGCTCGGCTTCCTGAGCCTCCTTGATGGCAGAGCTGGCACGGCTAGCAGCAGAGTCAGCTTTGTCGGTGTCACCGGCCGCTGAGTTCTCCAGCGACTTGATGCGCAGCTCCAGTTCTGTGTTCGCCTTCTCCAGCTGGTCAGCCTTGACCTTAAACTCAGCAGCCCGGGTCTCAGCCTTCTCGGCAGTGTCCTCGAGGAGCGTCACCTTGCGGTTCGCAGCGTCGGCATCGCGTTGGGCCTGCTCAGCTGCGGACTGGGCGTCGGAGAGCTTGGCCTCAGCTGCGGCCTGGGCGTCCTCCGCCTTCTCCTTCTCGTCCTTCAGCTGTTCGAGCTTTGCTTTAATGCGCTCCATGATTCCTTTGTTATGGGATTTGACTTAACCACGCTCGTCAACAAACAGATACTTTCTATCCGCTCAGGCCATGATATCACTATATGTGAGGCTGCCAGATCTCAAATAGGACACGATGATGTCAAAGGCTATCCCACGAGGAACAGGACGACGGCAAACAGAACACAAATGGCCATCATAGAAGCACTGCGATGTTTCCGTCTGTGCACAAAGTCACAAACAGGAGCAACCCGTTCCGTGCTCATCCCGACACAGGTACAGAGGTATTCTGTCCCATCCATTGCTGCCTGTGGCTCCAGCTTTGCTTGCGGCGCAACAACATAGGGATGGACATGCGATTCACGAAGTTGCGACACAAATCAAACAATAAACAGAGGAACAACGAGTGAGAACTTTCGTCGCCTTCAATCCTTCTTGCTCGTGCTGTGGACCTGTCACATCCAGCACACACGCTCTCGCTCTTGCCAAACGGCGTCAAAGATCCACGGCCGCAGCAACCCAGACTATTGCGGCGGTGCCTGGGAGAGAGAGTGGGACGGAGAGAACGGAGCACCAGCGATCCCAACGATTATCCGACCAATCACTGACCGGACCCTCCCTGAAAAGGTAAGAAATTTCTGCAGGCAGGGGAAGCGGAGAGAGAGAGGGGGAGGGGAGGTTGTGGCTCCGTGTCTCTCTCTCTTTTTTTTTTCTCCTTTCTTCCTTTCTTTTTTTTTTTTGAGCTGAGAGAATAAGAATTAGGTAGAGACCACGACCGTGCCCATCACCCACAACGCGGAGGGAGGTGGAGGGGGGGGGGCCGGAGGGACGAAGGCTGTACACTATGTTTTTACTCACCTGACCCAACAAGAAAAATAAAAAGGGAAAACAGGTCCCACCGTGCCAGTTTTCCACCAAAGAAAAGGAAAACTGTGAAAAATCTCTGCGCTACAAAATCTTTGTGTCTCGTGGAACAGAAAAAAAATAATGGAGAGTGGAGTACAGTGTGCCAAACAAAAGAAAAAAATCAACACCAAAATATAGTATAACAGGAGGCAATGAAAAAGCAATATTAGGGGACCACTACCCAATACCCACGCAACCGCGCAGGATTTCCATCGTTTGATCCGGAGAGAGCCCAAAATTCAAAAAGTCCGTGGTGTGTCACAAAAAGGGGAAGGGGCGAGGGAGATGGAGTTCGGGATCGCCAAAGAATACAAACCCAAGACAAAGAGACCCTTAAAGTTTTTTAAAAAAAAAAGGAAGAGAAAAGGAAACAGAAAAAGAGAAAACTAAAACACACTGCCTAGAACTTCAACCTTACATCATCCGCGGGGGAGGGAAATTGAACCCGTAAGGACGTGGGTCCGGCGAGCCATTGGTTCACTATGGCAAGGGCGTACTTTGTCCACGGGTCCGGATCGATTTGGGAGAAACGTGATTCTTGGGTCAGTGCCCAGTGCGGCAGGAAAGGACAGCTGTGGCTGTTGCGTGGGGATGGCATGAATCAAATAGTTATATAGATATCCCTGCGTATACATCTGATATCAAGTACATATATTTACTATTTCAGTAGAGAAAATTAGGACATAATATGTCCTGAGGAGGTATCGTCATTGCCAGGTTAGTCCTTCGATTGCGGCCCCTTGAGCGTGTTTTCAACGTTTCTTTGGGTCCAATTGGCAATGCTTCGAGAATATTGGATTATGATTGGACAAAATTGAACCATTCAGAGAGCGGAATGGAGGAAAGGGGGGGCCAGTGGGTTTTTGGG
>PDIP01000053.1:18208-41346 GCA_002811645.1 Corallochytrium limacisporum
GGGCCAGTGGGTTTTTGGGAGGGGGGGGGGGAGGGGGGGGGACCGAACGTTTCAAACTTTCAGCGCCACTGGTACCAGGCCACCGGTAGTGAACTGGGCCATTCTCCTCCGAATCCTCGGAACCCTTGGGACTGCGTTGGTAGTGTGTAAACTTGCATCGTCACATGTCTAACAAGCGGCACGGAGACAATGCTTGTTTTTGAGGGGTTCGACCTATGTGGTTCTTAGCAGGTTCTGTCCTGACTGACAATATATATATTCAACAAGGGGTTTACAAGAACCCTGCACTCTTGCTCACTGCTTCGCGGCCCGCCGCGCTTGGCCGATTCGTCTTCATGCACTCCATTGAAGATTTTCATCTGTTGGCGAGTGCTTGTCCTTGCCTTTATCCCGGTCCTCGATAGACGTCATGTAGCTCTCGTAATAGGATCGGGCAGCACGGCCGAGGTACGGTTCGCAACTTGCGCACGGATACTCTTTCTCCCAGACAGGATCATACCATTTGTTCACGGCCAAATTGATACCATCCTGATTTGGGCTGGATTCTATCTCGTGCCAATAGAAGGCAGGCACGTACAGCACGTCACCGGCCTCGATTTTACATGTAATCATCCGCTCCAGGGCCTTCTCAAACAAAGGGAACCGCCGCGATGCCTCTTCAGATTTTGTCATATCTGCTGGAGTCATCACCATGGCCGTGTTTTGCGGCAGGATGTCCCGATGGAACATGTATTGCCCAGATTTTGCGTCCCTCGTAAGCCGCACCTTAGCCTCTCGAACATGGCCTTCGTAGAGCTCTTCATTGTGCCAGGCATCAATAAGGTGTACCAACTTGGTTCCCGTCACCTGGGTCAGCAGATTTTCGTACGCATCAAAATGCATCTTGCCCACAGTAGGACCGTTTGCAAACCACAGGTTGGTCATCGTTACATTGAAATTCTTGTCCAGCAGGCCGAAGTCCCCGACATCATCGAGGAGCTCCGGGAAGGCCTCCTTGAGGCCCGTGTACTCTAGGTAGAAGCTTACCGATGGATCACGGTGATTGAGGAAGTCCGAGACAGATATTCGATGGTCAGCAGGTCGGACTATCACAAGGTCATCAACACTTAGCTGCTCCCTGACATAATCCGGAATCTTGAGAGCATCCTCGCCGGCATCGTTCCACATATGTAAAGGCTCCGGTCCCTCGAAGATACCATCTGGACTGGCTTTCACCATCATCTCCCGAGATCCCAAGTGTTCAGCAAAGTAATTCTTGGTCCATTTTGACATGGCAGTCCACTCTTTGGCTGCTCCCTTGATGATGACTGGACGATATGAGAGGACAAATCTCTCAACAAAGGAGTACCATAGAGCAGATGCGGGATCCGCTGTCCCTGCAAAGCCATCCAGGGTCAGTACAGGGCAGCCACCATCCAAGCCCACTTCTGCAGCTTTTGCGTCGTTGATTATGCCCATACGTATTGATCCCCATGATGATATGTGCCCGTCTGGATTGCGATGAATCTGTGTCAACTTGCCAATTTCGTTCAGGAGCTCTGCAGGAGATTCTGCGTCAACAGTTTGCCACTCCCTATCCCACTCGATCACCGAGGACAGGCATTTCTTGACCTTTGGTTGTGGCGGCCCGTACAACACAGACACTTGCTCGTCCGCCTCCATCCTGTCAGTTTGGACCCCGACAGTGCTTCTTCCTGTGTACCTTTCAAGGTGGTCTTTTGGTGTCCCTTCACTCTGCATCAGGTTAGCCATGTCTCCTGTGCTGCCATGTAGAATCTGCAACTCCTCGGGATCCGCTCCGTAGACCTCATACAGGTATTCATAGAGGTATTTATCGTCTGTAATGATGATATGCTGAGCATTATCGTTGGCAGACAGCCCTTTTGTGGATCGCACGAGCTGCGCCAGGCTCAGTCCGCAGACGAGTGCCACAGCTGGCCATTTCATTGTGTTCGCAATCGATCCGCGGACTAAGCTTGAACAAACAAATGACAATGTCACATACCGGCAGACTTCAGGAAATATCCTCCACAGATTCTTGCATGCGACGGAAGGCATTTGCACCTGACTGTCTATCATACCTGTGTGTGCTGTTAAATGTTTGGCTTTTTGGCCCAGACCTCAGTCTATGTGGGGCCTGTGGGGGTTCTTCTGAAGCCGGCTATAGGGAGGGAGGGAGAATGTGTAAGGGCGGGCAATTCGACTACGGACCGCGCTTAACGCAATTGTGGACACAGTCGTTAGACGATATGTTATTCTACATACTTGTTTGTAATGTCATGGGATCAATCTGCCTGTCAACGGTCCCTTACGCCTCATAGTCACACGTATCGGGGAAAGTGCAGCCAGAACGCTGGATAATGACGCGGGCGGCCCAGTGGCCGGCCTCGACACAGTCCTTCATATCCTTGCCTTCGGCGAGCTTGGCCAGGAAACCACCGACAAAGGCATCGCCAGCACCATTGGTGTCGACCAGTTGGCTCTTCTCGAGGACTTGGACGGGGTACTCAGTGGCGTTACCATCTCCATCAACGACGACGGTAGCCTGGGATCCCTGAGTGAACACAACGATGCGCTTGCGGTCCTTGTTAACCTTGTCCATAGCCTGCACCTTCTTTGCGATCTCAGTGACGTCATCTCCCAGGCCATGCACCTTACCGAAAGTAGCAGCCTCAGTCTCGTTACCGAAGACGATATCCATGTAGGGGAAGATCTCCATCATGGGGTCCTTGAAGAACTCAATCAGGAAGGGAGCGCTCAGGTTCATGGTGAACAGCTTGTTTGCCTCAGCAGCATGCTTGGCAACTTCCATAGCAGCAGGGGCACACGCAGTCAGGAAAAAGGAGGACACGTAGAAAATCTTAGCGCCTTGTACGTGCTTCCAGATATCGCTGCTCACGAGGTGGTCCTTCTTGTACTCGTTGGCAGCAGCCAGGTTGGCAACCAGAGAGCGGTTCTCGCCGGTGATCAGGACACCACAAGTACCGGTCTCGGTTTTCTCGTCCTCGAGGTACAGGTCCTGGACACCGTCGGCCTCGAGCTTTGCCTTCATCTCGGCACCGAACTTGTCCTTGCCGATACATCCAACGAAACATGTCTGGTTTGGCTTCTTGAGCATCCACTGTGCCACACGGATGGCGTTCTGGGTGGCACCACCGGGGATATACTGGACATTGTACTTTTCGGCCATCTCGGTGTACATGGGCTTGTGCTTGTCCTCGGCGAGGATGGCGTTGTTGGCCTCAAGGTCGTACTTCTTGAGGTACTCCTCGTCAACCTCAGCGCTCACATCGAGCAGGGGGTTACCCATACCAAAGAGAAGAAACTGATCGGCGGTCATGGTTGTAGTGGGAAGGATTTCGCTGGAGCTAACACCGAGCGCTATACAGAAAAGAAGTCTATGCTTAGTGCAGAAACTCGTTTCACACAAGGTATGCGGGCGCTCACAAGTAGCCGTGCGCAGAGATCAGAACTTCTGCGACTCCTTGCTGCAAGCGAAAACTTCCTGAAGAATGCCGGTCGTATTTGTTTCTGACTGGTACAGACTGGGGAAGTATATATCCCACATATGATCCCCCCGGGTAGAGTGTTGAAACTTTCACGAGAGCAGGTTTGTTCACTGTGTACCCGGGGTATTGGTGCTATGTTTCCTCACTCCGTTGAAAGGCTCCACTTCTACAAAGACTCGTTCCCCCAAAGATAACACCGAAACTCAGTTGATGTGATCGCCAAACACTTTTTTCTGTGCCAGTGACGCCGTGGTGAAACGACTTCTCCGCGATGAGCCGTGCTGAGGTCCCCACCGTAGATCCCACGCGACCAAAGCGCGGGCCCACACTTTGGCTGAAAGGGATGGACCTACGTAAAATTCAGCAGCTCCGGGGCCCACACACCATAGTCTGGGTATGAGCGCCTTATGTTTTGCCCCATCTCACACGGAAAATAAAACGCCCTTCAGTTTTCATTACCAGCTACAGTAACTAGATTAACCTACCTTAATCGGCAGTGGTCGGGCTGGTTTGATATACGGTCAGTCGAATAGCAATGTTTCACTGTGCGGCGAAACTGTAAAGCACCTACCTACCTTTAGCGCCGGCCGCCCCAACCCTCTCTAATCAGCCGATGGGCGGTATCAGCTTTCTACCCGCATTCGGGCATCGCTGATGGCTGGCGCGGGTGCGGCGACGTTGAGGAGGCGGGTCAGATGCGCACAACACAGGGATAGTTCGATACCGATAGCCTTAGTGCTCCTTCAAGAATAGACGTCGTCAGCTATTTATGATTTGTACAGAAGTGAGGTTTTTCTATGATGGCGTGTTTAACCGTGTTTTGTGACAAAAGGACACTAAGAAAGTCTTGGTATTGGTTTAGAGTCTGGATTGGCCGTGGCACTGGATCACCATGCCGCAATTGATCTTTACACAGATATCTCGCGGGACTATCGTCCTTGTTGAGTATTCAAGCCTATCAAATAATTTGGATGCAATGGTTCGACAGCTTTTACCCAAAATCGGAAATGAGAACGTGCGTATGTCTTATTTGTACCAAGGATACTTGATACACTATCTGAAGGAGAACGGCATTGTGTATCTGACGTGCACCCCTGAAAGAGATGGTCGTCAATTTGCTTTCCAATTCTTAACTAAACTTCGTGAAGAATCGCTGAATATTATGAACGAGGAGACGCTGAGAAATGCACCCCCGTACGAGACCAACCAGAAGCTTCTGCCAATGATTCAAAAGCTCTCTCAGCGGGCTGTAGAGAACCCTGGGAGTTTGGATGTCCTTACTCGGGCGCAGAACGAAAGTCAGGCATTGCAGGAAAGTCTGATACAGGACATTGAAAAGGTTATTGAGCGTGGTGAGCGGGTTGATATTCTCATCGACCGCACAAGTGATCTGAACGAAGAGGCCGGTGTTTTCGCGACTCGCAGCCGGAAAGTTGCGCAGAAGATGTGGTGGAAGAATACAAAATGGGGCATCACTATCGCTGTAGTGGTTGCCGTTCTGGTCACTGTTGCTGTAATAATGGCTTTGCGGAGTTGATCAACCTAATACATCGCATAGGACTATGTCAGGCGTTAATTCAGTACGATCTATGATGGTTTATGATTGGCTTAGTAGTGTACTTACTCCAAGAGGATCTTGAACCAATACTTGATCTCCAGGGTAGCATCGTCGACGAGGTCAGTGACATGCACAGCATTGGCAACCTTGTCCTTTCCATATTTGGCCCTCAGGGTGGTGGGGCGAAGATGGGCTGCGAGATCACTGTCAGCGGGGCCAGCAAGTTCCCGCAGCTGCTCCACGACTGTTTTGGTGTGTCCATTGGCCTCCGAGCTGACATCACGGCGCGTAAGAGCCAGTGCCAGAGTTAGCCTGCCACTTAACTCTTTCACCATGCCACTGTACTCCGCGACCACACCCTTGTATACTTCGAGGAACTCTTCAATATTGACACTGTCGACAACGGCGGTTCGTGCCGCTGTGATCACAAATCCGTGGTCCTGCAGATCTGCAACAATCTTTCCCAAGTGTCCTTCCAAAATGGCATGTGGTTTGATCAAGCATAGCGTACCAAGCCCCTCCGGGGGCAGTTCAGGGGTGTATAGCCATGAGAAGAAGAGCTTCAGTTCCCGTTCCGCACTTTGGGGCGCGTCAGATCCGTGACATGCGTTCTGTGTTCCGTCGGTCCCAAACTGTCCACGAATGGACTTTGGTGCTTCCTGTTTCGCTACCGTAGAGTTCGTCGGCCCAAGCAAACTACGCCAGCGCATGATGCAATCGGGCGCGGAGAGCTCCATCCCAACGCAGGGCCCCGAGGACATGAACTCAACCAGCATAGGAAAGAAAGGTTTGCCCTGATGCTCAGCATAAAACTGTTCGGCGTGAGCCCGGGTCATTTGCGTCATCCGTATACGTTTGACCTTTAGTCCGTTTTTGTCAATGACTTCCAAAATGCGGCCAAGATTGTGCACGGCATCCGGCTTCACCATTGCAAAAGTGGATTCAGCACTGGCTCCTAGCCTTTGTCGTGTAACGCCGTCTGCGTAGTCTGTGATGGTTAGCTGTCGACTCAGAATGGTCACAACGTTACCAATTCGGAAATGATCGAGTTGCAGACCCTTCACTTTGGTTCGTTTCAGAAACGGCCGCTTGTGGTCCCGAACTATCTGCACCATTTCCACGGCATCATCAGAGGGATAGAAAATCAAGATAAATTGCTTCTTCATCTGCGAAATCTGATCGAACCAGTCACAGTAGAAAGCATATCGCTCAATCATGGCTGTCATGTCTAATTGATTCTGTTGATAATGTACTCCTGGCTACATTCAACCAAACATCTGTTGATTCTCTTCCGATCCGACGGCTTACTTGCGAATCCTCTGATTCGTGAGAGGTCGTTTGTAGGAGGCTCTAAACCACCCATTGCTTTCTTGTAGTTATAGCTGACTGCACTACTCCTTTACCCACATAGGTGAAAATATATGCGTCCAGACAAAGGCCTTTCTGGATTCACATGATGTATCACACTTGACGGCTCGTGGCGGCTCTTTGGAAGTGGAGAACCCGTCGCGGACACTCCACGCATCCCTCGACGTGAACTATGGCGGGAAACTACGTGTCCCCAGTCTCCCGTACAAACTCTACTGGCTTTTTTTGTTCACGATGACCAGAAGTTGGGCCAAACTTTTGACGAAACGACTTTACCCGGGCGGGAGAGTGTCTGCTGCTGGCCAGAAAGCGTCCGAACCCAATAATAAAGCACAGCGAAGGCCCCCCCGGCGGGGGGGCCGGGCGGCCCTGTACCCGCAACGGTCGGGGAAGTGTGAAGGGGTTTGCAGGAGTCTATCTCTCCCCCCCCCCGGGGGGGGGGGGGCAAATAAGTGTAATTCATTCAGTTAGGGTATCCAGTTATTTGTTCATGTAATTAAATATAAGTAGGTTATCAGTTATCTTGAGGGAAAATCCTGGGGCGAGCGGGGTGGTGGGCTGGGGCCGGACCAATCACCGGCCGCGGGAGCATTCGCACGGCCGAAGACGCGGGGAAAGGAGGTTTGTGTCAGGAGCGAGCACAAAACGTGCTGCTGCGTGTTTTCATGTACTAGTTTCACAAGTGAACCTGAGTTGTCTTTGTGGCTGTTGGGCACTGAACACACCGGACAAAAAAGGAAGGAAATGTAGTAAGCCGTTATTGGGGTTCTTTGGGGTTCTAGAGATGGCGTTTGCCTGAGATATAGTCGGTTGTAGCTCACGTAATTGTTTAACTGACCACAGCGCCCTTGAATAGAAATGTGAGGAGCCAGACCCGCCAATTTCCTCCTACATGGATTTAAGCGGCAATGAAGAAGCGCTGAAGAAACACGTACTCCAGTACTGAATAAATTGCGTTGCTCAAAATTCTGAACCTATTTGAAACGCACAGAACCATGCTAGCACTCATGCGTCTACGCCCCCTTTCTACACTGACCAGAACCCAGAGAAGGCATACCCGTGGGATCATCACACATACGAAACGAATCATCATGCCTAGTGTAACAGTCAGTAGCGAACCCCAGTCTTTGGCAACCATGGCGACCACCAAGGTCGAGGTCAATGCGAACGAGACTTTCTTTGAAGGGAAGGATCGTGAGCAAATCCGTCTCATGGGTGAGATGTGTATCCTGGTCGATGAGAATGACAAGCCCATTGGCTACGACACCAAGGTGAACTGCCATCTGATGAAAAATATTGAAAAGGGCCTGCTTCACCGTGCCTTTAGTGTCTTCTTGTTCGACTCCCAAGGCCGTCTGCTTATTCAACAGCGTGCCGCTGAAAAGATTACGTTCCCGAACATGTGGACTAACACTTGTTGCAGTCATCCGCTGGACCTGCCCCTTGAAATTGTCGAAGAAAACCAGAGCGGTGTTCGTGAAGCTGCTCGCCGCAAACTCCAACACGAGCTTGGTATTCCCATGGAGAGTATCAGTGCCGACGAATTCACCTACCTGACCCGCATCTACTATAAGGCCGCGAGCGATTCCACTTGGGGGGAGCACGAAATCGATTACATCCTGTTTTTGCAGAAGGATGTGGGTATGGAAGCTAACCCCAATGAAGTCAGTGATACCAACTACGTGACTGCTGAAGAACTGAAGCAGATGATGCAGGATGCTGACGATGGCAAGATCACACTGACTCCCTGGTTTAGACATATTTGCGACACTCTGCTGTTCAAGTGGTGGTCGAGTCTGAAAAATGGTGAGGGCTTGGCACAGTTCACCGACCACGAGAACATCCAGCGCTTCTAAGCAGCGTTTTCCATTCCCTTCTTAGTTATTTTGAAAGCAGTACATAAAAGTAGTTCCATTAGCCTTAAAGAAACATGCTATCTTTTGTCTAATTTCTTAGTGTTTGTCGCTAGTCTAACCCCAGTACTTGTCCCAAGTACTAGAAAAGGTAGCGGGCGTCACCCAGTCGGGCAGGGTGGTATGGATTTCGTCAATGTACGCAGTGGAGTTCCATGGTGCCTCGAACTTGAAGCTGCTAACCGCAAACGGGTACGGTGTCGACAGCGTTGCCCCGTCAGTACTCTCAATGGTGAACGAGAAGTCATAGTCACGTTCCACTTCACCAGAGGCGGTATAAACGAAGTACACACCTTCCTGGGTCTTGGGTGGCAGACCTTCCTGAGTGTTAACCGTCCAATCAATGATGGTGCGACCTTCATGCACTTCAGGAAGATAGAAATTGAAGTGCTCAGGGCCATGGATACTGACTTCAATGATTCGTTGGGAAGGGCCGTTCGGCTTTGATGTGAACTTGACCTCGGGACGCCATTCAATCTCTTTTATGCCCTTATTGATGGGATCCAGAGGGTGGCACATGCTGTCACCGAGCATGTGGTGGATCGGAATGTACCAAGGCATATCACAGTAGACGTCACCACATCCACAGGACTCAAGGTCACGGAATGCAGGGTGAAGATCCGCCATCGGGGCCACACCATACCAATCAATGGCCAGCACGGCCAGATCGTTGCGCTCCGTTTCAATTGTGTTGTTCTGGTTGCGCCAACGACGGTTCATGTATTGGAAAAGAACACGTTTCGGCGTATCGGCAGTGTACACACTCGCGCCAAAGCTAAGCGCGATTGTTGTCAGCAGCACGAAGGTCAACAAGACCGGCAGCAGGCGGCGGATGGCATTTGTGTGGGAAGTGAGGTGGCGCATGAGAAAGCGGGTGCTAGTGACCAAGTAGAGAGCAGACAGCAAGGCAATTACAATGTCACTAGGAGACTGTCCCGACCGACCCATGATTGGAACGAGCAGTTCACCGGTCGTTGCCAGCAGCTGAGTGTTGTAGATCAGGGGGATAGTGAAAGCAATGGCTTCGATAGGCCAGGCGATCTTGGTAGAGACAAACGCAATGGACTTGTTGCTGTTTCCAGGCATCAGCAATGCTTCCATGGTAATGTAGAACAGCGCTCCGGCAGACCACACAAAGGGCCAGACTGCGGAACCTAGTCCAAAGGAGGCCATGACGATAAGAATCGTGAGGAAGAAAACAGCAGCACCGTCAAATGCTTCCCGGTCAGTCATATCCAACATACGCCTCCGATGAGAAGCGAAAATGCGTTGGCTACCCAAGAGAGCGGCGCTCACAAAAAGACCTGCGACAAAGGTCTTCTGAGTGTACCAGATCATGGGCCGTACATACAGCATGACTAGACCCACTACGACAGCGCTGAGTAGACCACCGAGCATACTCAGCAAGTGTGTCACTAAGCTCCTCCTTAGGCCCGTGAACCCGTCATGGTTGTTACGCAAATAAAGAGCGATTACTAATCCGACTGCCACAAACCCGTGAAGAACGTGCTTGGTAGAGTGACCATATTGTACAGCATACAGGCCAATGACATCAAAGAAAACAGGGCGAGTCGGCTCCGTCTTAAAGCTGTCCTCAACGTGAAGCATCTCCTCGAATCCCTGGAGCAAAGCCATCACATTGTCTCCTGCACGCTGAATGCTACCCAGGGGAATGCGTTCGTACGTGTCCAAAGCAGTGTGGTAGACGTACCCGTTGGCCGTAAATGCAAGATCGAGGCCCGGGATGTCCCCAAAGTCACGGTACACACGGAAGTCTGTGTCACCAGGCACAACCCCGCTCTCGAAGAATTCCTGGCCAAGTACTGATCCGTGGGGATGCGGTACTTTCTTGGCATAGATCTCGGCGACTTGATCACCAGGACCTGTTTGGAATACGACTTCACGACCACCAGATCCGGCAGCTTCCAGATTGACGAAAGCCTTGATGTCCTTGGCCCATTTGTGCTGAGTAATGAACCCATGGGCAGCCTCCATGAAGGCTTCCTCGGCGCCATTGAACACAAAGATGACATCGTGAAGTAGCACTAGTTCCTTCGAATGTGTAATGGCGCGGATGAGATCGTATGCAATTGCACAGCTGACACCATCATCACTTGCACCAACAGCATCCATAGATGTGTCAAAGTGGCAGTTGAACATGATCGCATCATGACTTATGCGACCAGCGTCGCTGACACGGACGATGACATTGGTGACCCTATCATACGCATTAGTGAAGCCAGAAAGAAAATCAAGCCAGAAGACACCCGTTGGCTTCTGAACATCGATATCCAAGCGCTTATTGAGCAGTACCCCGGATCGCAGCTTCTCGAGCTCACTAACAATGTAATTGGGTGCCAGGACTTCGTTGGCCCGCGATCCCGTGGTCTTTGGCCCAAGATCAGCCAGTCCCTTTAGGAATCGTTGAGTATTGTGGGCGTTAAAGTCATGGGGCTGGAGTGTTGACTCCTCGGGTACGGGTGGCAGAACCACATGCCGAGTCAACACGAGAAGGACAATGAACACATAGAAGGCGATCATGCCAAAGGAATTGGCGATCCCAGGCTCATAGCTCCTGTGGTGAGTCTGGTAATCCTTGCCAGCATTGTACGCATCAGGATCATCGATGTTCAGGCCCGTGGTCCCATTCTTCCGCTTTCTCGCGCCCATCGTGGCCAGCGGTCTTTGGACAGACTTTTTGGACTTTAGGGAGCAAACTTGAGCAATGGTTTGAAGTCTGTGGTAACCGTCCCGCCATGTTTCCCTGAAGAACCTCCGTGCAGGGTGTAAGCAGGTATTCTCTCGGGTACTTTGTCGTGCGCAATGAGACATCCTGTTCTCATCACTTGTCCGGTGGTCATGGGTTCCAGTCCCAGCGTGCTTGTAGTTCGTAGTGAGAAACTATCCCCGATCATACGAGATATGCGAAGTCAAAACACCCATACGTTTTTCTGTGCAGAGTACCGAGCGCGCGCGCCACACAAGTAACCCTGGAGCACAAAGGCCATCTATTTTTAGGGGGATTATCGGGAGGAATCGCAGACTGAATAATAACTGATACCCTAACATTTTCGTTCAGACATACCCCAGTAACACATTTTAATAGACTCCCCATGTCTAGCTCTTGTGGGGCTCCCGTTTATCTTCTTTCGTTCTCGCTGCGCCCTCTGTTTTCCTCCGTGCGTCGGTGGTGGGCCTTGCTACTCACAACCATCCCCTCCCCTCCCCTCCAACACACACACGTACTTACCACCTGCGATCGGGGGTACGGCGATTGCACAGGTGACATTTCCCGTGCGAAAATGCACTGAAGGAAATTAGCGAAAGGATCGATGTAAGGCTTTGGATTCCCCAACCGCCGTTCGAACAAAACATTCGAAGTTCCTTTTTTTTGGGGGGGGGCCGGTACAGGGCTCTGTTGGCTGCCCGAATTGACCAAAAGAAGTTGGTAGCCAGCAGATGTGGGATCGTTTGCAGGAGTCGCAAAGAAGGGTTCTAGAGTGGTTTCTCTGCCCTTCAAATATGAGAATTGGCCGGGTGCGCTGACCGAGCTCTAGTGACGACAAAGTTGCTGCGAAGCTGTGGGGTTCACGGGTGATATGCCGTGTTTCTGGGACACCTGACATGATGGTGAACAGTGAGATAGTGTTCCCGGACTCTTTGCAGCATAACTCCGCTCGAGTGTGTGACTTTGAGAGTGAAAGAGATGATGTCAAATTCGTCTGGAATAAACGTGACAATATCTCGGTATTTAGAGTGGTTATTACACAGAAACAGAGAGGTGAGAGAAAGCGGGTGTATGTGATCACCGCGATAATAGCGTGACACGAAACAGCCTTGACACGAAACGGCCTTGACACGAAACGGCCTTGACCCAAAACGGGCTTCATTATTGGTATTTAAGTTCGGTAGGAGACCACTAATGTGATGCAACCGCTTCGGAGAGCAACGGCAACGTTGCGACAGGGACTGACAGCTGGAAAGGTCAGCAGAAACATGTCGCATCGTATGGAAGAACATCTCCAGCGGACGATCCGATCCCGACGGGACCGCGGATCACTGAGGAGTTCCGGGTCAGTACAAGGAGTCCCGGTTGATGGATGTGAGCTCGATGTACCGGTCGATTTTTCCAGCAACGACTATCTTGGGTTTTCCAGATCGCTGGCATTGCACGAGCGCATCAACACTGCCATCGCCTCTCACGAGAACGGAATTGTTCGCTGGCAGGGTTCGTCGGGTTCTCGACTGCTAAGCGGTACTCACCAGCCCATCCTGGACCTTGAAGCAAAACTTGCAGGTGTGCATAAGGCAGAGGCAGGAATCATATTCAATTCAGGGTACGATGCCAACATCGGAATGTTTTCAAGCATCCTCAGTGGGAAGCAAGACCTCTTCGTCTACGATGAATTGATCCATGCCTCATGCCATGACGGTATGCGTCTGAGCCGTGGAGGCCGGAGGGCATTCAAGCACAACAGTGTCGCGGATCTACGCAAGGTTCTGTGTGAGGAGCGAGCATCGCGTGGTTCGGACGCGTTGATCTGTGTAGCAGTTGAGACCTTATATAGCATGGACGGAGACACGCCACCACTCCTGGAGATTGTTGACACCGCAGATGAATTTGAAGCCGCAGTCATTGTTGATGAGGCCCACGCTACTGGTGTCATGGGTCCGAACTACCTGGGTCTGGTGGATGCGTTAGGGTTGGAAGACCGCATCTTCGCCAGGCTGCATACATTCAGCAAAAGCATTGGCTGTCATGGATCGATCGTGCTAGGCAGTCAGGCTTTATCGATTTATCTCGCCAATTACGCCAAGAGTTTTGTTTACACAACTGCCCTGCCACCGCACAGTGCTCTTGCGGTTTCCTGTGCTTATGACTACCTGGCTGACGCCGGTGAGCACCTGAATGCACACGTGTCTTCATTGATCTCGCACTACCGTAGTATTCTCGAAAAGTACAATGTGCCATCAACGGCAATCCTCGACTCCAAAACACCAATCCAAGGAATTATAACAGGGTGCAATGAATCTGCCATTCGCCTGGCATCGGAACTGCAGAGTGCAGGTTTCGAGGTGAAGCCCATCCGCAGTCCCACAGTGCCGCGTGGTACAGAGCGAATTCGCGTGATCCTGCACAGCCACAATACTCACGACGAAGTAGAACGGCTCTGTGCCAAGATTGCGAACTGCATGGGCCTTCACAGTGTACCCAAGGATGTGCCCAGCGCCCAGGATATGCGCAAGGAGCACCTTGCCTCCGCATGACTATATGGCCGGAGCATGAAATCAAATTTGTAACTAGTAGTTAACATCATCACATTTAGCATATAACATATTGAACATCCATATCTGAGTAAACACATCATACAGTATTTGAAAATATGGTTTTGTAGTTTGTGTATGTTTTCTGCTTTCACATGGCGTGTGACAAACCATAGCTCTGTTGTGGTCGACTGTTAAGTGGCGGCCTCGGAGTAGCAGACTTGATGATGGGGGTCTGGGCAAAGTCACTTGCATCGGGCATCACAGTCTTCTGCACTTGACCGCTGTGTACGACGCCAGAGTCAAATTCTTCAGCTTCGTCCAAGTCGGGAATGCGTTTGACATTGGCTGGGGTGGTACTGGCTGCCTGGGCCATGCGCAGCTTTCCCGCAGACGCTGGGGTAAACAGAGCAGACGGCGAAGGAATGCCGAGGGCACGAAGTTTGGCGGCAGGAGTGGCGGACATCCCCACACCACCAGGAATTTCGCGCAGACCAGCGGTGGCCGCAAAGGAGGAGCCAGTCTTGTCAGGGGTGCGCACAGCGTCGACGCTGCTTGTGCCAGCAGTGCGAAGATAGTTGCTCAGGCTGACAATTGCAGCATCCTTGGCCTGGGCCTGGCGCTCGTGGCGGGCGCGTTCAGACAGAAGCAAATCCTCTTTCTCCTTCAGTTGCCCATTGCTCTCTTCTAGCTGTTCCAAAGTATCGGCAAGGCGCTGCTCAGCTTCAGCCTCAGCTTCGCGAGTGGTCTCCAGCGCGTGGCGCAGAGCATTGACCTCAGCAATTAGCAAGCGGACGGTGCGGAGAGGGCCCTCCTCACCGTTCTCGAGAAGGTTTCCATCGCGCAGCTCTGTAATCTTGGGCTGACTATTGGTGGTCTCAATATTGTCGACTTTCAGAGCAGCTTCAGTCTCATCCCAAATAGTGGCGCACAGCTGTGCAAAATGGGCAGAACGGCTGTGATGCTGAGCAATGTTGACTTTGATCGTCTCGTCGTCGTCTGAAGCATCAGTCGGGTGCAGGGCTTCTTCCAGCATCTTGCTGCTGGCACCATCAATTTGTCTGTTGAGACGGTCCACTGCCGGAGATTTGGGGATGGTCTCTGGGTCATCATCGTTATCCTCCTCAACGGGAATCCTTTTGTTCGGATATGGGGTAACTTGCATGTCGCTGAACGTTCTTCGCATGGCATCAGTTTCTGGGGTTGCTGCGGCACGATCAAGAGCAGTGGTCGTGAAGTCGTTCTCCTCCATGTCGTCCTCACCGAACAGATTCCGGGCCAAAATATCATTGGAGGTTGGAGTCACAGCGGTTTGCTGCTGCGGTCCAATCGCCCGGGGAGTATTCACAAAGCGGGCCGTCTTGCGTTTGACTGCATCAGAAGGGCTCCTGTGAGAGGGCACGTTCTCCGTAGTTTGTACTGATCCCAATGCTTTGCGGGACGGAGTAGTACCCTGGTGCTTGTCCTTAAGCATTTCATCCGTCAACCGACCAGTCGTGGGGACTCCCACGGCCGCCAAGCGCTCCCGCAGCTCCTTGTTGGCCCTCATGAGCTCACTGTTTCTCTGCTTCATGGCCGGTGTCAGGCCTGCCCTCAGTTCCATGCGAGCAACGCCGATATTATTGCTCTGGTGAACCTCATGCCGGCGACGTCGTTCCTCAGGGGTCAATGCATACTTACTCTGGTCTGTTGTCGTAGAATCCCATGCGGGCTTTGGCTTAGGCTTCCGCTTCTTTGCAGAGTTGGCCGGTGTGTTTCTGGTGTTGGTCAAGGGCTTAGGCGCCAAAGCACGAGTCCCCGGGGTTCTGGGAGTACCAACCCTATTGTTCGGCGGCAGTGGTGTCGCCATGAATGTCATGTTTTTACGATTTGGTTGTCAGTGATTCTTTACATTATGTCTTTGTCCTTCGCACAAGATTCAAAAACCAGGACGGACGGTGGCCTTCTCAAATAGTCGGAAAGGATGCCAGTATCATCGCCATTTCCTTCTCTCAGCAACCAATTTGCAAGCACAAACATACGCGCGTACATATACGCGGCCTGGGGCCATTGATTTTCACACAACCCAGAGCAAACCAATTCAGTGCGTGCACCCAGGGAACCATAGAGCGTGCTCTTGAAATCCCAGTGAACGATTCTTTCCCGCCACCTCGGCCAGCCAAGGGGAAAGACCCTGGGTTAGCCAGAAGCCACCCGGCGATGGGTTCGCAAGCGGAAATTTTCTTCCTTTCGGTTGGTTAGGTGGCGTTCGAACCGTTCGCGCCCAATATTACAGGGACCGGAGCTCTCAGGCCAGCAACGTTACGCGACGAAGAAAACTGAAAGCACTATTTATTTGAATTGGGCAGGGAAGCCACTGAGGCTTCCGGTACATTCTCTACCTCCACCGGGGAAAGGCGACTAGGGAGGAGGGGCCGGTCTCATGGAGAAAACGTGGTACATTCGGTACGGCCACAGGGACTGTGTTGTCTATTTCGACAGCGACTGTTTGGGGGGGGGGGAGTGGTTTGCTGGCTGCAGCTTGCTGTAGGGACGGAGCCACGGCGGACATGTTTTGGCCTGACGCCAACGGAGCCATGGGCTCGGCAACTACCGCTTGGAAACTATTTCACGTCTAAAACGTAGTATGAACAGGTTTTTAGAGTTTAATGAATGATTTACGTAAGTAATCAAGGGGTTCGGTATTTTTCCGAATAGATCACAATAGATCACAACCATGTCACTCTTTCCAGTCTCCGCAGCGCCGGAGAGCAATAACTTAGTAGAGTTCAAGGCAGGGAAGATGACTATGGACGACAATAAATTGGTGACTGCTGACGAGCGTAAGGGCAAGATTTTTCTTTACGTTGCAGATGACGGACTTCTGCACTTCTGCTGGCAGGAGCGAGCCAACAACGTGGCACAGCCAGAGGATGACCTTATCATTTTCCCTGGCCAATGCGACTTCAAAAAATGTAAGAGTGCTCCTGAAGAGTCTCGGGTAGCTATATTCTCCTTCTGTGACTCTGACCGTAAGATATTCTACTGGATGCAGGACCCTGACTCTTCTCAGGATCAGCGTCTTTGGAATCGAGTAAACGCCATTCTGAATGCTGATGACCCTAAGGATGCAGGCGATGGCATGCCCGAGGAACCCAATGGTGATGCTGGGCAGGGCGGAACTGGTGCTGGCGAGAGCACTGAAGACGCTAGAGATGCAGATGCCAATGATGCCACAGACGGCCAGGGAGGCGATGCCATGGACACAGAGGAAGGGGGAACAGGCGCAGGTGAGGGCGGTGCTGCCCCTGGTGGTGCGACAGATATGAGTTCTGCAATGCGCTCCATGGGAATTGACTGGGGACAGCTTGGCCAGCAGATTGGAGCCATGGGGCAGCAGGGACCCCGTGACATTTCGTTGATGGATGTCATTTCTGCGGACTCTATGTCTTCGACCCTGGATGACGACACAGTACTTTCTCGGCTCGTGGAACATCTCCCTCCTTCGTTGAGCAAGACTCGTGGGGAACTGCTGGAGACCTACCGCAGTGCGCAATTTTCACAGGCTGTTGGCATCGTTGAATATGCCATTCACACAGGTGACTTTGGTGCAGTGGCTGCGGAACTAGGCCTTGACTTTCAACAGATTATGACACCTACGGTTGATAGCTTCCTCACCGCGCTGCAGAACAAACACGCCACGACCAGTACCTAGGATATTGTAGATCAATACTAGAAACACTGCATAGCTTCGAAAATCACATAATTATTTCTTTAGTCTCATACTATCGTATTACAGGATGTACATGGCAAAAATGACAACACTCAATGTTGTCGACATTGCAATGTTTGCTGCTCCACCTCCATCATCCCCATCGGAAGGTCCATCGCCATCCTCGGTCTCCAGGGGAGCGGACTGAGGTTCATATCCATTGATCCTGAGGAATATCTGTGTATAGTACGGGGTTCCATCAGAGTCATCTTCGATCCCAAGGCAGGCAACATTGAAGACGCCATTCTCTATATTTGTGCGATGCCCACTGCTGCGGAGCCATCCATTCGTGACTACGTCAACGGGAGAGTACCCGTACGCAACGTTCTCGGCGGAAGAATTAATGGAGTAGTGATCTCGCATCTCAGTCACACGGTCTGAAAATCCGTCGTGGTTGATGTCCTTATTATCTGCTTGCCCCCTGGAATGGTCCTCGCACAGATTCTGGAGTCTCTGATCACAATACATCTTCTGGAGCCCCTCACTGTCTCTATGGTCGTTAATCGTGTCAAAGGTTGTTTCCTCATCGGCGCTCAGATTGCATCCATCCGTCCATGGAGACTCAGCTTGCACGAACCCAGCAAATAAACTGATGCCAATGGCTACATTTTGTAGGACCCCCATGGTGAATCTTACACACCTACTCCCACCGTGCTTACATACTCAGCAGGCAAGACTGGTGTCTTCCGTACAGTGCCACATCAGTCCTCAACCTTTTGTACCTTCACATACGTTGCTTTTTGCCACCCTGCACAGCATGGTGATTTCGTTAATCGGACTTGTACCCAACAAAAGAATTGAGGACATTCGCATAGATTTGCTCCTACATCTGTCCTTTCCGGCTTTGCAAAATCGCTACCGGCACCGGGGCGCGAACCCACCGTGCGCACCACCCTCCTAGACCCCACCGGAGCCAGAAAAAATCGAACCAATGACATCGCAGCATATTCCTCACTCTTTGGCCCAACAATTTGCACGGTTGGTGAAAAAAATTCAGAAGAGGGCCGACTGAGTGTCGTCATTGAGGGGACATCTATCTGCGCGGTCCGGTGCCAGCGATGGAATGAGCATGCCCTGCAGTGTCCGTTCCATCACGAGAGATAGCCGACGTTACTGTTTGACGCGAACGATTCGATAGCAGAAACCTATACGCATACATTGTGGATGAAAAACGAATGTCAGCATTATCTGACTCACCATGTCCGATGTGATTACCCTGTCTCAGACGACTATGTTGGCGATCTACCGGTCATCTATCTTCGTTTGCATCTTCATTGACAGCGACAAGCAGGTAGACCAAAACTCTGAGAGATGAAAAAGTCCTAGCACACCCATCACTGACGAGGACGACGAAGATTGTGACAATAATATACCAAGGAAAGTGGACTACCGCTGCTGAGTAAACCGGCAAAACTCACACCTGCTACCCCACGCTGGGTGGTAGATAGCCCCTCTCTTTTGGTCGCGGGAGCAACGCCGGTGGTTGGCTGGGCAGAGGTGGCACAAAAGGTCAAATGGGGGCCTATTTTCTCACTCTCACATTGGGCGGGAAATATTTGAGACCGAGGTCCTTCGTGATGAGGGCGAGAAAGGGTCTCCCGCCGGTGAGCCCCGTCTCTCTCCGGGGAGCACACTGGCCTGCCCCTGAGCTAAACGGTACACGCCCGTGCCGGATGAAAACGGCAAGATCATCATATCGGATTGGGTATGTCTGTGTATGCCCATTGAAACAGTGGTATAAGATAGCCCTTCTGTATGAAGTACGGCTGTATGTCTTGAGCTTCATGGACATCTGTACGGAAGGGAAAGGAATCGGTTGAGCATGTCGAACAGTTGTGACGAAAAAGTTTAGGGCCCTATATAACGCAGGCACAAAATGTCAGCAGAGGATTCTGATGCATCCGCGTTCATGGACGAATCTGAGTTACGAGAAGCTGCTCTGTCTGTAAACGTCAGAGTTGCGTCTGGTGCTTTGCAAGATGTGACCAACCGGTCCCCGTCACATAGAACCAAGACTGTCGCAGCTCACAAACAGGTGTCGGCAACTCGTTCAGCTAGTGATGAGGATGAGGATGATGGACATAATTGTCCAATATGTATGGATCCATACACAACTACCGGAGAACATCAAGCCACGGTATTAAAATGCGGGCATTTGTACGGCAATAGGTGCATTCGAACGTGGTTGAAACAGGGAGGGTTAAACAAGGCTTGTCCCTCGTGCAATGCTCCAGTTCGTGCCAAGGACTTGGTCTCATTGACTGTGACACGAGTTTGTGCCGTGGATAACAGTGATAAGGAAAACATTTTGCGTTCATTGGAAAGAGAGCGAAAACTCCGACTGCGGGCAGAGGAGAGAGAGGCGACCCTTGAATGCGAAAAGCTGTCATGGACGAAGCGAGCACAAAAGGCTGAAGAAGACCTGCGTGTGGTCCGCACAATTCTGGCCCGAACAAAGCAAGCTGTAGAAGACATGGAGCGGAAGACTATAACACATCCGACTGATCAAGAAAAAAACGAAAATGCCGTGGTGAATCGTGCCCAAACGGCCCTCAAAAATGTACTTTCATCTCTATGGGTTAGAGCTGTTGACCGTCCGATCGAGTGGGAACAGCATCTCAAGGGTACAGAGTTCGCATTCATTCCTGCAATGGGAGTGACTGTGGTTGGCGCATTGAACATAGATCGGGATATTTGGGGACTCATTGGTATTCCCTGTAACAGTAACAAAGTTGTGCAATTTCCGTTTGCAAATGGATCATCACATTTGGGGCGAATCACTGGACTAGCAGTTGGCGATTGCCCTAGTTATGTCCCAACAACTGGTGAATGGACAAGTGCATACGAAAATGGTACTTCGTTGGTAGCTGTTATGTACCATAAGGTCGTGCGTGTATTGGATTTCGAGAATCAGTGGGTGAAAGCAACCTTTCGGGCACATACACGTCCTTACCAACCACGTAGTTGTCGGTGGTTGCCACCAACCGTCCAAGAAGCCCAAAGGAATCCCACGAGACCTTTGAGGTTTATTGTGTGCGGTAGCGCGCGAGCAAGCATTGTCGTGCAGGACATGCACCATTCGACAAACATACCGCGAACCTTAGCTCTCCAGAAGGATGATGAAAAAACTGTGTTTGGTGGGCGATACCCTGAACCTCTGAGAGGAATCCACATATGGGATTCCTACAGTCGTAGTACAGGTGAATCTTTCCAGGACAACAACCCGAAAGAAGCTGATGACGTGCAACCTGAAAAGAAACGCTGCCTGGATCTCGGCAACGATGGCTATGATCTCCTGTTATGGACCCAGAAGGCCGTCATTTTGACCCGTGCGGAAGTTGATAAGTGCACCGGTTTACTAGAGGAGCGTCTGATATATGTCGCTCATACGGAATTTAAAAGACTGTATGAGACAATGAGTACTCTGGAGCCTAATGTGTTTGTTCTCCATGGCTATGAAAATAATGAAGAAGAACCTGGTATCTACATTTTGCGCATCGATATCCGCAACGGTGGAGCACAAATGTTCTGTAAGAAGGTTGACATGGGTAAGGTAGGGGTGCCCGGACGAAAGGAAAAGGCCATGACAGTCTTTCATCGCAAAGGCAAGACAATTCTTGCTTACAGTGTCGCGGAGCAGCACCTGATTCGGTTTGCTTGGCTTAAGGGTCTGGATGACTACGGTCACGGTACTGTTGATTGGGACTCGGCAGATTTTGAGACAGTTCTCATCCCTGGCTATACACGTCACCCAACTGGAGCGTCTGCGTGCCAGAGCGTCCTCTGTGGCAACATCGGCATTCCTACCGCCGACACCTACCTCATGGTTTCACTATATGACAGACAGATCAGCTACTACGACATCACGGAAGGAGCTGGTCAAGACGATATGCCCGCAGACGGCTTGCTGTAAGGGGCAGAGCACATCTGAACAACACATAATGTATCTTCTAGGAATTCATTTGTACACAATTTACTGAGGCTACTTACCCCGATTGAAGACACTGTCGTCATCGTTTGCGTCCCCATTGACAACTGGACTTTCAAACTGTCCAGACAATTCAATGTCCTTTCCTGGAACAGGTGCATATCCCGTAGCCTGTGGCTTTGGAAGCGACGCATTGTCCCGTTTCTGATTCGCCTCAACGTACTTGATGTAAGAATAGTACAGGGAACCGAGAATACTAATGTTGATACCAAGGAAGTTGATAACACTGAAGACATAGTCCGGAGAAATGAGCATACCAAAGTAAGTGCTCAACACATTCTTCAAGCAACCCACGACGCTGGTGGTCAGGGCGCTGTTGTAGGAGGTGCATAGGAAGATGCTGTAGTTCAATACGGCACCCAGGATACAACTCAGAATGAAACACAGCTGAAAGCCTAATGAGCCAAAGTACTCAAATTGCATCACCTTTTCATGCTCTCCAGGAATCATGAAATAGATGACAATTAGAATTGGCAGAGAGAAGAATGTGTTGTAGTATATCAACCCGAATGTACCGAGATCTTTGGAGTCCAGCTTCTGCTTGAGTACCGCACCATAAAGAGCCGTGAATACATTGTTAATTGTGATGATGGTGTATCCCCAGGCATCAAAGGAGAGGTCGTCAGCCGCGGCCACCACAGCGCCCAGAATCATGCCGGCGACGCTCATCTTCACCTCATAGGTAGCCTCAATCCCCTGAATATACTGCTCAGCCACCATAATCATCCATATGCTGAAGCGACGAAGCACTGTGAACATTGGAATAGAAATAGCCTTTGTACCGCCTAGACCAGTGACCTGATTTCCCATGAAGATCAGTGGCAAGGGCCAAACTTTCTTGAACACCCGGTGCGAGTAGTCTTGGAACTCAATCTGTCCGGAGCGCTTCAACAATTGCAGCGCAATGAGAGTGATAATACCCTGGCCAATGGCCAACGCCATAGACGATGGGAAACCCCACGATGTTAAGGTCCATTTGTTTGCAAAAACTATAACCAAAGAGGCGACGCCGTAAAATGCTGCGGCCCCAGCCTTCATTGTACCGGTCACCTCCGTTGTCACCACCATATTTCCAGTGTTTGTTTCAATCTCGTGGTTTGAGGTAGTCGAACGCTTATGCAGACAGTGGTGGTATTGCGCCGGCCATTGCCCTATGATCCTCCAAATAGGTTCAGAGCCTGTCCAAACTACTGCCTGTCTTACTGACCACTGCAACAACCTCATCGATTCCGTGGTTCACCTGCACGGCTTAGTCCGGGTCCATGTCCAATGATCCCCCGTGGTGCCAGGTGATCGAAAATCCCTCACACCAGTGCCTCAGAGGAAACAAACCCCCCCCCCTTCCCTCGGCGCGGGAACACAGTTCGTGCACAGCGCTGGGGTACATTGGTCGAGCAGGCTGAGGGCTCTGACCTCGATCACTGTATTCACCAGGGCGGGGTCCCCCGCCGCTCTTTCCTCCGTTCTTATGTTCCCTTGCGGTGGTTTTCTATTGGTTCCCACCGCGTCGGCCACCACCGGCTCGGGTGTTGCTGTGTGCTCAGCGCGTGTGTGTGTACGTGTGTGTGTGTTGCAAATTTACATCGGCGACCGTCCCATGGATTCCTCCCTGAGCGTTGGAGGATGCTTCATCTGTTCTTTCTTACTTTCAACACTTCCCGGTATTTTCCTTTTATCTGCGGCACACGCAGACCGGGCCGCTGCGATGAAGGACAAATAAAAAAAAACGACAAAAGAACAGGGAGTGGTGGTGGTGGCTTTAGGCTCCAGTGTAGCGTGGCTATGA
>PDIP01000053.1:41433-63309 GCA_002811645.1 Corallochytrium limacisporum
GGGGGAGGTGGATCCGCAGCACGGTAAATGAAGGGGACTGGCTTTTTAGGGCCGATGGTCAGTTGCGTCACACACTTTCCCCGCTACCGCCGGCCCCCCCGGGGGCACCAACGCGAACAAAGAACGCCAGATTAAAAACACTCTTCGGGCGGGGAGCGCGAGGGAAGGGTAGGGGTCTGCGGTGCTCTCTGCCCGCGCGGGCCTCTCGAAACAAAAAGCCAGCGAGAGTCCGAGAGGGGTTTTTTGCGGATGGGAGGGGTTGGGGGGGCACAGCAGTCGCTCCCGGGCCGGGCAAGCGCCCCGTACTCTTTGCTGATGGGGCGGACTGCAAGCGAGCCAGGGAGTGCAAAGTAGGCAGGCAGGGGCATTTCTGGACGTACTTTGGCTTAGCCACGGTGTGGATCAGAAATATCTAGCGTGCCTTTTGCTTGCACTGGACCTGTGTGGGTGCCGTGGATGAACGGAGGTCCGAACCGCCTCGCTTGCTGAGACGCTACAAGGAAGATCATTCTGTCTCCGAAGCTATTTCTTCCGGCCATGGGTGGCTACAACATGGTATGTAGAGGGTCATCCGCTTAGCAGTATGCAGAGCACAGCGGACTGAATACAATTGTTCGCTTCGCAGAGAGGACATTGATGATGTGTAAGATGATGTGTAAGAAAATGTGTATGTTTGGGGGGTAGTTCTCAGAGAGTCAATCATTGTTAACTAGATGACAATGTCAGACCGCGGTAACAACGCGGATCTTGAAGAATTAGCCAATGCAGCGTTGGAGAATATGATTGAGAGTGCGGAACGGGCCCGAGAAGCACGAGAACGATACACAAGCCGTTTGTCAAGCCTCACTGGGGACCGCGATGCCAGTGAAGGCCCAGAGGATGAATCTCCAATAAACTGGCAATTAGATAGTGTCCGGCGCAGTGAAGAATCTTTCGAAGAGCTCAGACTTTTTTCACCAAAGAATTACCGCCAAGGGCCATTCCCGTTCACGGTTCAGATTTGTCAAGAACTTGGCCTATCGGTAAAGGGAAATGTAAGGAAACCAGGCAGAATAGTACAGAGAGACCATATACTGTCCCGCCTACGTATCAAAAGCGAGAAAACTTCAACGTCCACGTCTGGACGGACTCAGTCTGCTTCTAATGTAATCAAGACTCAAGACGGAAGGAATGTTGTTCGAATTCTTGAAGGCATAGCGAGTGCTTCCCGACGAGGATGTCCATCATGTGTAGTGGGGCATTTGGTTGACCTGACCGACTACATTGTCGAAATTGCGGGAGACATGCATGCAGAACGGTCTCTTCCGTCTGATCCTCTAGATGAGTTTGAGGAATTGTTCATATTAATGGACCTACCTGTGATCCTTCGAAGGATAATCAAAGACTATGCGTTCCTTGCTTACGATTGCAAGCACCAGGATCCAGTGCTTTGGAAGAGATACTGTGGAAAAGTGAGAACGTGTAAGGGGCTTAAGGAACACTATGGATACGCACGGGTGCCCTCTCGCATTCACAAACTTGATGAAACTAGAAACTCCACAATTATCATACATTCGGCTGTACCGGTCCTGGACGATCTCATTGATGAACAATTGAGAGAATCCCCGAATCTGTTGCAGCGCACAGCGTGTATCTTGTCCCTAGAGCTTATTAAGCATTGCTTGGAAAGGCATGCCAACTACGTCGTTCCAACGTTTGCAGATTCAGACTTCATCACATCGCTGTTTTACCTGCTCCGCGATGCTCACATGGCGGCGCAGGCGATGTGTCTCTTGGAGGAAGGACTCGTCATCAGGCGAAAGATGTACAGCTTATCTAATGTGTGTTTTTTGAAGGAGTATCTGGACAACAGGGACACTCTGGAAAACGCTACACTATGTCGATTGCTTGGTCTAATCGTGCACGATCAGGATTTGCCTATGTTCAATACGGACAAAGGAAATATGGTACTGAACCAGGGGAGCGTGACATCCACACGCTCAAAGAATGTGCGAACTGCTGATGAGAACGTCGCTCTTCTGGTTAAGAGCCGCCAGTTTCTTACCTCGCTTGTGTCCACGATCAGGCTTGAGACCATTTTCCAACTACAAGTCATTGGCTGCCAACATGGCACGGTGGCCAGTTCCGAACATATCTCAATTTTGATCCAAGATCTGTGTTCAAACGAAATGCAACTCCGCTGGGAAAATGGAGATCAGCAACTGGATGTGACAGAGTTCACACCGAGATCGCTTGCCGCCATGCGGCCTCCGGTCTATCGGAAAATGCGAACAGTGGAAGTGCTGCACGTATTGGCCTCAATATCCGGGTCATCAATGAGGCCGAGTGTTGTGGAATTTCTCTACCGCGAAGGCTTTCCTTGTTGGATGGGAGCCTTATTTAAACAGATGAGATGGGATGATCCCACCTCGCTGCGATCAGACCACATTCATGGTCCCAACTGTGAGTGTAGCCCAGAAGATGGATTCCGGATTCAGTGTATGAGACTGTTTCACAACTACTGTGAAGGTCTGCCAGGTGTGCACCATAAAAGACGCCTTTGGGGGAACAAACGGAAAGACATTGAAACTATAGAGGAGAACCTCTCGATTCTCTCTTGTCATAGGCTACTGCATGCTCACAAGATCACTCTTGACGAGTGGTGTGATGCAAATGAAGTGGACTTGGACACAGTTGAAGAAGATCATGCAGCGCTTTATTGGCCTTTAATCCCGGAGATGAATGAAGATCCAGGTTTGCTGAAACATCGGGCTGCTGGAAGGCGCGAGTTCACTACTTTTGAAGAGCGCAGTCTTCGATCATCTTGGCTGCAATCCTCCGCGCAGATGTGGCCATCCTCGTTAGCAAAGACTTTCAAGAAGTGGGAAGGTACGCTGCCGAATGGGGTGGAATTCTTCGAATTTGAGGGAACCAGCACTTTGATGGATCTCTCCCACCTTGACATGGTAGAGCCCACACGGGGTTGGCATCACAAATGTACTTCAAATCTCATGATGAGCATTATCGACAGACTCATAAGGGAACCCTGGGACTCAAAATATGTGGTCTGGCTGGCATCCGCTGTAGAGGCCTACATCCGCGGTGCGCCATTGGCGGACAAGATCTATATTGATAGCGTACTTGACCTGCCAAAGCACCTTATTGCAAAGCTGATGAAAATGTATAAGGACGATCCCGATTCGACTGAAGCGGAGCCCATTGGACCGATCCAAAACATTTTTGATCTTCTTGGAGAACTATGGCGTTTTAACCCTTGGGGATTGGCTATGAGACAGAAGGATTCGCGCAATCTCACCGGTATCATTCGAAGAGCCATGGAGGACCCGGTGGACTCGAATCTGATGATCCGGTACATCATCCTCACCAATGTAGATGCGCGCATCAACAAAAACCCCTACATTGACTATGATCCGATGACATGTCCATACTCGCAGGCCCTCGTTGACAATTGGAAGTGTCTGGTGAAGATATTCGAGGCCGTTTCGATTGACAATATGTGCACAGAGAACATTTGCTGCATCAATACGTCCCTTCTGATTTATCAGCTCCGCGATCACCATGAAGCTTGTGCTATGGCGTGGGACTTCATTGTCACAGATGAAACGAGGGGCTGTCCAGCGTTGCGCACGTTCCAACATGTCTTGCCGTCTTGGAAACTGTACTATCTGCGGTCATCCCGGGACACGGAAAGCCTGCGCAAGGGTAGCCGTATTCCTTTCAAACGGTGGATAGCTGCTGTGGATGAGATCCTGGCATTGCAGCCGGGAGTCAATGGTTCTCCCATGCGACATTCTTGTTAATCCATACTACTGTCTCCAAACTGTAACATACCATTTGTAAAATACCATTAGACCAGTTTAGATATGCCTACAGGACAGCCCTCGGGGACCCATTCAGAGAAATCGGCCCCTAATATGCTCAGGGAAATGCGGGTTTCTCCCCCGCAACGGGCGGTGGGGCGTGAAAGGGTTACGGTGGTTGCGAACGAGAATCAATCAAATTCAACTTGATACAGGTCTCTCCATCAATTTGGCCCCATCACCAGACAAGACCGAGTGGGGAGCAATGGGAAAGATTTCCTGCGTGAGTCTCACACTTGAGACCCCATGTCGGGTAGAGTGGCAGGGGGCATGGGGAGAAGGGAAGGTTGATGAGACTATGTACTACGGGACCCATTTCGATGGTTCGCTCATCTGAATCACCTGCTAACATCACTGAACCATCGTTCATTATATACTCATGTGTAGGCCCAAAGCCAGGACTAAGTGAAGACCAACTCATCCTTACCAGATCAAGTGATTAACGAAGATCAACATGCCGACTCTGAGACCCTGCAGTCCCAGATCGAATCGGGACGTGATGACGTCTTTGAGGATCAGCATATCTCCTCCTTCAAAAAGACATTGTGGTGATAGCAAGTGCGCATCTGCTGAGAATACCGTCAGTCCATCGGCTGGTCCCACTAGTGATGCGGCGGTGGGGCACTTCGCAGACAAAGGTTTAGGAGATGAGTCGCTTGTGCAGTCGCTCAGTATCACAAGTCAGATGGATAGTTTAGTAACGAAATTTTCCAAGTCACCATCCAGCGAGAAGAATGTTGATAATATAGATGCATGCACTGCATGGTGGAAATTTGTACACAAACGATCATCTTGTCAACCTCTCTTTGAGATCTGCGAGGTGTCGTCAGACTACTTACCCCATGATTTTGTCCCTCAAATCAAGGCTTTGGAAAACACTCTCACAGAGTTTGTAGAGCGTGAGCAGACTGAATTGGGTGACCCTTTCCTCGGCGTCAAACTTCCAGACCTTGTGACCGATCGCCGTCGCGCAGTACTACTGAGCTGGATGGCTCAGGTGTGCACGGATGAGCGCCGCAGTCGTGAGACTTTCCATCTATCGGTGAAGCTATTAGATGTCTTGCTCGCAAGGCATCATCAATGGAAGGAATGGGACCTTGATGTCAGGATTGACAACCTACAACTGACTGTATCAGTTCTGCTTCATTTAGCACACAAGCTCCTGGAACCGGAGGACATTCCTCTTGAGACCGTTAATTACTACTGCATGGCGAATCACAGCAATGAAGAACTCACTGTACTAGAGATCAAGGTGTCCAGTATCCTGGAATGGCGATTTCATTATGTCACGCCGCTCACCTTCCTAGGAATCTACTGCAAGATGTTCGGCATCATTTTCTATGACTATGAACATCCCCGTTTGCCAGAAACAATGCAGGAAGTGATGTGGAGCGCTGAGTTCCTGCCTTGGACCGTGTTTGAAGCAGCATGTACTATATTGGACCATGCATTGCTTCATGTTCACTCGAACTGTTACAGGCCCAGTGAGCTCGCAGCTGCAGCTTTTTGGCACTCATCGAGACTAGATGACGGCAATTTCACCGCAATCACTGGCTACTTCCCCAGTGACCTGCAGTGCATAGAATGGATCGGCCACTTGTACGAGGTTCTCCTCACAAATGGCATTGTCAGCTCTCGAGTCAGTGAAGTTGGGAAGCGAGCATCTACGGATCCATATAGATGCCACCGCCAACCTCAGAAGGAACTGACCATTGGTTTCAACGCCATCGCTAGTACCACTATTACTCGAGTTCCCCCTCTCTCACCGCAACTGCTGCGGGGGTTCAATCGCCTGCTTAACACACATTTCGGAAGTGCCAGTCCGTGAAAAAAGGCCACAATCTGCCTGTGGCTTGTGAGGGCTGTGCGCACTGTTTGTTCGTCTTCAATGACTGCACAGAACAGACCGAGTGACAGCAAAATTTTTGCCACAGGTACTTCAGGTGAATCTGGATAGCAGACCAGCAGAGCAACCCCATATTCAGAATTTGAACTTGGCGAACCTGAAAGCAAATGGCACTTACAATAGGGACACTTTATAAACGATGCCAATGCACACACAATGTAATACATACTAGTAGGGACTCAAGGGTCTTAATTTGTCTGTCAATCACACAACTATGAAATTGAGTCTACTTGTGCTACTGGCATGCCATTCGGCAGTTGTATTGGTTCACGGAATCACTCCAGAAGTTGACCATGGACTGGTACGGAGAGCTGCAGACCCCTTTGCTGCCCCGGAGGAACCTGCAGGAGGGTGTGGAGACGAGGTGGAGAATGTTGGTCCGGACGTCATGTGCATGCCAAAGGACGAAAACCCTGCAGATGGTCTAGAAGAAGAAGATACGAAGAATTTAGGTGAAGAGAAACGGCGGCAAGCTATCTTGGCAGAAGATGAAAACGACGAAATCGACGAAATCGAAAACGTTGGCGAGGCAGATGAAGACGATGATATGGAGCATGTCAATGAAGTTATCGAGGACGTCAAGGCAGTTGACGAGGTCAACGACGGCAACAATGAGGTAGATAAAATCAATCATGGCGTTGGAGACCAGGCGGGAGAAGACTTTGAGGATATCAACATCGTTGACGAAGGTGGTTTTCCAATACAAGGCAGTTTTCTTGGGGATTCCGTCGCCGAACAGGCCATTACACTCAAAGGAATGGATCGCATGCCCTTGGAGTTACAGGCCATTGGAGGAGAGAGGTTGCTGACCCTTTTGCGCACCTTTTTGCGCCTCAATGCACCGGCCATCTCAGGCAGAGCTATCATAGATCCACCTTTAGACCGAATCCAGTCCATTGACGACAGTTGGCGAGAAGCCATTCGCATAACCGCAAACCGTCGAACTACGAGCACAGGTCTACTATCATACGGTGCGCGATGGCCTGACTATGACACAGGGCTACGAGCACAGTCCGTGCATCCATACCCGGAAGTTATGGATCACTTCCTTATTACTGATGCCTTCAACGATGGCGGCATGGAACGGGATTTGATAATGTTGCTGTACAGCCAAGATTGCCGCAACTGTCGTTTCTCTTTAGCAGTGTTCAAGAAGGTACACCGCCAGCTATATATTGAGCTCGGCCAAGACACTAAGTGGTCGAATCGCGTTATCATGGGTTCCCTGGATACGAGTCGCAGTGACACCCACCACATCATTGAGCTGATCAAGCCGTCCCGATACCCATGCATTGTTCACATAAGTGTCACCGGCTTTATCACTCGCTACTATGATGATCCCAAGGACGAGACCTCGATTGCGAATTGGATCAATCACCAGGCTATGCCACTATGGTACTTTGGCTACGGCATGGAGACAGTGGAAGACGCCAACAATCGGCAGAGACAGGAGCACATTGTGATTCCTACACGGAAAATGCTCATGGATCGTTCTTCCGATGCGCAGATTCGCAGATGGAAGCACTTTCTGCATCATAAATATGCCACAGACCGGATCATGTTTGTGTTGGTGCTGGACGATGATTCTGTTGGTCGCAGTGCGGACTTCCACGGCCAACATGTGGCAAGCAGGGATAGGTCGAATGAATTGGACCTGGGTGTGACCGATCCTCTTGAGTTTCTCGAGGTCTTTGGTGCCTTGTCCATCCATGCTGCGGCCTTTGCAGAGTTTAGTGTGACTTCACAGTCTGGCATTGAGGTTATGTTCAACACCGATCGCGGCGCCGACTCCCGCATCACCGCCCCTGCACTGCTTGCACTCGGAGACGGCACAGTGAAAGGTGCAAACTTGGAGAGCGCAGATCAGGTGGCCTTCATGATTGTTGAAGGGTTTAAGAAGTCCAACTCAGAGAATGACAATGTCGCTAACGATCCGCGCCATCCGAATATTCGCAGTGGAGTTCAGCTTGAACGGCTCAGCCACATGGGTCTACTGCCCCTGCTGCCAGAGTGGACGAGCCTGACGCACGCACTCATGTTTGATTCGTCTTTAACCGATGCAACGGGAGCACACGGTGCGAACACTCTAGGCAGCCACAAACCGGGCAGTGTGCAACAGACCGTGGATTCGCTGACAGGCATGATGGGTTACCTTCCACAGCACCTTCAAAAGTTGCGTCGTGACAGAGGCAATGACGCGGCTCCAGCTGACGACCAGGGACTTGTATACGTAGAGAACGACCCAATTGATGCCCTTCTTGTTGTCCTTTGTAATCGCCACGTACATCATGCCTTTAATGCGTCCATCCACGTGAAAGACCTGCAGCAAGCGGATGATGTGTCCGGTCCTCTGCTCTCTGCGGTGGCTATGATGCGTGTAGTGTGGGAGGCGGCCAAGGAGCGTGCCGAAAGAACTGTACAAGGGACCATGGCCAAAACTGGGGTGCGCATAGTTTGGCTCGACGTTGAGCGGTACCCTTCAATTGTCACACAGATCCTCGGCCTGCCACCGGGTGTCCTGGATGCACTGGAGGATGAGGACCAGGAAATATATTCTCCGGACGACGGTGAAGGCGAGGACCAGGCCGCTGAAGATCACGGAAACGTGCCTCTGCTGGTTGTCGGTGCTAATCCAGCTCTGCTCAATTTGCATGGGTACATCAATCCGGATGAAACTGCCTCGGCACGCACAAGGTCTAACATTTTTGGAAGCACGGCCCCTTTGGTTACGATCTTGGGTGGTGTTGGAAGGCCCTGGGGCACTGCAGCTCCAGGACCCGCCCCCAGCTTTGGCTACCTACAGGATCAGCTTGACCGTATTCTTGAGAATCCCAAGAGTGCTATGGCGGAGATAATGCGTAACGCCCCGTATTCCGGTGGCCAATCGTGGGCTCCGGGGTCTAAACAGGCTGGCGATACCGAAATCCGTGCTATTCCTCCTACGAACTGGGACAACAGTCTGTCCTGGGTCATCGGCGCACTCGGGGTGACGTTCTGGCGGTTGCTTATTTTCGTGGTGGTGGCATGCCTCTTGATAGTAGTTGACTTCTTGCTCAGCACTCTTGGCCGGATGTCCATGTCAGTGCTTCCTCTTGTCAACAACGATAATATCAAGAAAGACTGATCTCCTTGAGTATCAATATGGAGTTTATTGTGTACCGTAAACCATTATAACGAAACAATTCAATTTCAGTGGTGTCATATACGTCACATAAGGTCTTCAAAATTCATGCTGCCGTCCTTCTTGATGCTGCTCTTCGCAGCAGCGAAGAGGTCTGTTAATGATGTTTGTCCCTTGGTTGAGTTCATTGCACTTGATTTCGACTTTTTACTCGTCTTCTTCGGGGCCGCAGCCTTGCTCTTCGTCTTGCTCTTTAGCCTACCATTGCCGCTCTTGCCCTTTCCATTAAGCAGCTGCGACAAAGATGTAGGCATGGGCGACTTTCCCTTTGCTTTGCTCCCTGTACTCTTGGACTTGGCTGGCGTACCCGCCTTTGAGGCTGTGTTAGGAGCTTTCTTCTTAGTCTTAACTGACGATGCTTTGGAAGTCTTCATTTTGGACGCACTCTTCTTCTTTGCCTTCTTCGAGGTGTTGAGAGATTTCTTTGTGCCCTTTGCTGACTTCTTCCGTCCACTTTCAGCCACCTTTCTGCTAGCTGAAGAGTTCTTACGCTTCGAGCCTGTAGCCGGTTTGGTAGACTTCTTTTCCTTTGGATGATTTTTCTTAGTTTTCATCTCTTTCTCCTGGTTCAAACTTGCTACCAAGTAGCTCTGCAAGAGGGCCAATTCGGATGCCTGCTGCGCTGCCTTTGCCGCCTTCCGCTGTCGATATTTCTTGAGGTCGTTCCGGAGGATGACACCAGTCACCATCGCTCGTAGATGTTGATTTCCGTGGTCAAAAGTAACCATACCCGTGCCAATCGGGGAGGCCTCCGGATATGTGGGTGTCGCCAGAGGCATCGGCATCTTTTCAGATGAAGGCTCAGTGTATTCCTCCGCAGTTTTCAACTCCATTGACTTTCTCTTCTTTACTGAATCCGGAATCAGTTGTTCGTCCAATTTTCCTCGGCTCTGCTGATCAACGGACATGGTCAGCGATCCTTCGTGCAAGTCCTTGCTTCCAAGGATGCCATGGACATCCCTCATATGGGCAAGAACACGATGACTCAACATCAAATGCGCACAAAGAGCACACGTGGCCATGACTGATTCATCCTTTAGCGGTCTCGCCTCGAACACGGGTCGGTCATGTGCACTAAACGTTACCGATTTTGCGGGCAACTCCACGTCATGCTCCGCAACGATGGTGGCAGGATCACCGGACAAGGTAAACTCTGTGACGTTCGCAACATCCTTATCGTTCGCTAGATCCCTATGTGACGCTTCTTCATGAGGCAGCATGTCCACAATAATATTGGCTTGCACATCGTCCCACTTCATTCCCCTTTGGAGTGTATGGTCTGGGTTCTTCTGTATCTCTTCATCAAAGTCTTGTTTTCCAACAGTTTCTAAAAGTTTAACAATATCCTGTAGCCTTGCTCCAAGGATCTCATCCAGTTCTTCCGCATCCCAACCAAGGTGCTTCTTTAGTACTTCACTGATCTGATCCGGTGAGTAGTCTGTATTTCCGTCTAGATATTGCAGCATTTGATCCGCCAAGTCCTCGATGGAGATGTCACCAGAAATCCCGTTGGCGCCATGTCCTTGACCATTAGAAACCTCTCCATTTCCTGAATCTGTTGATGATCTCGATTCCTCATTGTCAAGGCTCATCCCATTGTCACCAAGTTTGCTACGGTAACCTGGTCCGCTCTCCGACGTTGCGACCAGCGCGTTGCCGTTCTCGAGCTTCATGATTTCTGTCAGAGTATGTTCGAAGTGTTACATTTTGTGTCACACGATCTTTACTATCGTTTTGGCTCCCAGTTTCGTTTGCAACTCACTCATAACTTGCTGATTCAGAGTCGCCCACTGACCACAAACGTTTCAAAATTAGTATCTCACAACCCTAGTCCCACATTGACTCCTAAGTTGAAACCTTTACTACTTGACTTGTACTGGGCGTTAACATCCATAACTTACATACCTGTGTCTATCGTTTGTCTCTGCGAAAGGAAAAAGGGACATACTCTGAGCGGGCCTTGTTCAAGCGCTGTTCCTCCGTGCCCGCCGTCCCTTCTTCCCACAAAATCCTCTACCGTTACCCGTGGAGTGCTGTCGTAGCCATCGCAGCGCGGACCGGGCCGACCGAACTCGGTACCTGTGCCTCGGCGTCGCATAGACAGACCGGGGACGGTGGAGAGACTCGTCCTCCCGTCGGCCGTTTCCCTCCCTCCCCTCAGGCGGGCGATGGGAGAGGAGGTGGGGCGGGTGCCTAACGAGCCCGCCCCATGAGATCTCCAGGTGTCGGCTTTGGCATGGTCCCCTGAGCTCTCGTTTTGGATCCGCAGACGTTCTGGATCCGCAGATCAAGGACAGACTATGCCCGACACCGTGCCGTATATTCAATTTCTTCGATCTACATTGATGCAAAGTACGGTTTAATAGATATAGAGACAATATGATGGCAACTACCTCCTCTGAAGAATGCATACACGCGCGTTAAACCTTTTCAATTTTAAGAATATATCCGCGCTGGATCACGATTCCTCTGTGTTGTTGAGTTATGCTGTAACGTATAGCCCATGAGAGCTTCCAGTTGCCGTCTGAAAAGTCTTCGATTCCGGATTCTTTAAGAAGTCGGGACAGGACGTCGGACGGGAGGATATCAGCAGGGTCGTTGTGACTTAGCAGTTTGATGCCTTTTTCCTTTGCGTATGCAGCTAGATCCTTAGGAATAATGCAGCACGTATCGCTGTTGAGGTGATCAATAGCAGGCTTAATCGTAACGCTGTCGTAGAACTTCTCCAGCGCTGCTTTCTGCAGATCACTAACTGCCAAGTGCCGGATTGCTCCATCGTTATGCAGGTGCTCCAGGATGGGCCACTGCTTCTGGTAGACGGCAATAGCATCATCATCATCCTCTACGGGGGGAAGACCAAGGTAAAACGCGTCAATGGCATCAAGTTGTAGCTGACTACTGACCAGTCCCATGGCCTCCTTTAGGCCAGCCTCAGCATCTGTGCCTTCACCCAGAAACAGTTTTATGACGCTGTGTTCCTTGTCACGATCATCACAGCAATCGCTGCATTGCAGAGGTTGACAGTATCCGTCGTTCTCAAGAACATATATTCCTGTACTTTCGTCGATCTTGCCTGTGCTCTTTTCCTTCCATGACATAAGAGTACGACGCACAGCTTCGGCTACTTCACTTGAGGCTTCGCCGAACGGCTGAGATTGGATCTGCTTTACCAGATTACCCGTGTCCATCAGGAACGCCTGGCAACCAAGCGGCAACCGACGATTGCCATCACCGTTCTGTATTGTCATGGTTTCTCTGGCCCATGTCATCAAATCATGTTTTTTGGGCTTGGTTATACTTTATGATGGTACGAACGCGCGACTGATTAAGTACCCACGGAGCTAACTCGCATTCGCCACACACAGTCACCATGAAGACTTTAAAGTTCCCAAAACAACCATATTATGTCCACATCAATTATCTACATGACTCGTTCCTGCTCGCGCAGTAATCTTTCTGTGCTGTCCTTCGTGAGCAAGGCGAAACCTGATTGCTTCAAATCGTTTGGGTCCTCAATGGCCCCACGCACAACCATTGATAGCCCCCCTCGTTTTTCCCGTGGAGCCTCGCCCTTGCACCGATCCTTAACCATCAGCAGACTTGGCCGGATTGCACACATCCTCTCACATAGATAACCCCTAATATGGATTTTAATTCAGATAATAATATTCACCGGTCGAGGTGCGATTGGGAATTGTATGAAGCGGGTTGCCTTATAACAGTTTTGCGCATTAAATTCACATCGACAGGGATTCACAGAGTGAATCCAATCCCGTGCGCCGCAGTTTCTAGACCAACTCCATCAGACCCCAGGTCTGTCTCCAAACGGATAGCATGAAAAGCCTCCCTCGTTTTCCAGCACCACGAGGGCACTCGGGTGTTGGGATATCATGACCATACCAGTCCCGCGTATTCGCCACATGCGTAGTACTAGTTCGCAGAATGTGTCTGGCATCACAGAGGAAGGCGCACCAGCTTGGCCTATTTCTCTGCTCACTTGTGATGTCCCACGCGTGATGGGTGTCTGTACATGCGCCATGTGCATCGACTCCCGCGTACCCATTCAAATTTGACAGCGACTGAGTGTGTGCGGTTCACTTGCGAACAATGCTCAATATGCGACAGAAATTGTGCCACTTGCCTTCGGGTCCAAGCCGAACCGCATCAGCTACTTCGTGATGCTGTCGAGCACCCAACCAAACTCTATACGGTCTTCCGTCATTTTGTAGGGTCTGAAATCAGCGGCAACTTTGCCCAACTGTGTCCCAGTGAATTGACGAACTGCATAAGATTATCTACTGGAAATCACTTCATGTTATTTCTCACTGCCAGGGATATCAGGTACAAACTCCCGAGTGAACACATATGGAGGTTCCTTGCAATACTGAATCCAAAGCACAACGCGCCAAACTTTCCAATTGCTTTTCGTCAGCAACCCCCGTTTCTAGGTTATTGCAAAGGAGATGGGAAGACACAATCACGAGTTTGCATTATATATCAGAAGTTTTACAGAGCCGACCCCAACGGGCAGCTGTGTGACTGTGGGTGGACATTAGCAGCCGCCCCTGCAGAACACTCGGACACCTGGTCAAGCAATGACGATCACGACAATACTTACCCTTAAGTTCTCAGTCAACGAAAGCTATCAGCTGCGGCGCCCTCCCCCCCCTTTCGCCGGGTCAGCGGGGCCAAGGCTGCCATTTTTCTTCGGTGATTTCTGACCGGGCCCTGTAGATCGAACTCCAGAAACGGACTGCCGGCTGAGGTTTTTGGGGGCGAGGGCGTTGACCGCTATCTTTACGCACGACCCGACCTTGAGCGCAGAACCGATTAGAAACTCTACACACTCGGGACATTGCCTACGTTCGTCGGCCTTGTTCATCAGCAGCCGTTCGAGAATTTGTATGCATGTGACTGACCGCTTTAGTCTTGGGTAGCGGCAGCGAATTTCAAGGAACAAAGCTTTCCATTTTTTTTTTTGGAGTCCCCGGACACGAATGTGTCAGAAACCCTCCCCACATGCCTTTTGCATGTCCATACCTCCCGCTCAGTGCCGAAGACGGCATTTGCCTAATACCGGCGCTACCTGCACTCAGCGGCGAGGCCCAGCAACTCTAAACCGACAGATCACACCACGGAGTCGGTCCCGCCAAACCGTATTCTGCGAAGCTGGGGATTAACGACAACTGACGGGCTATAATGTTTCTTTGGACTTTTTTGGCGCAGGAGAGTTGAGTTCAGAAGTTTTATTCTCCGGAAACGACGGGGTCGGGCGACGATGACTTGGTGTACGGTGCCCACCTTTCTCTCGGTTTTTTTTCTTTCCGCATTGTTCTTTGGTCTTCCTTACCCTACCAAAGACAAGTCTTATAGACCTTAGAAAGTCCCAGGGGTGTGTATCATATACCCAATGTGTGAAATATAATCATGGAAATGTACTAGTCTTAAATTGCAGACATCTGGACTTTGTACCCGTGACGGTGGCTCGAGAGTTGACCTCACCACGTACCGGGGCCGCTGCAAGTTGAAAGTCGGCCATTGCCGCTTGGGAATCAACTGCGAGACCCATCCCAGCTCGGCTGACTGCACTTTAATCGCTGCGTGAGATCTTTTAATCTCAGAGGTAAGAGGTATTCAACGCCATGAACTTATTGAAAGTGCAGACATGAGAGCTCATATAAATCGTGATAGAGTACACCGTTGAGTGCCGTGTATCGGAGCAAGCTTGGGTACGTTTGTACCTTCGGGTGTACGTTCCACTGCATGTATTGTGAAGAGGCAAGAGAGAAAGCAACAAATCTTGCAATCCATGGAATTTTAAGAAGGGAGCAGCAGGTTTGTAACATATGAATGAGAATTATAAGCATGCAACGAGAATCTGTGACAATAGTGAAAGAATTTGTGCCGGATGATGGGGGGTCAACAGAACCAACAACGCCGCTTGTTGTTGAACAGCCTATGGAGGAACCTCTTCCGAGTCCAGTAATTACTCCACCAGTTGTTCATGTTGGGAAGCCTGTCACTGCGCAGAATATGTCGACATTGGTAGCAATAGATCTTGGAAGGTTTGTACCAGAAACAGGGAGAATCAACTTCTTGACGTCGATCAAAGAGGCATCGGGACGTGACGAGATACTTTCTGTTTGCGTGGTCTTGATCCACCCTTCACTAAGCACCGTGGATACGTCGTTTGCTAGGGCCGATCAGGTGGGTGTATCAACATTGCGAGCAGTATGCAATGTCTTGGAAGACCAGCAGAGAGTAAGGGTCAAGAGTATTTGCTGTGTGGGCATGGGGCTGGGCTCAAGAATTGGCGTTGGTTTCGTCAGCCTCTTCACATGGAGGCGTAGTCTGCTTCATCAGACAGAATACTTCGACAATCTGGAAGGACTTCTTTATGAGCACTACAGCCTTGATCTCCTGCGGGAAATTCCGTTCACCACCCCGCCAAATCCAATGGAAATTAATCAACAGGTTCCACATGAGGTTCCTCTGACACGGGCCTGTTCCGAAGTGGCAGTCCCTTGTATGGCACAGACCAATGCAATGTTTGCGAAACTGTTTGGAAGTGTGGGACCCATGATCAACTTGCTCAAACCAAAGAAGAACACCGACTCCGAGGAGGCGCCTGCTGCCCCTCGCATTGAAACCGAAGGATTAGTGTTTGGTCAGTCATTCAAGGACATGCGTAGGGTATCGGAGATTAACTTAGAGAATCGTGTGCCATACTTTGTAGAAGAGATCATCAGGCAGTTGCGCGTTAGGAAATGTGTCAATGAGGAAGGTCTGTTTCGCCGCAGTGCCCGCCAGGGATACGTAAATGCATTGGCGGATCGTGCTGATGCTGGTGAAGGTCGTGAGGACGACGAAGATATGCCCTGGTCCTCTTTCTTTCTCACAGTGCACCCAGACATTGACGTGGATGTACATGTCTTAGCGGCCCTTCTGAAGCTGTGGTTCCGACGTCTTCCGAACCCTGCCTTTGCCCCCCCTGTCGATCGCAGTGGTCTCGATGAACATCCACTGATCCACGAAGAGGATCCCAAGGCTGCCCTAGACTACTTGCGATATGAAAAGGGTGTTGATCCGCTGTGGCTTGGAGCGGTTATTGCACTGCTGGACCTCTTGGCTGACATTGAAGCCAACCACGATAACAACTTGATGAGCGCCGACAACTTGGCTGTGTGTGTGGCTTCCAGTCTGATGTGCTTGCCAGAAATGGAAGAAGCCTTGGATCCCATGGCCAGCGTCCGCATCAATAAGCTCAGTCGCGGGCTGGTGCGATGTCTCATCATTGGATGGTACGAAGGTGTCCGCGATATCTTCGTGTCGGAGCTAACAGAGCGGAATAGTGTCATTAGCATCTACTCCGACAAGGCACGCCGTCAATTGGATAAGGTCAGCTGGGAGTACGCCAACAATCCCAAAGAAGTGGAAAGGCTCCGTCCCAGTACTTCAACAAGCATCTTTAGCGGGCGCTCGCGTACCACCTCCACCAACTCATCTGTCCGGGAACCCTTGTTGGCGCACTCTACACGGAACGACTTCTACGGCACTACTAACATGCCACTGCCTGGTGCAGTGCAGACATGAAGTAGAATATCGATTTCGTTGTGACAAAGCGATCCTTTATTTCTGGGCACATGAAATTTGCAAACTCTTGGAAACCAACATTTATGGGGTCTCTGACTCTTTGGCGCCAATGCAATTGCAGACCCGCAAGAACCCGGACAACGGCATTTTTGCGCGGGCCCTCCTTATCAACCACAATTTCCAAACCCCCCCCCTCCCCTTCTCCTTCCTCCGTCCCTCGTTCGCTTCCCTTTGAACCAGCGGATAACCCGAGGACGAGAACTGATCGGACTGATGCAGGAGGCACCCGGCGGCTCCCTCCCTCCCCTCTCCCGGTTCGGGCTCGCGGGCGACCCGCAACCGTCCTCAGCTTGCTCTGAGCGTCACCTATTTCTTCTGCCCTCTCGCAGCCGGCGGGCCCGCCGCTTGGGTGGACGACCTCAAGGGGCGCGCAACCAGGCCCCGAAGAGTGGGGAGGGATAAGCACTGTGTGCCAAAGAGGGAGAGAAATGAAACATTTAGCGGTACATTTGGTATTGGTTCCCCGGAGGATGGGTTGAGAAGCGAAGGGAGGGAGGAAGGGACTTCCAGGAGTTCCTTTATTCACTATGCAGCGGGACACTATGACGACACCGGGTCGAAATCGGGCCGGGGGTTCTTGGCTGGTGCCAGGGCTTCTGTGTTCGTGGTCCCAATTTTGGCTGTGCCCGTTTGGTAGGCTTGCCTGTTGCCTCTCGCGTTTTGCCCGTTGTGTTTTATAGAAAGAGAAAGAGCCGATATGTCTAACTGTGTGTATATGGTGGTCGTGGTCAGGTATCAAAGAGAGCTGTGTCAGCGAAGAAGGATTTGAGTGAAATGTCGTCCTTAGATATCAGGAAGAACGAACAAACTGGAGGGAGTTAGATCGTTCATTAGTCATGCCAAGCACATGTTAGTAGAAATACAAAATTGTATATAGTACTAGTACTTTTTCAGGATGGCAACCATTGTCAACAGCCTGGAATTGGCACCGGGCAAGAGCCTCGGACCGCTGAATCTTGGGGCGTCATTGAGTGATGTACTCCGGACCCTCTCTCTACCCCACAACTATCAGATCTTTGGGTATGATGACACTCAATACCAAGTAATTTATTCACAGAGCCGACCACTGGCGAGACCTGTTGTTGTACAACTACCGGCGGTAGGCATAAGTTTAATTTTTGATCCATTGCAGCTGGTCCTGCGATGCATCCACGTCGACATCATTAGGGCTAGTAGGAGCTCACGCGTAAAAGTTTGCTACGGTGTGCAGTCATTATATTCCATCAAAGAAGCAGGCTTCGAGGAACGCACCGTCATGAACTATGAGCAGGTCTATGACCTCTTTGGACCCACTCACCCAGGGAATGAGGTGCCAGGGGCGTCAGGCTTATTCATGCAGGATCTCGTCAAGGAAATGGATATGCTGTCACAGACCGTCCATAGCACACCATCAACAAAACCGGTTCCTGGTTCATCAGACTCTGAGGTTAAAACGGAGAAGGAGCCAGAATTACCGGCCAGGGAGCCAGAGACCAACTGCAGCGCTGACCCCCTTGATACACCAGGACTTACCAAGAAGCAGCGCAAGAGATTGAAAAAGAAACGCCAGCAGCAAAAATTGGCAACTGCCCCCCCTGTCAAGGATGTTGAGACCGAGGCGGGCGTCACGAGTGAGGATGCAGACGATGAGCGGGACAGTGATGAAAACGAAGCCCTTCAAGCCGTACAAGGAGAGGACTCGACCGGTGACACATTAACAGAGACCGCAGGCGCGTCGCACATCTATGTGTTACACTATTCCGGCATCAGCTTCGCCTTCAGACCACCCAAAAATGTTGGTACAGCCATGGACAATCGCAATGACTATCAACTAACCGCCGTGGCCGTTTACAGCACGGAATCTATGGGCTCAGGGGAACTGGGTAATATATTAGTGAGCCAAGGGCTGCATAACGTGCACCATGACCGCGCCATGGGATCTCAACGTTCTATTCCAGTGGTGTTGGCCTGTGTTGGGGCTGGCATATGGCTTAGCCACCGACCAGTAAAGGACATGCACACGTGGGCTTCGAAGGCAGATGTCAGCCCTGACGAATGGATCCAACGTACTTGGCCCCAAGGCATTACCCTGGCCTTCCACGAGGCTGAGCAGGACATTATTCACGCACTCGGTGTGCCAGCTCATCAGTATCACAAGGAAGCCAGTCGCATGGTCATCCACAGCCAGACTTCGAGTGGAACAAATGCTGGGGACTCCCAGGAGCATGAAGGGAGCGTAGGGGCGACCACTGCACAGACATCTCCACGGATGGCAGCTACCGCTGGACCAAAGATCGACACCGACAACGATTATTTTCTCAACTATCCGGACCTCGGCCTCGACATTCTGATCAATGGCAGGAGCCACAGGGCCGTAAAATATATCTTGCACACCAATATGCCGGGAACGTACGATTTTGGCGACTACTGCCGCTGCGATTTCCAAATGGTGGAGGAGTCCAATGCTCAAGAGATTCTGGACTCACTCACGGTGGATGGCATGCAGGCCTACCACGGTAGAATGAAGGACAATACTACCAACGTGGCCTGGCATTCAACTTTTGCCGACATAGAGGGCCGCTGGGGAAAGTGCCCAATCAAGCCTGTGATCTACAGACAGTCCATGCGCAGTGGCAACAGCAATCCTTTTGGAGCAAGCGAGTATCATGCCTACCCTGGTGCGATTTTTGAAGTGCTCAAATCAGGACATATTGCTACAGTGACCATGACGGTGCTGGAGTAATGAAACTCTGGATGCACTACTAAACCAATGTATCACAAACACATTTCTTACAAGTTGATCTCTCGGTGAATAGGGGTTCTAATATTACAGTTTCTCTCTCTCTCCCTCTCACACTAATAAGCTGTGGTTTTCTCTCTCAAGTTGTGGATAAGTTTGTGGTTTTCTCTCTTGGTTAATAGTGGTGGATGGGTTGTCAGTGAATCAGGCTGGAGGCCTGTAGGAACCCATATGATGCAGTAAAGGTAAATGATGCCATGATGTGTCTCTAAGTGTCATTTTTGGATTGTTTTTAAACTACCACACTAAGGTAGACGTTAAAGGGAAGACTCAATGTCTTCCTCGTACCTAGCCAGCAGGATAATGATGGCAAACCCGAACCAAATGCAGAAGTGTTGCAGAAGAGTGAATTTAAGGATGTCCTTGCGACTGCTGCCGTCGTGATTGTCGTCACCGGAGGCTTGGCTGTTAGAGCCGTCCTGATAGGCAGGCAGTTCACTCTGGCCCAACTTCTTCTCGTTCGGGCGCTCCTCATCCTCGGGGCCAGAGGGGCGAGGCACCACGGCGAGATCCTCGCTGATCTCGCTATCCCGCTTGTGCCTGATGAGCTCTTGCATGGCCAAATTAACTTGGGGCCAAATGTCCACAAGAGCAATGTAGATGAAAGTACCAGCGACCAGAGCCAAAATGTAAGCTTGGGTATCATCATCGGTAATGGCCGCACCGGCAAGGGCACCAGCGATGGCGGTCAGAGCACTCAGGAAATTCCAGCCCAGAGCACGCCAGTAACCAAGGCCGGCATGGAGCAAGACCGCAAAGTCACCAAACTCGTGAGGAATCTCATGGCAAATGATGGCAATGGTGGTACCGAAACCAGCGGACACGGAGACAGTAAAGGCAACACCGATGGCAAGACCATCGACAAAGTTGTGGAGACCATCACCCACAATGATATGCCAGGCCACGTGATCAACCTCCTTGAGGGGACGGCCCTTAGCACGGAAAATTTCAGTGCCCCGTGCATTGGGGGAGGCGTGGTCATCTTGATGGAGATCGTGGACATGGCCATGGCTAGTACCGGCGACGATGGCCATGATGGCCTCGAACAGCATAATGGCGTAGAAACCGATAAGGATAAGACTGGTGCGCAGCAACATCTCGGAGTCTGACAACTCTGCCTCTTCATGGTCATGTCCATCATGATCATGGTTGTGGAGACCGAGAGCTGAGGGAATCAGATGCATGACAGCATCACCGAGCAAAACACCAATGGCCATGCACATCAGACTGATCATGACCCAGCGGGCAATCCTAGGCTTGCGGTCCGCGAGAGGAACAAGGAGGGCACCGACCAGGGACAGAATTGAAACGATGGCAGCAGCCAGCACAGCCCATCCGCGGGCTTCGCTCTCGGAAAGACCGGAGGAGCTCTCACTGCTATGGTCGTGTTCGTCCTCACCGCCAATCAGGCCTGCCTCAGCACAGGGACCAGATGGAGACACCTGCAGGAGTAGAGAAGGAGCCATGGTCACGAGTTGGTCGATCTCAATGTCAGAAGTTGCGTCCAAGCCATGCGCCTCAAGGAGTTCCTCGGCAGTCGGGTAGCACTCGGTGGTAGCAGTCTGGCGGCGGCGGCGTGTAGCGTCCGCTGTGTCTTCGTCGTCATGGTCCTCATCACCATGTTCTTCGTCATCATGGTCCTCATCACCATGTTCGTCATCATGTTCTTCGTCATCGTGGTCGTGGTCGTGGTCATGATCGTGGTCATGGTCTTCTTCAGGGGTGAAGCCGTAGTTTCCAAGCATCGTCTCGAAGTCAGAAACGCTCAAGTGATCAACACTACCCTCAGTGCTGTACAGAGCAATGAGATCACCTGCGGCCTGGTAGGCTATTTCAGTTGCGTTCACGGCATCGTCCTGGGCCGCAACGGCGGCGAGTAGTGCCACCAGCGGCACAATAGTTTTTCCAAGCATTTTTTGAGTGTAGAGTAAAGCTTACATGAACCTGTAGCTTCTATTGAACTAAGAAGCCATTTTTGATGATCAATCCAAACCTTGATCTCTGTTGCTTTATATACCACGAAGGACGTCGAAGGTGCTGACAAGACATAGTGGTCGATCTCGGGTGTTGCTTACCAAAAGGCCCACAATACATTCAGACCTACCCTTGTTTTCTTTCTTATCTTTCGGTCCGGAATGCATGCTTCATATCGCTAGAATGGACCGTAGACGATCATGCCTCTAAAGTGTTGTCAATATGCGGATCAGCATTTAGGTCCTCCAAGCACATACCCAGTTCGGGTCATCCACAGTTGTGTTCTTGAGCCGCACCCCCGACTCTTGCGACCGTTCAACCCGCACCGGGTACTGCGCAGACACCCGGCAGAGAACAGTGGTCTCCCTTCCCCCGGTCCCCCAACGTTCTGTTTTTTCCCTATGATTTGTATGCCAAACTCAGAGTCGTAAGAGAAGGTGTGAGACACTTCTCTCCAAATTCTTTTACAGATCCGCCTTTCCCCCCCCCCTCCCGACTTTTTGTCTCCCTCCTTTCCCCCCCC
>PDIP01000053.1:63733-81105 GCA_002811645.1 Corallochytrium limacisporum
GGGGGGAGGGGGAATTGAGTCCTGCAGTTTCATTCCCGTTGCATCAATTTGAGTACATAATGAACTGTAATTTTCCCCTGGAAAGGACAACTGCGGGAGGGCAAGGCAGGGAGGGGTGGGATCAAAACGGTCAGTCCTCGGCGGCTACAAAACCAAAATCGCTTGCCGTGTAATCAGAAAAAGAAAGGGAAACAAAGAGCAAAAATTGAACAAAAACAACAAATTCCCAGCAGCCAAAATCTCCATATTTAAAGTAAGGAACAGCACCCATCAAACAGACACGGGGACTCCCCTGCCCGGAAAAATAGGCGGAGAGGGAGGGGAGGGGGGGGGGGGGACGGAAGTTGAATTTGTTCTCTCGGACAACCTTCGACTAGAATGTTTGCCTTACCGAACAGTGAGCCGAGACACCGCTAGTCATCGTCAATTCGTCCCAAGTCTTTATTCCGGTGTGTGTGTTCCCTCTCTCCCCTAACCCAAGCGGGGAGTGCCTGTGAATTGAGGGAAAAATACAATAAAAATGTGGCAGTTGTGACTTTTCATGTCTGTGTAAGGTTTCGGGCTGCTCATGTTCGGTCGTGGAAAGAGGGACCGCTGCACATAAAAAAAGCAAAAAAAAAAATAAGAGGGAAAAAATAGAAACAAAAGTGGGTCAGAACGGGGGGAAATTTACCGGAGCATTCTCTGAACCTGCCGGACCAAAAAGAAGAGTTGAGCAGGAGGGGGGCAGGCAGGTAAAAAGGCTTAGTTTGGCTCTCAAACGCAAAGACACGGAGGTATGCTGCTCCAAGGGAGAGAGAATTCGCGAGTTAGATTATACCCATTCTATACCTCAAAGGGACACCAAGCCCTGGTGACTATCGCGCATAAAGACGGTCCCGTGCACGAAGAAGTTCCCCAGGGCTGGAGGGGGAGGGTCCGATCGCCTGTCAAAGATTCCTAAAATTTACCGCAAAAAAAAATAAAGTATCTGTCTTTCCCTTCCCTCACGCCGCGTAAGTTCTGTGTTTGGTCCTCCGCCGGCTCACGCTTTGTTCAATATGGAATCAAGGAGGACGACCACAATAACAACAACAACAACAAACTTGTGCCCGTCGGTGACACCTACCTTCGTATTGGTAATCGATTGGTGGGTTTCACCAGCGCTGTGGTGTGTTTGGCACGGACGGCGTTTTCGCGGATCCCTCTCTGTCTCCTCCTACTGTGTTGGTGGATGGTTTGCAAGGTCCGTGTTCGTATTGGCCACGCTGGCCACTTCACGCAACGTCATGCGGGGTTGGAGGACGCTGGCCGCCCACCGCGTTCTCGTGGGGAGAGGTGGCTACCGCAGTTTCTTCGATATCACAAGCAGCCGCCCGCCTCCGAAACAGGGAATCTTGCGATAACGAAACTCCTGTTTTCCGAGCACTCTCTATAGAAAACGTACGACATAAATTTCAGCACTTGCGCTCGGACCAAAGGTCGACAGTCCATTCCCATGTGGGTTTTGTTGCCCGGAGGAGGACAGGAGCGGCCTCCTCTTGCTTTCCCAATTCGTTCTCGGCATCTAGCTGCCCTTGGTCCCTAGAGCATTGGTTTCCTGCTTATAGTGCAGGTACGTAAACTATGCCCTGGTTCCCGGGTATTGTCAAGGCCTCTCGCCGGGGCGCTCACAATACCGTGCCCAAACATCGCCAGCCGACACTTGTCACCTAGCATGCTCGCCCCCTTCGTTCCTTTCAATCGCCAATATGTTACTACACTCACAAAGTTTGAGCATGTCTGCAAGATGCGGAGACGAACACGAAGGAAGGGAAGTGGGAAGGGGAACGTCGGGTGCACAATGGCAGCGCCCGGCACAAAATTAGGTCCTCGGTCCCCCGTCCAGCCATCGGTCATGGGTTTGCATAAACGGTACTGCGGTACTTTGTGTGGTAAACAGGTGCCTTGATGACTTAACTAGTTACCCATGTCGGGTGGGTGCCATGAGCAAGCGATATTGCCCATCTTCGAAATCCCCCGTCACTTTACCATTGATGTCTTGTCTCCCACCTTGGGGACTATAGGATGTTTCAAAGAAAGAGGTGATACCGTGATGGCGGGGCCAGTTTTGGTGACGGGGCGGAGATGTTGTATATCAAGATGGGAAAAATACCAAAGAATAATGCAGCTGATGTAGGTCGGGTGCCCAAGCTGTGAGAAGATACCTTTTCGTTGATGGCTATGATCTGATGCCCTTGTCAGAGCCAGGGGGACCAACGTGCTTTCCCCGGAACGGATGTGAACGGAGGAGGAAAGGTCTCCAAACTGAAGTTGGCTCTCGCAGATCAAACAGGTCTCTGGTACCGACACAAGGTGTACACAAGCCGAACCCCCAAGAGGTATTCTCGGCATCAGCCTCCTTCCGATAAACCTTCAGTTCACAGGTAGGAAAGCTATGAAGGAAGCCACGGGATGGTCATACATCAGTCGTACTAGATGATCCATAGCGTTTGGACTGTAATCCCAACAGCAGCCTACAGCACCTATTCATGTCGGGAATGCACGGGAACGGAGGAACAAGTAGAACAAATCACGCGACCGCGACCGACCTTTTTCCGCAAATGTGATGAGCGAGCCCGACAGTACTCTAATGGGATAACTCATAAATATATTGGCGTCGGTCGTGTGAGTGGGCGGGGGCCACCCCTTCCATTAACTTCGTCGGGTGCTTGTCGGGTGTCCGAACATTTAACAATATCGGTATATGTATTAAAGTTATTATAAATAGTACTTTGCTCAATTTTAAAAATACCGTATACAAAGCAAAATGAAAGATTCATGTGGTCCTGCCCATCTAAGGCAATTTAGAAATTTCTAACCAAGGTCCCCCCCCCCAATAACAGGAGATGTCCCCATTATCCCAGCACGTGTAAGGGACCGACGGAGTCGGTCGCATCAAATTAGCATCTGGTACAATAAGCTGCTGCCTAGCAGCTGGGTGACTCAAAATGTCGGTCGCATCGCACAATGTCATACAAATTATACTAAAAAGATCGATTCAACAACCGCATTAAAATTGTCGGTCGTCACTTTGACCAAAAAAGTTCCTACTCCAGAGTGTGCGACCGACAATTGGCTGTACCACTGTGTGAGGCGACCAGATCCCGCCCAGGGAGGGGGCCAGGGGGAACGTTTTGGGTCGTGATAGGCCCCAGAACGGTTGGCTGTGTCAGCAGCTGCGGCGGTGGCGATGTACGTGTACCACAATTCTCTCAAAGTCAATCAGTGGTAGCAGTCTCTGTATCATTTTGGCGATATAACGCCTCCAAAGGCCCACGTGTACAGGTCCGACACACCTTTGTTGGGAAGGATGACCGGTAGGAAGGGTTTGGTTCTCGGATAAAAAGAGTTGAAAAAGATCGCGAGCCCTACCAACAATGCAATCAAACGGGGGACAGACAGCATAGCTGAAGACTCATAGACCCTGAAGTTGGAGACTGGCCTTCCCGCTTGAAGCCATCCAGGGCGTCCTGAAGGACCTCAACAAGTCTGGAGGAAGTGACCAAGAACACGAGTACCATGAGAGAGTGTTGTTGAGTTATACGGCGTGGGTTTGCAGTGATGTAACTAGATGTAACTATTGAAACAAATGATGCTGATGATGACGTTCAGACTCGTAGCCTGATCAACGTGCTCGTAAACCATGGGAAGAGCGTCACCTCAAGACTTTCCCACTTCATGACGGCGGAACCATGTCCGGAGCGGCTGGACCCCTTCGGGGAGATGTGACAGCTGTAAGTGATCAGGGGAAAGGGGGAGAACGGAAGGACCCAGTGGTTAGTATGGTCGACCCCAGAATTTATTGCACAGCAGACTCTACAATCGACTCAACTTACGAGTTGGGATGTTGTACATCGTCCCGCCCGTGCCCGGAATGTTATTGCCGTACATCAGGAGGTCGAGTTCCCTTTCGTAGAACTCCTTCTTTAGCTCAGCGTAGGTATTGTAGTTCGGGTAGACGGCATGCGTGCATGCCCGCTTTGCCATGCTGATCGCAGTAGACCATAGGGCATTGCCTTCGCACACTTCATTTACCATTCCAGCCTCGAGTGCCGTCGTAGCTGTGTACCTCTGTAGGATATTTGAAAGAGAATGAACAAAATTCACCTGCAGTTAGCATAACCATTTCCGAATTGCTAAAAAAAACCGCACAAATTCTCGATCTCGCCGTAAAATACTTACCTTTGCTCTGAAAATCACATCTGTCAGAGTATCAGATCTCAATTTGGCCCGTGCAAGAGCTACAAAGGCCTTACCTGCTGGTATTCCGAGGGGCAGGAGTGGAATGCACATGTAGCCTTTTGTGGAGTTCATTACCCGTTCGTCAAAACACAGCGAGAAGAGACAACCGGCTCCAAAGCAGTGGCCATTGATGGCAGCGATGGTGGGCAAAGGGAAGGCCAGGACACGAGCCATGAGCTGAAGCATCGAATTTAACATACGCTCCTGGCGGTTCGGTCCATGAGTGACTGCTTCCTTGAGATCAACTCCATTGTTGAAGAATTTGTGTCCGAGATTTCCCGTCACAACAAGCACACCTAATGCTTGAGTGTTCTGAATGTAGTCGAGACATTTATTCATTTCCTCAATGCGCTGCGAATTAAATCGATTCTCGTCTTGCCCCATGGTGAGAATAAAAATATTGCGTTCATTTTGCTCGGCACCAGACTCGACCTTTATCTCCCATTGGTACACTGCGCACTGGTGAAGGCTAAACACGGTCTGCAAATTTTCAAATTCTTTATCATCAGTCATTCTCTCTACGTCTTGACCGACTATCCTGCTACTTTAATTGCTAGAACTAAAATTTTCCTGATCCGTTCCTTTAACTCCTTTTTTCTTACGCTACCACTCTACCCTAGTATTGCTCGCAGGCTATCTCGTTGATTTATCGAAATATGATCCCTCAAAAACATTCAAAAGCACAAAGCAGTGTAAATAGCTGAATACTCTTACATTTCTTCTGCACAATCGAAACCACCCAACAAACCGAACAAACCGGCTTTGCGGACCCCCGGTGTGCAGATTCCATGCGGCAGGCCCCGTTAACCGGCCGCGCCAGTAACGCCCTCCCACCCGCGCTCCCGCCCCTCCTTATTTTTTCTTTTTGGGAAACGGGCAGCTTTGCTTCGGAGCCGGTTGCAACCCCGACGCCGAGCAGTGCCCGTTTCGTAACTTCCCGGCTGTATGACCTCGAAGCATGTGCATGTGACTGGATATGTTATGAGAAGCTACAAATGGTTGCCATTTTGATGTGTAAAGACTCTTGATCGTTTGCGACCCATTTTCTCCGAAAATGTGTCCGTAACAATGGTGTCCGAAGTGGCTTTGTTCCAGGCCGCCATGATGGCGACCTGGAAGGACAACTACAGAAGCAGGAATTATTTACCGGTGGCGATTCGGGAGAAGGCCATTGCTGATATTGCCATGAAGTATATTGTACAACCCGAGAATCTTCTTGAAGACGATGCACCGTTTGACTGGGATCACTCGTATGTACAGGTCGTGAGTTACTTACAACCAAAGGAAGATGTCAACAAATCTGCAACATCGTCATTAGCTGCACTTGGCATGCCAGAGCGTTGATGAGAATATCAATGCAGTATAGCATTAAACATCTTTATCTACTAGCGTCTCCATAACTTCTCCTACTAGTCAGTTTGCCTTGGTGCCTGTATATTCAGTATGAACACGACGGACAATTCAATCTCCTACCAAATGCGAAGGGAGACACCCGCGTAAAGGACTTAATAATGCTTTTACTATGGGATCCCTTGGAACTTCTGAGCGGGGAGGCAGGTGCGGTATCCAAGTGAACAGGCCGACGAGGGGAGAGGGAGATAGGCCCGGTGGGAACGGCTGCCTGTGCGTTAGGACGGTAAAGGGGAGGTGTGTCAGACCTGGGCACGGACCCGTCTGTTGTGTCCAGAGTGTCTTGAGACTGTACGGGTCTGTGCCTCTTGTGTAGCAATCTCAGCTATGGAGTGATACACCGCTTGGTTTAGGAACTCCCAGCAGGTGGAGAACGAGCCAGGACGTTTTGGTGAAGCAATCATCAGTACATATCTCCAATGTCCAGCAATCCGCCTTTGCGTGATGCTAGCGACGGACCAGGAGCCTACTTTGCTGTGTCAGATGACACCGTTTTCTAGGGGACCGCCGGTCAGCCGTCACCCGCTGGAGTACAAACATCCACCGCGGCTGCACGGTCAATCCAAGATTTCGCACTGACCTATGGAATCCACTCTTTTCAGAACATACGGACGATGGTTACCGCAGCACATGACTGTCACAACTTCTGATGCGGCCGCGGTGGCTTCTCGACAGCACCATTACTCAGTAGTTCCAGTTCGGCTGTCATCGTCGAGCCCACTACGCACTGCACGTGCTGGGCCGGGAGGAGTCAAAGCTTTCTGTCTTGTAGAAAAGCAAGTAGCTATTGCTAACCAGGAGAAAACACCCCGTCCATCACGGTTTCAGAGGTCGAGATCCGGAAATCGCCGACTCGATACCAGGCGCATGACGAGGCCACTGCTGACGGCTTCATCAGATGGATTGAACTCAACAATATAGCATGTCCAAAACTAATGTACAGGATCTATGGAATGTAGTAAATTTGTCATGATTCTTTAGGTTCCGCGGAGGAAATTGCTGCGTTGTTTGTGATACTGCAGTCCAGCACGCTCCAGTTTCATCAGATTGTTTGCACGTTCTGTTTCCAGGAGCATGCCGTACTCGGCGGTGGCTGTCTCCGGATACTTCTTCAGACCGTAGTCGGACATATTGCTCTTGCCACTTTGTTTTGACCGTTTGCGCTGTTCAGTGAGCAGAAAACCCCAGACAGACTCCCACTTCTATGCCGTTTCCATTTCGAATTCGATATTCTTGGCCCAGACAGCCTGGGCATGGATATAGTCGACCTCGTGCGTTTCGGCAGCCGTTGTCAGAAATTGTCTCTGCTGCCAATAGACCAAATTTACAGCCTTTGATTCCCATTTTAAAGTGAAGAAGTGGGATCACACAGGCATACTCGTACCCTCACTGGGAAATTTCAGAAGTCCTGAAATGAAGTGCTTCAGGATAGAATTCAACACTGGCACCGGGGTCAGACGCAGCGAAGATTACCCTCCCTGACCCGCTCGACCTTTCCCCCCTTCCCTCGGCGGGAAATGCCAAGCGAGGAGGCCGCAGGACACTACAGGCCAAGTAGGGGATACAGTGCCGTGTGCCCACGCCGCAAAATCTGTTGGCCGCTGACCGTGTTTGCTCCCGAGGGCGAGGCACACAATTGGACTCCCTCTCCGCCTCCCCTCCCCCTTTTTCAAATTTATCCGGCCCGAAAGCTGCGCTCCCGCTCCCAAACCCGGCCGTGCGCGTCAGGACGGGCTACACCGCTCCGCTCGTAATCGCCGAGTGGTGGGAGGGAGATAATGTCCCCCTCCCAATAGTAGGGTTTTTTTTGCTGGGTCCCCTTGGTTTCCTTGGGACCGCGGGGTGGTCGCGGTGCGCTAAGGCGAATCGCGGGGAGAGGACTTGGTACCACGCAAAAGACTGTTCCCAGGACGGTGTTGGTTGGGCTCGCTGTCCGTTACACAATTTATCCAATAGCGGTCAATTGTGTTACCTTAATGAGCCTGCTGCTTTCCCCTATCTGAGCTCTGCATGCTTCTCACTTGGCACGGCCATAAAATCAATAGCTATATATTGCGCGCGGTTAGCATCCAGTTTCCTATTGGTGTTAAGCAACCTGTACAGAAGCTACTGGTGCAAAGAGAATATAACGATACGATAAATCACTCTATGAGAACGGGCAATGGCAACTGTGCGTTCACAAAGACCATGCCTGTGATAGCATTCGCCCTCGGTTCTTAATAAGGTGCGTTACCGTTAACACCTAGAAAATATGTCAGACCACACAGTCGGGACGATTCCGCGTACGAGACCTTCGTTTTACCGAAAAGCAACGCTTCGACGTAACCGGTCCACAAAGACAGCTTTGAATTACAAGCCAGAAAGACTTCAAAGGGAAGCTGTCTCTATCGACGGCGGGCAATGCGACGATGGCAAAATAATGTTACAAGCAACGGGAAGACTAATCTGGCCCAAGTGTAGAGTGTACAGTAGCGAACCGGAAAAGCTAGTGATCGAGCAGTTAAGCAAAGAAGATGAACAGATTATTGCTGATGATCACCATTTACCACGCGCATTTGTTGAACAAGCAGAAGCTCAGCAGCAGTGGTTTGGAAGGTTGTTCTACGGGAAGGAGTACGAGGGATGGTTCGGGGAAGGCACAACCTGTGGCCCGTTTTTGATGACAGTTTTGCGACCGAATAAGGACAAACATGGCGAAGAGAACGATCTGCACGGTCGGGGGACAAAATCACGCAGATCTTTTAGTATGGGAACATTCCGAAGGCGAAGTCACGATGCCGACGGGGCTGCGGTGGCTATGAGAGCAACTGGTGACTTTAAGTCTGGGTTGAAATCGCTGACGGACAATGTCCTTGTAATGTTATGGAAGGAGTCAGGCATTGAGACCATAGCTCTTCCCGCCACTTTCCGGAACTATTCAGGAACAAAACTTGTACACAAAGTTGATCCGGCTATGGAACTAGTGTCAAGACTACGCCCGTACAGTCTGGTGAGCCATCAGGAGGATTTATTGAATATTGAGAACTTCTTGAACAACCGCACCAAGAAGGTCGGTGTCTTATATGCTCGGAGGGGACAGAAGACAGAGAATGAGTTCTACGCAAACGAGACCGGGCCGGATGCATTCTATGCCTTCTGTGACCGGTATCTAGGAGAGCGCATCAAACTTAAAGGATTCAATGGATACAAAGGCGGACTTGATGTTGTGAACGATTCCACTGGCGTCGAGTCCTATTACTCAAATGAGCCAAGGTGGGAGGTCATGTACCACGTTTCCACTCTACTACCCTTCCGCGCTACTGGAGGTACCCAGATTGAACGGAAACGACACATAGGTAATGATCTCATCAACATCATCTACGTGGATTGTATGGATGTAGAACACCACGAACTCGGAGAGGACGAAGTTGACGTGGACATTAGCAAATTCACGTCGAAGTATGTCCAGGTCTATATTGTAGTCATTGCATGTAAGGACGGTTACTTGGTCTCGGTAGGAAACCGACCAGATCTGACTCCGTATGGGCCCATTATCAATGGCAAGGCAATTTTTTATGATGGTCCCCAAATGAGTCACTTCCTGAAGGCAAAGATCGCAAATGGAACACTGGCCAGCAGTATGGGACAAAAGTTCAAGGAGCGCACCAGAAGGGCAGTGAAGGATCTGTTGCAAACAGTGATTGCTCAGTTTGAGCAGCGTAGCAGTTGGATTCGCGCTACGGGAGGCAAGAAGAAGATCGAACACAAAGCTGAAACCAGTGATGATCAGAGACGTGGTAGCGTAGAGGAAAGAAGGGACAGCGGAAAATCCACAATTGGTGCGGAGGACTCTGATATTGGTACTGAACTCTTCAAGCCACGGCTGATCACCGAGAGCGAAGGATTCAGAATTAGACACGGTGATTACATCATTCAACCAGAACGGTCGCTTGATGAAAGTAAGACCATGCTCCTGGGAACAAGCAAAGGTCTATATCTCTTACGCCTGGAAAATAACGCTAGCCCTCAAAAGATTGCACTGTTGGACGGGTTTGACGTTGCGTATGTAGCATTGCTTATTGAGTACGACGTACTGATCGCAGTGGCGTCCCCTAAGAAACTCAAGACTCAGAGCGGGGTTTTCAAGGGTGCGCTGAGCCAGTTGAATAACATTTTGCATTTCAACGATGCTAAGGACTACCAGAAAAAGATGCATGCTACCTGCTACGCATTCCGCGCGGGCATGCTGACACTGGCGGCTGAGGACTTGGTAGATATTGACTACGACAAGTATGCAATAACGGACGACAGTACATGTCGCTTAATTGCTCTAGACCACCAGAATCGAGAAGAGTTCCTCACGCTCCTCGAAGATCAAATTGACGACCCCTCCTCAAAGGCCGAAATGGGGCAGCCATCCACATTTGTATTGTGCACTGGCGCAAAAGGTACGAAACTGAGTGGGTTCCGGCTGAAGGCTGTGTCACCAGATAAGTACTGTGACACTACAACCAAAGCAGGGCCTGACGCGCTGGAACCGCCGACAATAACGAACCTCGGTGAACAAAAATTCCCAGAGCCCATATCCGACATGGCAATCCAGGGTAATGACATTGTTCTAGCACTTCAGTCCAAGATTTTGGTCCTGGATACGAACACAATGAATGAGACAGCAGAGCTGAGCCCCCAGGTCATGTTTGGGGCAGAACGAATTGTGCAGCCCGCGTTTGTAACAGGAGCAGGAGGGAAAAGATTCCTCGTCGGCCATTCAGCTGTGGGTTACTTCCTGGACACGAGCAACATGCCAACCGTGGAGTCTAATGCCGACGAGAGGCAGCTGCACAGGATCAGAGCCAATGTCCCGCCTACTCATGTCCACTTTGGTCATCCATTCGTGTTCATCTTTGGCAACGGGGTCGTGGAAATCCGATCCCAGAACAATGGCATGCATCTGCAGACAATTTCGATTGACACAAGCAGTTACCTGGGAACAGTGTATTGTGATTGTCGGCTCATTATCAGTCGCACACGCGTGAAGGACAACGGTGAAGAGTGCTCAGCCATCTTTGCGCTTGAGCTGGAAGATGAATGCATGGTCGATGTGAATGGCAGCTGTGCAGACCCCTGCCATGCAGAATAAATGACAGTTTGATCAAAATTGATTTGTCCGTTTGTTTCTTTAAAAGATGGCCGCTAATGTGTGACTGACGAACCGGACAAACACAGTTTCCGCAAATCTTACAGTGGTGGTGTACGCAGCAATCCGATCATGTTTGGAAGGGTTTTTACTGCCTGGCTGTATTCGCATCTCATTGCGATCCCCTTTTACTCTCCTTCCCCTCCATTCCCTTCCCTCCCCTCCCCCGGGGAAGGCTCCCTCTCTCCCTCTTCCCCACGACATGGTTACCGTGCCATAAGCGCAGCCGCTGCCGCCACAGATTATGTATGTCTCACAGGCGGTAGAGACAAGGCGGCCACCTCTCTCGCGGAAGGGGGGACGGTCGCGGAAAACAGGGAGCGGCCGCAAAAATTGGCAGCGAGCCGGTTGGGGGTTGCAACGAAGAGAAGTGCGGGATGGGGACAGACCTCACGCGCCGAAGAGGCGGTAAGCGGGTTCTGTGTCCGCCCGTGGCCTGCGAACGGCGGCGGTGCAGGTAGTCAATAATGAATAAGGCTGAAGCAACTGTGATGAAGTTGAGGACTGCAAAGGGCCCAGGAAGACAGAAAAGACGCGAATAGATCTAGCGCTCTTAGTGGCACCTTAAGAGTGAATATAATGACCATGTAGGCAATGACAGCTGCCCTCAGAAGCCAGGAATAGGATAGTTTAGCTCGAAGTGGATAAACTGAGCAATGCCGTCAGAAGCAGTACAAAGCAATTATAGGGAAATACCCCAAGATGATTACCCGGATGTGGACCCAGAGAGGCAGCCACTGCTGCAATCAACAGACGATGATGCGCCGAGATTGCCTCCCACAAATGTGCCAGTCCTGATCACATGGCCTGTCATGGGTTATGCATACTGGACCTTCATGTGCCTCGAAACTTTCCTATTAAGTGGTGTCGTTTTTGGCTGGCCTAGTTTAGTTACAATATACCGTCGGCATCACGAGTACGAAGATCTCTGTCCACACGACAAGGCTCCGTGCTCAGCGCAGTTGGCACGGTTTGAATTGGCCTTCACATGGGCAAGTTTCATGATTGCAGCCAGCTCATTCATCTCTGGCTATACCTTTGATCACTGTGGACCTAAATTCACCCGCTTCGGCGGTGAATTGTGCATGGTTGTCGGGTTGGTACTGCTCAACATTTTCCACGACCCTGGCAATGGGCGGGATTATCATATACTCGACATAGGCGTCGTCCTTCTAACAACCGGAGGCATTGCTGCTTTGATCACGGGTTTCCATGTTGCATCTCTATTCACCGCAAGGGTTCGGCTGCTGATGATTGCCCTCTACAATGGATCATTTGACAGTGCAGCAGTTGTGTTCCTTGTGATGGATGTGCTGGATCGTAAGGAGCTTCTCAGTTACCATTGGTTTCTTTGGGGTATGGTCGCACTGGCGGTGTTTGCCTTATGCCTTACTATAGCCTTACATCCACTGCAGCCCATGGAGACACCGAGTATAGAAGACCTCCAGGATGATGACTTTTTGCAGTCAAAACCTGAAGGCGTAGCCGCAGATGAAGAGGATGCGGATTTGAATAGCAGTAACTCAACCCAGATCCAACGGCAGATTTCCAAGGAACTACGTCGGCTCGGCGCTGAAGGTATGGAAGAACGCATTGACAGGCAACGGGCTAAGAAATCAAAACAAACAGGTACAGGGTTCAGACCGCTATATGGAGAAAGAACACAAAGCGATGTACCGGAGTGGCCGGACTCGCCTTTGCTGACTGCCGAAGATGGATCTTCGCCTCGTAGAGGATCTCCATCCACAGCGCGGAGGGTGCCCCCTCTTGAGACACCGCCACGTCTACCGCGGGAGAAGAGTACTGGTTCTCAAAAGAGTGACGACGGCGGATTAGTATCAGCGTTGGATCGCCGCAGGGACAGTGATCCAAAGTACATGACGCCTGGCGGCGACCTTTCACCGCGCCATCCCATCACTGAGGTTGCTCTAGAAAACGACCGGCAAGACACACCTGCAGAATGGAAGGAGTCACCTTCAATGCTGGATATTGTCCGCACGCCACGCTTCTGGACGTGCCTCATCTACGTCTGCTTCATGCAGCTGCGCCAGTTCTTCTTCATTGGCTCTCTGAATGCCAAGGTCTTCCATTGGAGCGGACATTCGGACGCGGCAGCAAACCAGTACGTAGATTTCTTCAACAGCACTCTGTTTGCTGGTTTCTTATACAACGCAGTGGCTGGTCTGGTCCTGGCTAAGTTTGGTTTCTACTGGGAGTTTGTGGCCACGCTGGTGCTGGCTAACCTGATGGGCATCCTTGACTGTATTCCTTTGGTGTGGTTGCAGCCTTTGATCTTTGTCCTTTACGGCCTGTGGCGCGGGTTCCTGTACACCGGCATTACCGCATTCTTCGCCACAATGTTCCCTATGGAACATTTTGGGAAGATCGTGGGCATCATGTACCTGGTGAGTGCTTTAGTCAGCTTCGCACAGTATCCGCTGTACCATCTAGCTGATGCCATCGGTTACCAATGGGTCAACTTGGGTTTTCTCATCATGACCCTGTCGCTTTTTAGCACCCTGAGCATGATTCACCGCTGAGGAGTGATTCTAGTACAATAGTAGTATGACAAGCCGCTTTATTATCTCAACTGACTATTTGGTTTCTCAATTTCATTTTTTTTTCAAATTTTTGATATGGAACTGACCCTACAACTTGTTTGCAATGGTCAGAGGCGGTGACGAGTGCGTGTTGTCGACTTTCGGAGGACTCTCCAGCGCCAGCGGTAGGACCTCGTCAACCGTGTCTACGAAATGGAACTCAATTTCCTCTCGGCTTGCCTCGGGGATTTCGTTGACGTCTTTCTCATTCTGATGACACATGATGATGCGCTTGATGCCGCGTCGAGACGCAGCCAGACACTTTTCCTTGATGCCCCCCACGGGCAGCACCTTGCCAGTTAGGGTCACCTCTCCGGTCATGGCAGTGTCGGCGCGAGCCTTAACCTCCATAAGGGTCGACGCTAGAGCGGTGACCATAGTGATACCGGCAGAAGGACCGTCCTTTGGCACGGCACCCTCGGGCAGATGGATGTGCAGATCAATCTTGTCGAAACCACCACGCTCTTTGAGCTTCTGCTGAATGCCGAGCAGATGAGCCCGCGTGCGAACCACACTGACCGCAAGCTGTGCAGATTCTTTGATCACATCACCGAGTTGACCTGTGAGCATGACCTTTCCGTTGCCCGCTGAGACGGCAGCCTCCACGATCATGACATCGCCGCCGGCAGCAGTCCACGCCAATCCGTTCACGATACCGGGCATGACAATGCGATCGGCGTAATCAGCCTTGAAGGGGGGTGGGCCCAGTGCATCTTGCACAAAGTTAACATCCACACGGTGTGTACGTATAGAAGAGGCCAAGACGTTACCTTGGTCGTCCACAGCGTGCTCGTCATCGCTGGCGACGTTCACAGCATGTGCACGGATAACGCTGGCTATCTCACGCTCGAGCGAGCGCACACCAGCCTCGCGGGTGTAGTTGTCAACAATATATTGCACAATCTCCGGAGTGAATTCCATGGTCTCATCCTTCATGCCGTGTTCCTTGAGCTGTTTGGGAATGAGATGTTGCATAGCAATCATGACTTTCTCCGGATATGTGTATCCCTCGATGCGGATCATCTCCATGCGGTCCCGCAGGGCGGGAGGGATGGTGCTGGCGTCGTTGGCAGTGGCAATGAACATGACCTTGGACAGATCGTAGTGCACATTCAAGTAGTGGTCAACGAACGACGAATTCTGCTCAGGGTCCAGAACTTCAAGCAAGGCAGCCGCCGGGTCACCACGAAAGTCGCGTGTGAGCTTGTCAACCTCATCGAGCACGAATAAGGGGTTCGCCACACCGGCGCGGTGCATTCCCTGGATGACGCGACCAGGCATAGCACCAATGTAAGTGCGACGATGACCACGGATGTCTGCCTCATCGCGGACGCCGCCAAGGGAAATCCGCTGCAGAGGCCGGCCGACACTCTTGGCCACGGAAGTGGCCAGGGATGTCTTGCCTACGCCAGGTGGACCGACTAGGCACAGAATCGGGCCCCGCATGTCACTGCGCAGCTTGCGAACTGCAAGATACTGCAAAATACGCTTCTTAACCTTCTCGAGACCGTAGTGCTCGGCATCAAGATGGTTAGAGGCTGCGTGGATGTCCAGATTGTCTTCAGTGTACTTGTCCCAGGGCAACTCTGCCATGAATTCAAGGTAGTCACGCAAAGTGTTGTACTCTGCCATCTGTGTGCTCATGCGGGAAATGCGCTTCAGTTCCTTCGTAACCACTTTGCGGGCATCCGGAGGCATGTTGATACCTTCCAGACGACGCTTCAGTTCCTCAATCTCGTTGTCAGAACCGCCTTCGCCGTTGCCTTCTCCAAGCTCCTCCTGAATGGCCTTCATCTGTTGGCGGAGAATGATCTCGCGCTGGGCTTTCGTAAGGTCGTCCTCCATTTTCTTCGCAATAGTCTTGGAGACTTTCAGGACTTCGATCTGCTTCTGCATGAGGCGCATTGAGGTGGCCATGCGCTTGGGCACGCTTGGCTCCTTGAGCAACTCGTACTTGTCCTCAGGCGGCAGGTCCATGACAGAGCAGAGAATGTCTGGTAGAACCTCAGCAGGCGCCGTGTTGAGCAGCTCTTGCAGCCGTTGGGTCACATTGTTGTCTCCTTCGAGCATGCTAACCATTTCCTTGGCCATGTTCTTCACGCCCTTGATCTGTCCTTGGTACTGTGTGTCCTCATCGGTGTTTCTGTTGGCGGGGATGTCAACGTCCAAGAGAGGGGTAATATCTGCCAGGTAGTAGATACCCATGTTGGTCAGTGAGTGCACCCTAATGCGGACCAGACCCTCAACCATGAGAATGTAGCGCTTTTCGCCTCGGCTGGCCTTCGTAATCTGCAACACCCGCGCTGCGGTGCCAATGTTCTTCAGATTCCGCACACTGCCGTCCTCAGCCTCTCCCACTTTGTGATCATTGGCTTTCTCGTCATCAAGAGATGGCACCATAGCAATGATATTGCGACGACTCTTTACAATTTCCTGCTCAACCATTTCTAAGCTTCCTTCGCTTTGAACTACGATACGCATCATCGCATTTGGGAGCAGCACTTTGTTTTCAATGGGCAACATCGGGATGGTGTGGGGGATCTTAATCTCATTATTACCACTTTCCTGTTTCGGACGGGCAAGCCGCTTAATAATGGGGTTGTTTCCGCTATTGGAATTGGAAAGACTAATGTCCTGGGCGTAGTCACCGCCCCTACCTCTGGATGAGAACCCCTTCGCCTCCATGTTGACCGTTCCTTTCAGTCGCTTGACTACGTTGCTGCTCTCTATGCTCCACTAGAATGACTCACACGAAGCCACAATTGCTCTTGTATCCCAAAATACCACACCACACAGCCGAAACAATCCCTATCAGCTGATACGGTGCACATTCTACTGTGCCTCGCAGAATCAGGCGCCGGGACCCAATGTCAAATACCTCCGGTGGATCTATTTTGGGCCCTGCGTAGAACCAATATTTGCATTCATCAGAAGCTTGGGCACGCACAAACCATGTCCAGGCGCGCCAAAGAAGCACCGCAAGAAGCAACGAGAGCTTTTCCGCTCCCGTTTTGTGAGTCATGTCCTCACAAGCCGTTCCGTCGTGTTCTCGGACACGCCTTGTCTTCGGGATCTTTTTGTCCTCCCTTCCCTCCGCTCCCTATCCGTGTCATTGCCCCAAGAAAAGAATAAGAAAAAAATATCCAGCGAAAAATCCAAGTGGCAGTTCGGGTGATGACGAACTGGCGTGCCCGTGCATCCATCGGAGCCAACGGTTTTTTTTTTCTTTCCGTCTGGCACTTTCCTCTCTCTCTCTCTCTCTGTGAAGGGGCGCCCCGCCGGGAGGAAGGGGGGGGGGAGCCTCCCCACAAAACCCCCGTCGGCAGTTCTGGAAACCCCGACGGGCCTAGCTCTGCTGCTGCAGGTGTGTAGCTATTTTTTGCACAGCGCCGCACGTTCACTATGGAAATCTGGTGCTACTGGAATTCACCCGCTCCCGGGTGGTATCTGGTCGCTGCCAGCCCCTCCCGTCCGCCCGGTCACGTCAGCAACTGGCCGCAACCACGATTGCGCAATGGCTGGGACATGGTTATATATAGCACCTTAGGTACTAGAATTTTCATTCATTAGATACCATCAGTAACTACACCCAGATGGACACGAGGTATACGAAAGGAGAAATCAACCACCATCAGTCCACGGGCAGCTTGTCACCCAACAGAGCACGGCTCCGCCAAGGCGCGTCGCAACGGAGGACCCACCTGAACTATTGATACCTACCGTATTTGAAACCACCTGCGTTTCATACAAAATGTTCATCCTACAACATAAGAATTTGGTACGTGCATGCCAATCCGGGGTGCCGCAAGTCCCGGCTCTCCGTTTACGTGTTGTTCCGTCGACGGTTCCCTCTCCCTTTCTTTGGCGCCCAACCCCCCCTCCCCTCCCCCCCCAACCCCACCCTTCCCAACTCCCCTCTGTCT
>PDIP01000053.1:87920-112036 GCA_002811645.1 Corallochytrium limacisporum
GGGGGGGGGTTGGGGAGGGGGAGGGTGGTTGGTGTCGGACAATAAAAAAATCCTTCTCGACGGCAAACCTCAGGTGATAAGGCCTTGCTGAGGGAGGGGAGGAGGGGAGGGGAAAGGCTTGGGGGCATTGTGGATGGGAACATGTGTTCTCCCCACCTTGTGGACACATCAATTGATTCTCAAGACACTCCTCTTTCCGGCACGTGGGTCACCGATTAATTCAATTCATTATACAATATATTTGACAGAACCTTCGACCGACACTGGGGAAGCAAGGAGTATCACCGATCAACCCACATCTCTCTCCCAGGTCGACTACCTAGCATCCATCCACGGCAAAACCTGAGTGATTCGGTTTCTTTTTCCTGCTCTCGCGTGTACGTCAGTCCGATTTCGGTCCTCACGCCATCGCTCGCGGGTTTTGATAATGAGCGTACTGAACCTAATTGTGACCAAGGTTGGGAGGGGGCCAATTTTTTTCTCTGCGGCAAAAAAACGATGGTTTTTCTGGACCAGGATTAGTCACCACCGTCGGCGAGGTAGTGCGAAGACGGTCGCGGACCAGTCTCGGCCGTAGAATTACAGGTGCGGAGTGATCTGCTTATCTGCCGACAAGCATTTGTGGCTGCCTAGTACTAAATATATTCTTTCATGATCAGCAGATGGAGGTGTACTGAACATCATCGTTCTGCACGCTGGTTGGACTGCCGGCAAAGCGCCTCCGGCCCAGCACCAAGTCACTGTGATTGTCCCATTTTTTTGCTTCTTTTCCTATGACGGGGCTACCAACTTTTCTTTTTTCCAAATGGTTAACTCCTCCTCCCCTCCCCTCTCCTCCTTCTCTTCTCTTCGCTTTTCCTCTTGAGAACAAAAAGCAAAAAAAGTTAAAAAAAAACCAGGGCAGGGAACAACACATCACTCAACACCAACACATCCCCCCCCATCTCTCCACCAAGTTTCGGAATTCATCGCGTGAACATTTAGACGTCTAACTCGTACTCAATGATCGCCATTTATTTTATTTCCCTATTGAATATACTTTGGTATTTCGAGGTCAAATACATCCCAACCGTAAACACGGAGATTAACCCCATGGTTAATGTACCCGCAGAAGAGAAAACGGGAGAACCCCAAACACGGCGCTTTCGGTACGGCCTGACCTCCTCCCACTATGGCCCTACAGCAGGTTAGTGATGTAGCACCGTGCTTAGGAAAAGCCATCGCTGCGGTTGCTGATTGGCTTATTTTAAAATATTCCGTATAACTAAAAATTGACCCACGCGTTCATAGTCAACGTACCGTAGATTGCTTAGGGTGCTACATTGAGTATAGAAAAAAGGCGGATGGAAGGGGGGGGGCCTTCTGAGTTCTGAACTGGGCTTGGTGGGGGTTTTTCATTCTCCCCCCTCTCCCCCCAGGGCACCAAGCACTCGGGGTATAGAAACGGGCCTCACCTGTTGCCAGTTTGGTGATTGTGGGGACACCAGGATCCGTTGACCCGCAGTCCATACCCTTTGACACGTCGTAGCGGGCCAGGCAATTTTAAAAAGCCCTGGTTGTCCAAATTATCCAAAGGCACACTCTTGTGTTTCAAAAGAACTAGGCCGAAGAGCTCAAAGATACTACATTAGTCAAAGGTTTCGTTTGATGCATCTTCATTGATATGATACCAAGGCCTGACGAACCCCACCCCCCGGTGTGAGGTCTGTACTCAGGTGGGCACCTAGATTTCGGCCCGGAGTCTTTTTTGTGTGTATGAGTATTTTGGTATTCTTTATTGATTTCACATGTCATAGTCTATGTAAAAGATTAAAGTCTGAAATTGAAGGGGACTGAAAACATGATCCTATGGTCCTAAGTGGTGTGCTCTGAGAACCTACCTACTTGGCATTCATCTTGACTACTCCAGTCCACTGAGGGCCGGGATCTTCCAGGATCAACTTCTCGGCCAGCTTGATGTGGCGCTGGACAATTGGGTCATTAGGACGCATACGCTGGCACTCCTTGAGCATCTTCAGAGCGCGCGTGAACTCGCGCTGATCGAACATGTACTCCACAGCACGGGAGTACATTTCAGCCCACCGTTCGGCATCGTATTCCTCGACATCACGGTCCACCAGTTCAAACAGCTGAACACACTCTGCCTTACCCTTGACGGCCACCTTGTCGAGACGACGGAAGATCATAGCCGGTTCGGACTGGCTGTAGGTGCTGTAAGAACACAAAATGCTTGTGCCCCAGCGTTTGTTGATGCCGGTGATGCGACTAGCCAGGTTGACTGTGTCACCGAGGGCGGTGTAGTTGAAGCGACTAGTAGCACCAAAGTTGCCGATGAGCACAGGGCCCGTCGCAATGCCAATGTTGACACTGATAGGCAAGAAGTCTAGCAAGCCAGGGCACTGCAGTAGCCACTCTTTTTGCTTCCGTTTCACCATAGCGTCAATGGCCAGAGCAACCTGACAGGCCGCCAGAGCGTGACGCCTGTTGGGCAGGGGCGCGTTCCAGAAGGCCATCACAGTCGTACCCATGTACTTGTCGACTGTTCCTGGCTTGCGGCCATCAGCGATGATCATGGAAACTTCCTGGAGATATAGGTTGAGGAACACGTTGAACTCCAGAGGGTCCAATGCCTTTGTGATCTCGGCTGCATTCTTCAAGGATACAAACATGACAGTCATCTCGTGTTGTTGAGAAGCCACAACAGCCTGCCGATTTAGAGCCACCAGGGCCCAAATAATATCGCGAGGGACATACATTTGCAAGGTCCGCAGGTAGAAGCGCAAATCGAAAAGAGCGTCGTTGATGCGCTCGAATTCAAGAATAGCACTTGGTCTGCTACGGCGACCCTTGGGTTCCTTGAAGTTCATGTTAGAGATACGCGCCAGCTGCTGGCTGACCTTACCCAATCCACGGGTAAGTGCAAATGTGGCAGCACTCGTTAGCAGAATACTCAGTACAGCGGCAGTCACCATGGCTGTCGCGATTTCTCTGTACTGGTCGTTCACCTCATCGTCGAATTCAACCTTGTTCTGAACGAGAACCAGGCCCCAATTGAGACCCACACCGTCGGGGGCAGTAAAGCTTGAGTACGACACGAGGAAAGTGTCGTCACCCTTGAGGGGCCGGGCAAGTTGCACATCCAAGTCTGACCAATTCAAACACTCGCCACGAGTGCTGTTATTGGCAAACTCCTCGGCAGAGCATCCCAGTAAGAACTCTGCGGACTCCTGAATCAGTCCACACGCTTGCACGTGGGACTCCGAGCAGAGACTGGGGTTGAATTCAATTGCCTGGGGCGCGTCAGTGGTCCAGGAGTTGTAGTACTCTTTCTGATCAGTGAGCGGCGCACTAACACCAAGGACATTACCTGCGTAGCAGGGCCTCTCCGTAGTGTTACCATTCTCATCTGTGGTGGTATTGCCACGGATGTCATTTGCGCAGTCCGTAGCTACCACAATGTAAGCAATGCCACGCACATCAGCACTATTCTGCAGAGCCGTGCCACCCACAACGCAGCTTTCGTCATCCGCCGATCCGCTAAGGTCGGCAATAGCGCCAGCACTGTGCAAGATGTTGTTCAGATTGGACAGGGCCAGATCAGCGCCTCCGACACCTCTCAACTCACCATTTTGTTGGTAGACAGGCTTTGCCACCGTGATTCCAGGCACGTTGGTACCATCAGGCGAGTCAGTGTCTGCAAAGTCATAGATATTTGACCACACAGATACCACATTGGCGTTCAAGACGGAGGTCTGGGTCGCCACAGCATCAATATACCAAGGACGCTGAGTGAGAGTAAAGTTGGCGTCTCCTTGGCCGTTGCCTTCCTCAATAAGGCTGCAGTTGGCCGCATTTGGTGAGTAGAACATACAGTCCTCCGGAATACTGTAGCTTGAAATGACTGATACGCCATCAGGGGTCTCTTCAGTGATACTCAGGACGGTTTCGTAGGCAAGACGGTTGTTGTCGTCCCTGGCCCGGGTCTCGCCATCATCCTCATAGACGGGATTGAAACCAGCGCCAGTAAATGCCTCAAATTCAGTGTAGCCAAAGTACAGCAACTCAATGGTCTCTGATTCATCAAAGAAGTCTGCTGAATAGGTAACAAAGTCACCATTTTGACCGGACGTACAACCGTCCAGAAGTTCAACGATCTCAAAGTCGTAAAGATCACTTCCATACTGCAGATATGTCCGGGCAATGTGTGTTAACTCCAGACGAAGCAGTCCATCCTGGAAAGTCTCGTCGTATTCTTCCTGAGTCTGGGGTTCCTCTGGAGTGTAGCCACCAACGAAGGTCTGGGCCAAGTGGTTCACGGCCAACGCGCGTGTTCCCAAAGCCAACTGGATTGCGAGAATGACATCGGCAGTGAAGAAGAATGATTGAATCTCCACAGCAGCCACACCAGCTTCGTTGGCTTCGGTCCTAATGGCCTGCAATGAAATGAGGAAGAAAACAAAGAAGAGGATAAGCAAAAACATAAGTACCCACACAAATAGTGGGAAACGGCACCTTATGTAGTGCCTGAACCTCAGCTTTGTGCGTCCTGCAAAAGTATTGCGCAGTTGCAGTTCAGTGATGGTCTTCTGCAGCGACGCATCCACAGCTTCGCCGTCCGTACCCGACGGAACCACCAAACTCTTTGACAAATGAAGCATTTCAGTGATAGTTAGTTCATCGTCCAATACATCGCGCTTGGCACGAATGGCTCCGTGTGTACTACCGGTACCCAACCAGTTGGCAAAGAAAGTTCGCTTCGCCTTTTCCACACTGTCCATAGACGTACCACTGCTCAAGGTTTGCGTATCGGCAGGTGATCCTGATCCATCTGTGTCATCCATGGCCATATTCCGTCGTTTATGTGCCAAAATATTCAGCATATGTTCATCTACTGCCGAGGGACGAGAAAGTCGTCCAGATTCCGGATCATCTATCCGTCCGTTTCGTGTCATTTCGAAGCTTTCCTTTCCTTCACTCGGTACCAGCAAAGCTAATGAACCCATTCTACTAGGGTCATCAAGTGTGCGAGGCGTTGTTGTTGTGTCTTCTCCCGATCCAGATCCAAAAGAATTCCGTACTAGTCCATTCTGCCCTACGCTACTCCGTGGTTGAGATAATGATCCCGTTGGTGATGTGTCCAGCGCTTCACCTTCCAAAAAGGTACCGTCTTCATCCAAAACAACTAATGAGGTAGGAATATTCATTGCCCTCTGCGGCACTGTTCCGTCCGCAAAACTAACTCTGAGAGGCTGCTGTGTACGTGCTGTGCTAGTGTCCGAAGGCATGTCCATTGGTAATGACATACCACTGGCTATCCGCATCATTGCTGCGTCATTGCTGCTATTGCTATCCGAACTGTTTCTTGTCGGCTGCCCGCGGTTACGACCGTTGTAGCCGAGTGGATTCTGATTTTCATTTCCACTCATCTTGACAAGATTTTGTTACCCGAGGGTACACTGTTCTTCGTCAAAGGCTTCGCTTGTTCAGTGATTTAAAAAATTGTTCACCCAAGGATCCCAATATTATTTATGTATCTTCACCCATGTCTATTAATTTCGAAATCTGTTTTCATTCTGCAGAATAAAACCCTTATGGATATATGAATTATTATCCGTCGCAGTGTATAGATGAATTACAATTAACTTACTTGATAAATAGATATTATCATTTTTCTACCCTACTCAAGATTGATCAATATGGTGTCCTACAACAGTGTATTATATTTAACAATAACACAAAACAAAATATCCCTGCAAATTTACCCGCTTGTTTCGTACAACATATTATGTTACAAGGCGCCAAGAACGCAAAACAATGCAACAACATTGTACGTACCGATGAACACGTAATTCCGGAGCAGAAGCCAGAGGAACCCAACGGGAGTTACACAGCCGAGCAATAGCGCCCTCTTCCCCCCCCCTTCCCCGAAGCCCCCCTGCCAGATGCTTTGCAAGCTTCTGCGAATGCAGTCGGGATTTATTCATAAATTCACTATACAAACTAGTCTACCAGCTTTGTTTGCAGGCGGCCAAAGGTGTAGTCTGCCGGCCTGTTCTTCCATTTTTTTTATTTGTCTGTTTCTGTTCAGCACCCTGGAAGGCCTCGGCTTCCATTCCACGGTGAGCTCTCCCCCCTCCCTCACATTGAGCCCCCAGCGCAACTCCGTGCTAAGACCTATTGTATCCCGCACAACTGTAGAGAATGTCCGGGAAGTAGAGTATAATATATATGCGAAGATGCATCATACCAATATTGGTGCCTCTCAGGACTAATTGAGATACTGAGGCCGCGGCACAAGACCGAACGGGCTGGCAGGGAGAGAAAGAAATGGGACTTGAAAAGAGAGAGGGAGCAGGAAGGGAGAAAAAATGGTGGGCGCTGTCTAGCCCGCACCCCTGCAGAACCAAAAGAGGTCGACGTCCGTGATCCTATAATGAAAGTATGGTGAACTCGACCACTACCAATTCTTGCGCGGACAAAGTGGAGGTCTCGAGCCGTCAAAAGGGAGTTGAGAGTCACACCAAGACTGGACAGCAGCACCCCGAGGCACAAAAAAATTCTTATCGAATGAAACGAGAGAGATTTTCTTTTCCACTTTTTAACTCCCCCGCTGCGATGTCTTGCTCCTTTTTTTTTGCTGCTTGCTCTGCGTGGGCTGGCACAGCACATTCTGTTCCCCGTTTTGAATCACGGATTCTGGTCACATACCCATTTGTCTGGCAAGAAACTGTCACTTCCATTGCCCCAGAGCGAGAACGGGAGGAACGGCAGGGGGGGGGGGGGGGGGAGGGGCAACCCGGACACAGACAGAGAGAGTGAGAGAGAGAGAGAGAGAGCGAGGGAGAGGCTGATGCAAGACCCGGTCCTTTAGTTAAGGATCGAAGACTTGCGGCTTGGTAAAGGAGAGAGCGGGAGCGGAGAGGTGCTGACCATAACGTGCGATTTTGTGGTTGTGATCAGCAACACAGTAAAGCACGCAAGACCTGGTGGAGAGACAAAACTGACAAGAAGGTCAACATTGAGATCATCATGGACATGGTCATGGCCATCATGTGTTCACAACCTTTTAGTAATAACGACATCCTATCGGTGTGATCCAGTGCACAATAGGACAGGTGGAGAACACATGCGGGATCAGCAGATTATTTCCGGCAACCAAGAACTCCATCAAGGTAGTGGGAGGCACACGCTACCACGTTCCAGCATTATCATCTCACTTTAGACCCGAACCCGTTCGAATTAGTTACGAGGTGATCTCCGAAGACAACACGAAGACAACCCTGTGATGCTGACACGCCCGAGGCGGATGCTCGATGTGTCTTTTGGTTGTTTTTTTTTCTTCTTGCTGTTGTCTTGAGTATGAGGAGGATCGTAGGAAACGCGATCCCACTCACTAGACACATCCGAGCTCATCCCGCGCACTGCCGATCAATTATGAACAAAAGGTAAGGGGGCGGTCCACCCCCAACCACCGCCACCATGGTACAGCAGCCAATGATGTCGGGCATCAGTTGCGCAGGCGAGTTCAGAGCTAGCTGAAGATAACCCGGAAGCCTACCACCGGTGGTCATGATCCGACAGGCGGGTGTCCTTACGATTCGGGGATGGCTTTTGAGCTCGCCATGCTGAATTAGCGTGCCCGTACTCGCAAGCTACCGTCCGTGACTACACCAGGAGAGCAACGAAGTGAACGGCGTCGCCATTCAGTCGGCCCATTTGGGCGAGATGCGAAGAAGAAAGAAGTAGAATTGGTATCATTGGATTTCGTCAGGAAAACATACATCCACGCTATGCTTTACTTCGGCGATGACAACCCACACCCACAGACACAGAGACAGAGGCACCCTGCAGCGACGATTTTTCGAACTAGTTGCGCCGAACTTGTTGGGAACTGTGGCCCAACAATTGCACGACCCCCCCATTGGGGGCCGTTCATTCGATTTTAATCAACCTCCACGTTCACGCTCTATGCTATACTAGTCATACCGTCGGGGAGTGGGTTCCATGTGCCTGCGCATGCTTCCCTGATTGAAACAGACGGCCGGCATACATTCTCCATACATCGATGATGTACCGGACCCCAGTTTCGATTTGCTGGGAGTCTATTTATATTGCCCAATAACAAAAAGTAACATAGGCTAAAAAAAGGACAATGGGAAGGAAAACCAACCGTCCCCTCCCGGTTGTTCCGAGAGCCATGAAATATAGCCGATCCGGGCAATAAAATACCAACACAAAAAAAAAATACAAACTAAGGAGCAACACAAAAAAAAAAGGGAAGGGCCGAGATATGTCACCCGGGGCCCCCGCACCGTTCGCGTGCCACCACCACTGCCAGCCACCACGAAGGGAATCATCTCCCTTCCCTCCCTCCCCTTCCAACCGGTGGCCCCGTGTGGAGGTCGGTCGGGCCGCGCGCAGTTTCCACCTCGTTGGGACCCCAGACCGAGCGGTGAGCGCCACTTGTTTGTCCAAATGCTGGAGGACCCCCCTTGTTTTTTGTTTAGGGCTTTTTGCTTGTGTTGTGCCGTGTGCTGTTGAAGCCGTCGTTCGTGATACGGAGTTCTTGATGTTGGACATAGGTGACTGTAGATGACCTCTAAAAGCTATAAGTGAGGGACGAAGCAACTTGAACAGAGTAAGGGTTACTTCGTGTATAGATCGGGTCGGGAATGCATTGGTATACACTTTCAGACAAATCATGGACTTCTTTGGGGATATGCCTGACCTGACCAGTGAGCTCACTGAGGAGGAGCTCATGGCTGTTGGTGTACACATGTCGTACATGGCACTACTCACCATGGCAACCATGATAGTATACCAAGGATCACAGTGGTCACTAGCTCCGCCCAAAGATGGGGAAGAGGCGCCTGAAACCGTGGGTGTGCAAGACGCCGTCATGTTTCCGGTGATAGCCAGTTGCGTTTTGTTTGGTCTTTACATGTTGTTCCACATCTTTGGTAAGGAATACATCAACATGCTCTTGACTTCCTACTTCTTTATCATCGGGATCGTGGCGATCGCCAATATGTTAGGTAAGATTGCTGGTGCGTTCATGGACACAAGCACATTGTCGTCCTTTGAACTTAAGATGTCCATGATAGGCCTAGACACCAAAATCAACACTGCTGAAATCTTCGGTGCCCTTATCGGCGCAGTCCTAGGTGGTCTGTTCGTGACGACTAAGCACTGGATTGTCAACAATATCTTCGGCATTAGCTTCTCCCTAAACGGTGTTGCCATGCTGAGTCTTGGCTCTTACGGGATTGGTTGCACCATGCTTGGTGGTCTGTTCTTCTATGATGTCTTCTGGGTTTTTGGCACGGATGTGATGGTAACGGTCGCAAAGTCATTCGATGCTCCGATCAAGCTGCTGTGGCCGAAGGACATTCTCATAAATGGTCCCCTCGACGCCAAGCAGTTCGCGATGCTTGGTCTTGGTGACATTGTCTTGCCCGGCATTTTCATCGCCCTACTGCTGCGGTTCGATCGACATCGGTCCAAGGTCGCTAAGCACGACGACGAATTCAAGCGCCCGTACTTCCACACAACAACTCTTGGTTACGTTGTTGGGTTGGCACTGACCATGGTAATTATGCACACGTTTGAGGCAGCCCAGCCAGCTCTGTTGTATCTTGTGCCAAGTTGTATTGGTTTCAGCTTCACGTGCGCCATTGTCCTGGGCGAGGTCAATCTGTTGCTTGAGTACGACGATGAGAAGAGCGCTGAGAAGTACGCTGGGAAGGGCAAGCGCGTCAAGAAGTCCTCCAAAGCCAGCAGCACACCGGAGCGGAAGACTCGCACGACCCGGGGCAAGAAGAAGGTAGACGACGAGGACGACGACTCACCTCATCGCCCCGTCACTCGCAATGCTGATGGAACGCGTCGGCGCAAATGAACGTTTCAAGGGCAAGTAGATATCAAAAATGCTCCAGTTGAGCTAAACTCAACACACACCATAGATTAAGTGTCCCACATGTTTTGTTTCGGTGTATTCTTGATGCTAAGCTTTGTTTTTGGCCTTGGAGACTGTCGAAGTGGTACAGGTCTAACAGCGGGCTGGCGGGGCAGCGGTAGTTTCGAGGTCGGTTCCATCGCGGACTTTGCGGCGCATTGCGGCAGGATAGAGCTCAACAAAAGGGAAGAGACCCTGATCAAACAATTGATCACAGAGAGTGGTCTCTTGGCCAATATTTCCAAATGCTACAGTCCATACTGGAAGTACCGGAACGGGGAAAAACCTGCCTTGAAAACACTCGCGGCCCTGGTGGGTTCCCGGGTTTTTGGCGCCCCGGGGTTGGAAGTGGGAAGGAGGGAAGGGGGGGGGGCCCTGACGGTGGTTTTTGTTTCCGGACCTTGGCTCCAGCCGAAGCCCCCCGCGGTGTGTCCGACGGCCGGAGTCTTGGTTAATGGGTCACTTGCGGTGGTCGGATCTGAGACTGGCGTGTTGATTGTGTGGGTGTTTTTCTTGTCCACAAAGCATCTGCGGATGTCACAATTGTAAAAAGACATTTTGTGGTACTCAATTTGACATGAAAAGGCTTGTAATCAAGGTCTGTTGACCGCAAAAGGACCCACATGAAATAGCAGACATGGCGTCCATGGCATCCCGCATTCGTGCGGGTCAGTCTTCACCTAGTCCGGGAGATACCGTGGGTACCTCTCCGAGTCGTTTGGGACCGCAGGAACATGCAGCAGTGGAGCAGGCGGAGTATGAACGCGGGCGACAGGCAGATCTTGTGGCACCGGGAGAACGCAGCAAGCCGCAATTCGATCCAAACCAGGACGCAGAGCTCGATGAGATCTCAGCCCTGCGGCGGGACAACCATTTCTTGCGTGATTATGTGGGGAGACTCACCATGGAGTTGAGTCGTTATCAGTTGAAGTACCCTCCGGCAGTGACCAGCGACGAAGAAACTGCGCGCAAACTAGCAGAAGACGACGCTACAGAGGTGCCTCCATGGCTTCTGAACAAAGACATCTTGGCACCTCTGTTTGTCAGCTATGATGACCGCATCATGAGCCAAGATCAGTTGATTACAGAATTGGAAACAGAGTTGCAGACGGTCCTTGATCGGGCACAAAAGGTGGTGGAAGAGCGGGATCAGTTAAAGCAAGAAACGGGTTTGAACAAGGTCAAGGACCTTGAGGACATCATTTCAGTCTTGAGAGAGGAAAACAAAGCCCTCAGTATGGAAGTGGAGGCTTTGAAAGACCCTAAGATGAACCAGAAGATCAGCATGGCAGAACACATTATGGCCATCGAAGAATATCGGGGCCTCCTGAAGAAGCTTGCAGACAAATATGACGACGACACGAAGACATTGCGCGGTGACCTCACATCCCTTGGCCAAGCGGTCGACAGGTTGCAAAAGGAGAAGACTGTGCTAGTACAGAAGCTTGCACAGACCGTGAAGCACGCGGACAGTCTTTACGAGGACCTGAAAACCACACAGTTGGCCCACCAGCGAGTGGCTCATCAGCTGTGGCGCAGTCAAGGCGCCCGTCGACAAGCTGAGAATCGCACGAGCGAGGCTGTGACTCTTCTCCAACAGATGGCTGGCGCGGTGGAGACATCTCACCATGAGAAAATGCAGGCTCGGCAAAAGATTAGGGAGTTGGAGCGAAGTGCTGGACGCTATGACCAGGAGGTGAAGGACCTGAAGAACAAGGAGACCCAGCGGCTGGGCTTGACCCTGGAATATGTCAAGAAACAGCAGGAACGGTATGACTCGGATCTGAGTATGCTCACCCAGGAACTCAAGCGCATGCAATTGGATTCCAATATGAAGAGCGAAGAACTGAAGAGCATGTTGGACGAGCGGAAAAAGCTGGAAGGTGAGTTGGATCACCTGTATATGATTACAGACCGCGAAAGCAAGAGCTTACGGGAAACTCTTTTGCGTATGGAGACTAGTCATGACAGCGATCGACCAACTCGGTAATCTTCTTGAATACATAACATATCATTTAAAAACATGGTACACACAAAACATCAGATGGTGCATAGGGACGTGCTATTTGGTAGTTTTCCTTGAGACCGCTTGGTTGTTGAATATGACGATGATGTGTTGCCAGTGGCCAGATTTAGTTGGAATGAAAACCTTAACAAAGAAATAAAAGTTATGCCACGAACAAGTGTCCTTTACCTCTGCTGCTGCTGGGCACGTATGGCTTCGTAGAACATGTCAATGTTAGCCTCCCAATGCTGAAGAATTTGCTTCTTCTTCTGCAGGGCTTCCTTGCTGCGTATAATATACTCCTCAAAGGTGTACTCACTGTCGTCACGCTGGAGCTCATACAGGCCCGCACTCTCCTGTCTGGAGAGCTCGGCCTGTTCACTCAGAGCCTGTCGATGGGACATAATGAGGTCCTCAATAGCATCCTCTTGCCACTCTCCGGAGGCACTCTCCCGTCCGGGAATGGCTTGTGCAATTTTCATGGCCTCCATTGCCACCTCGTGAGCAATAGGAGAGGGCGTCATCTTGGCACCACCACCGTTGCCAGCAGCATCGGCAGCCAGCGCCTTCACGGGAGTCACCAGTGACTTCTGCGGTGATGGCTGAGTAGGGGCGGAGATCTCGGCCTTTCGGCGCGTAGCTGCACTGAGGGGTCGGACTTGGGCACTAATATCGTCATGTTCAGCAATGCGCTGGTAGGTCTGAGGGGGAGTGAACTCGTCCAGGCCGGGCGATGCAACCCGTCCAGCAACTGCAGCAGGCATACGACGCTGCTGGTGAGGCGTTTGGGGACGACTGTTGTTGTTATCTTCCAGGCTGTCGTCGGACTCGAAATCGTCCTCTCCAGAGTAGTAGTCATCGTCACCTTCCTCAGTCTGTGCGTCTTCTTCGCCTCCTTCTTCCTCCAAGAGAGCCTCCTCATCCTCCATTTGTTTACGCGCATCGTCGCCCTTGAGCTCCTTAACACGATCAGCATAACGCAGGGTGTTTAAAGTATGCTCAGTACATGACGCCCCCGGCGCCACGTTGGCAATCATGACGGTCTTTGACTTGCCACGCAGGGAATCCTTCAGCACCTGTGTCAGTTTGGACTGACGGAAGGGAGTGTGTCTGCTCAACTGATCCAATGCACGAATACATTCCTTTAGGGCCAGAAGGCTCTGATTGATTTCCGCACCCTCTAGACGAGTCTGCTTGTCAGTGTCAGTGACATCTACAGCACGCTCACTTCCGGCCAAGTCGATGAAAGTAAACCGCCCCATGGATTTCTTGCTGCCCGGGCGACGCACATCAATCTGCAAAATGGCGTGCGAGCGGGACGAGTCGGAGTTCATTCCGGTGGATCCAGTGCTGCGAGCGCTGGTACCGTAATCAATCAAGTCCATAAGCTGCTTCACATTGGTGACCTTCTTCTCTTTCATACCCTGAATAACAACCTGTCCCTTGTGATTCTCACGAGCGTGTACCTTCTTCCGGTCGCCCAGGAGGTCATATAAGGCACCGCAATAGATTTCGTAGAAACCAACGTTGAAGTCAACATCTCCGTAGTGACCACTTCGGGCAAGCTCAAACATGTCACGAGCTGCCAGGACATAGATACCAACCGCCTTGGCCTTTTGGTTGCCCATCATAGTGTGAGTCTTACCCGAACCGGTTTGCCCATAGGCAAAGCAAGTGCATTTTGTTCCTTCAAAGACGGATTCAATCAACGGCTTAGCCGTACGACGGTAGACTTCTTCATTAGGAGTATCGTCTTCGAAGACCTCGTCAAAGTGGAAATTGTGTTCCTGGAGATACTTGCGCATGTCCACAGTCACTTTAGGCTCATTGACACTCAGGGTCTTACGATCAATAATATCAAGCATATCCGTGTCACCCTTACTTGCTTCTTTACGGCTCAGTGGACGCTTCCGTACACACACACGAATATTAGGGCCCTTGCTTTGCTTCTTGACAGACTTGGTCACGCCGGCGCTTGCGTCGTTGATAGGCCCGGTAGGTACACCGTAGTTGAAGCCACCACCACTGGTCGCACCCGAGCTGCGTTTCTTCATCTTCGGGCTATCGTCGTAGTCACTGTCCACTGGCAAAGTAGGAGCGCTGTTTCGTCCTGATTTGTTCATCCGTCCGGTACTGCTACGACGGCTGATATTGTTGTCTTCGTTCAGTTCCTTCAATGGCCGTCCGGACATGGCACTCTTTGAGCGAGGCTTCTCGCCTGGGCTCGCCTTATCCTGGGTCAGACCTTGAACGCCGTCGGTCTTGAGAGTCTGAATCAATTGGAACAGGCGCTTACGATCCTGCATCTGGGTGACACCGAAAGTTCCGTAGTCCTGCATGGTCAGGTTGGTAATGTTTTGGAGGGTGATTCCTGCACCCTCAAACTGAGGAGCATAATGGTCCAGGTCATTCTGACTCAAGACCTGCCTAAGCTGAACTGCCATGCTGAATCCCCAACTGAAACTTCTTGTCTTGTTTAAAAGTCCCGTTCAACAGCTTTGTTCGAACACAGTGATCTCATTGCCAAGAGCGTCCCCTGTCATTCTCACGTACCTTCGAAACACAAGCAGTAAAACTCTGCCAAGCCTTGACATCACTGCTTTGCAACCGAGATAGTTTCTTTCTGCTTTACTAGCGACCTACGTTGCGACGCTGGCACAGAGACCGATCCTGAACTCTTAGCACGCACTTGCTTTAAGTGCTGCTTTATCAATTTTTGGGCCAGAGACCGTCACGATTGCACCAGGCACACACACACACACACCGTAGCCCCCCGTTAGCCTTGGCTTTTTTTTTTGCCTGTCCGAGCGCCCTGTATTACTGTGGTCATACTTCTTTCGCCCCATTGTTTTACTTTGGGGGGGGGTCCCCCGCGGTTGAGACCCCCCTCCTCCTCCTCCTCCCCTGTCCTCCCTCCCCAGAGACAAAGCCACACTGCCAGCAAAGCGCAAACGCTCCCTCCACAGCCGAGTAGCGGAAGAGGGGGCACACACGCCCAGCAACTCCCAAATTTTTCTGTTCTCAATTTTTTTTTCTTTTTTTTTATTAAATTTGTTTCTTGCGCGCCGAAATATCCACAGTAGAAACGGCTATAGAATTTCTACCCAGCGTGCTCCCGACGTCCGCAAAATGAGACCCCTCTCCTCTCGGGGCAGTTGTCTGCGATGCTTGTCTCCTCACACACACACACCTCCCCTGAGCCCTTTGCTGGAGTGGTCTGCGCTCGCTCCCCTTTTGGCCTGGACTCTTGGCGGACTCCGTCCGTCGTGCCAGCCGTGCTGCGCCAGCCACCCGTCCTCCGCCCGCTTTTCTGGGAGTGTCTTCTTTCTCCCCCTTTTTGCCCGTCCGGGGTTTCTGAAACTCTTGTCTTTCAGTACTGAACCAGTGCAAACGAAAATCCGTTGCGACGAGCCCCCACCGCCGCGTTTTTGGCCCCTTCACTTCTCTACCGTTTTTTTTTTGGTTCCGCTGACATCCTCAGTGAAGTAGTGCAACCATCGGCAACAAACAAAATTTCAAATCATTTCAACAAAATCAAAATATTCACCATACAAAGATTATGGAAAGTAATTTACGCGCGCTTTTTTTTCTAACTCTGGGGGCTCCGGTCCCTCCATCGGGCCCCGGGGTCCTTGGTTCCGGACGGGCAGGGATGAGGTACCTACCCCTCCCCAGGGTTTCCCCGAGATCCCTTCACAACCACACGGCCCTCTCCACCGGCCGGGCAAGGGGCGGGGAGTGCATCTGAAAATAGGCCCCGGAGCACACCGCCACTGTCCTCCCGCTTCATCGAGGGTGCCTGTTTAACAACCAATTGAGGCCTGCGCCCGAAGAAGGGGAACAGTATAGTGAATGTACCAGTCGGCGATGGCCGCCGTATTCATACTATAGTGTGGTTGGAGGCGGCAGACAGCCGGGTGGAATGAAAACGGGTGGACATCGATGTTGGGTGTACACGAGTCGATGTCCGCCCTTCCTTTATTATTAGATGCCTTGTGTATGGATTCAGGTGGTGTGTAGTGTACAAAACGATGGACTTTGATCTGTACCTTCGATGACATTTTCAATGGCAACTTATCCCAGTCGGTCGTGGATGGATCCGCGGCGGTTATCCCGAGGGCGTTCATCGTCGCCGAAGCGATTGTCATCGCGGAAACGGTCATCGCTGCCGCGCCGATATCTATCGCGGTCGTCATAGCGGTCATAGTATCCTCCACCACGCCGGTCCCGATCACGATCATCGCGGCGTTCATAGTAGTCACGGCCATCTCTTCTGTCGCCGTAATATCCCCGGTCATCATAGCGGCGACTATCTCGAGGAGATCTTGACCGGCGGTCATAGTAGCGATCCCGATCGTAGTCTCGGTCGCGTCTGTAATCGCCTTCATAGCGGTAATCACGGCGTTCGTAGTCCCTTCGATCGTAATAACGGTCATAGTCGTCGCGACCACCCCTGTAGTCTCGACGATCATTGTAGTGGGGCCGACGGTCTCCGCGCCACCGCCGGCCTCCCCTATTTCCGCCACCTCTGTTTCTGTTTACAAGGTGAGGAAGCTTTGGTGGAGGTATCGCTGAATTAGCGGGGGTTTCTTTATACAGCTCGTCATTTTCATATAATAAGAATCCGATCTGAGATGTTTCACCGACTTCTTCACGAGCTTCACCATTCGCTTGGTCCGCTTGGTCTGTCTCCTCTGGTTTATGTGCCCAGTTCGCCAGGGCATCAGGAATCTCATCCTGACCTTCTGCATGGGTGTCATTGGTGTGCTCAGATGCCTCCGGCATGGTCGCCTCTGGAGGCACCTCTGGGGGCGCAATATCTGACATGCCCAATTTTTTGTTTTCTTCTTTTTTTTCCCGAACAGTGCACTTACATTGTCTTGATTTAATTACGCCACTGGAATGGGTCTCGGAGATATGTTTTGGGTCTTTTCTTTCGCAGACCTAGTTGTTTCGGTCCACTGATCTGAAGACTTTATAAATCTCCCCATAATTTTTAAACCTGGCAAGAATGGTTTCTTCAATTTGCAAATAATCTAGGGAATGAACGCGCCGTCAATCATTGGACGTCTATTCTATGCCGCCCGTCCATGCGCAGAATGCGAGATTGAGAATCATTCTTCGGTGTTATGGGGAAGGGCACAAACAGACTCCCGGTATATACTTTGGCCGACGGTCGGGGCGCTTCCCGCATGCGAACGGATAGCGCTTTCCTCTCCGCCCGTCAGTGACTTTTCAGTTGGGCCCGGACTCATAGCAAATGTACTGAGGGCGCACAAAGTACGGGAACGAAGGGCAAACTCGGGGAAGGAGTAGGAAGGTGTTGGGTAACCCTCCACAAGAAGGCAAGGCTGTGTATGGGGTATGAAAGTCAGGGAAATTTCGATGAAGGCAAAACAGCCGGATCTCCCATCCGCATATGGGAGTCTATTTTCTACCCAGGCGCGAAGGGTTTGAAAGGGGGAGAAGGACGGTCTCAATCCCAAACCCGGGTCTCATTCACAGAACCTGTGGCGGCTAGTTCAAGCATCAGGGCCCAAAATGCGTCGAAAGTGGGCAAACTCACGCATCACATAAGAATAGATGTAAATTATGAAATACTGGAGACAATGAATTGGACCGGAGGCAAGAGGTAAGTCAGATCACTCGCGAAGGAGAAGGGCTGAATGTGTTCATGCAGCAGTGACATGTCGGATCACTAACATAGGGAAGCAAGCAGGAATGAACTATGGAAAGATATCCGTCAGGGACGTACAGGACGGGGTCAATCTCGTTTGTCGTTTTTGCGGAATAATGCCCCTATCTCTCAGTCGAAAAAAGTGCTTCCAATCAGGAAGAAAAGAGAATTGGGCCATGACGCAGTCCTTCCCATGTCCCAAAGTCGCACCTTACCAGATGAATTTGTGCCCGACGCCTTGAGCACTTACGAGGTACAGCACAAGAAGGATAACCATAGTGTTGGAGGGGTACCAAAGGAAAAACGATGGACTTCTCGAGCTAGTACCCCTGTCCTGTCTAACTCCGCACGGCAGTCTGTGACTCCCGCAGTGAATGATGGGGACCTTGCATATACTCCTCCAGCAGTCCAAGTTGGCCGCATTGCCGGGCAGCTCGAAGACCATTGGAAGCGGCAGATGAGTATGCAGCGTGCATCTCCAAAAACACCGTCTCTGGAGGTTATTGGAGGGGCTGCAATCGAGCAGACTCCACTGCAAGGCTCCCGAGTGGTTCCCCAACCAAATGCACCCGGTCGCCATGTTCCGGTTGCTCGCCGAAATTTCCAGTTCCACCTAGATCCGGTGCCGGAGGCATTCCCAAAACAACAACATGATTCAACTGCATTGGTAGGTCTGGTTGGACCAATTGTTGAAAAAAAAATTGAATGCATCGTCCTCGGTCGACTACAGGATGTTGAGGAGCAACTGGCCGCACTGCAGGTCACATGTCAGGGACACGAAGGCTTCATCCAGGCTCTGTTATCTGATAACTGCGCTGCTGACAATAACCCAGCAACTACTCCAACCGCGTCCTCACCAAAGCGAGTCACGGCCTCTCGCTCTCTGCCATGTTTGCGAACAAAACGAGAGAAGAGTAGCCTGATGAAACGAACGCGGTCTGAAGAAGACTTTGGACGCAAGGGCAAACGTGTTTCCCTGCCTCCTGAAGCGAAGGTGTCACAAACCTCACCAGGGAGCATGCACATCGAATGGAGGATGCGTCAGCGGCCAGACACTCCCTTTCCTGGTCCGCCCAGTAGTGCATCTCATGGCTCTCAGGATGATGTAGATTTGGTCACCTGAGAAATTACCGGGTCGTGGCAAATTCCGACCCCTCCTTGGTACGTGTGCCGGAAGGGGCTTTTCTCTTCTACACGGGGGTTCTTCCTGCCCCACCCGGTTCGGCGCAGGGCAATTCTATATTTAGGCTGTGTAGACGAGGCGGTAGGGACTGCGCACAACAAGTCCCGATCGCAACAATCTGAGGAAGAAAAATGCACAACACGTCTCATGATGGGGGCCATGGACAGCCGGCTTCGTTGAGCTATTTCAAAGGAGGACAATCTAAAAACTAGGGATTTCATACACACCTATCGTGCGGTTTCTCCTTAATTCTTTCTATAGTAGAACCATGGCAAGCAATGCATCTGTGATGCGCCGGGCGCGCGGCCTCGCAAAGGTGGGTGAGAACGGCGCCCATATTTTGTACGGTTCAGAGAACAGTCTCTATACTGGCAAAGCTCGCGGCTACCTAAAGTGGAAGGGAATTCCATTCCTCGAGAAGCAGAGCACACTGGATATCTACAGGTCAGTCATCCTGCCCAAGACTGGGGTCAGTCAGATTCCTGTGCTGGCCTGCCCAGACGGCAGTGTTGTCACCGACACCACCAACATTATCGACTACGTCGAATCTGCATTTCCGGACATACCCAGTGTTTACCCTGATACCCCGAAGCAGTGCTTGGCTGCGCTAATTATCGAGCTCTTCGGTGATGAGTTCCTGAAGATACATGCCATGTACTACCGTTGGTGGTTTACGGAGGAGCACGGTGCCAACACCACCTATGAATTTGGCCGCATCGCCTCCGGTAGACCCGAGCTCCGTGAACAGATGGGCGCGCAGCAAAAGGAAATGTTCAAGGGTCTGCTGCCTGTGCTCGGAGTACAGACAAAAGAGATGGCTCAGGCTGTAGAACGGCACACCCACAAACTTTTTGGCCTGATCGAGGATCATCTCGCTACGCATCCCTTCCTTCTTGGTCTCAGACCAACTCTTGCTGACTTTGGCATGATGGGCCCGCTGTATGCGCACTTGCTGCGTGACCCAGTGTCTGGATTCATGATCAGGCGCCAGTATCCGCGCTCTGCTGACTGGATCGAGCGGTGCATGGGCATGACACCGAGCCGTGTGGACGAGGATCGCCAACAGTGTCTGGCTGACTACCCAGAGCTCTACGATGCTCGTACCGGACTGCTAGTCGACGACGAGCTCACCCCCCAAGTCACGCAGCTGCTTGGCATGTTCTTCCGTGATCATACCCCGTGGCTGACCAAGACACGGGAGTTACTCCTCGCCGGTATGTCCAGTGGTGAATTCAAAGCCGGCGCAAAGATCCCCCGTGTTGTCGGTGAGAGTGAGTATGTGCTGGACGGCGTTACGGGCATCCGCCGGTTTTGGCCCTATGAACTGTGGCTTTTGCACCGCGTCGTGGACTTCTACCGCACTGGTACGTTCCGTGTCATGGACAAGACGTACCATCATGTCGGACGCCCAGCCGTACAAGCAAGCGCACCCCAGTCCGTGCTGCGTCCATGGATACAGCAGACGTACGGCAACGGCGCCGTCACGTTCCTCGAGACTGTGGACTGGGACGCCACCAGAGTTGGCATGAAGGGCAACAAACTGCACCTGCAACCTGGACCAGCACAGCCCGCGTCGGCACGATTATAAATATTTGGAGCATGATCATGTGCTACTCCACATCCAGCGCGTAAACAATTAGATAATCTGTGATCGTTTGATCGCCAATACCCCATCTGCATAGTGTTTCCATTCCACATCTGTCAGGAAGACAAACCACACCGCAATCAAGCACAGGTAGCATACTCATAAAGCCATTCCCAGTGCACGGGGAAAACAGCCACCCACCAGTCGTATAGCACAGCAGGAGTTCGGGTCGGCCGGCTTTTCTCTGAGCAACCGATCGATGTCTGGCGCATTTCGGGCTTTTCCGCGAGGCGGGGGGTGCGGGTTTTGGATGGGCCGGTGCGGGCGAGACAGAGAGTTGTCTGGTAAAAAGGCGCCGGTAAAAATGTGATTTTGCGACCCACAAAAAAAAATGAGGTAAAAGAATAGTTCTCCGTAGAGTCCGGTATAACCAAAAAAACCAACTGCCAAAGGTTAAAAAAAGGAGACCTTTCGTTTTCTTTTTCAGTACACCACCCGTTCCGCAGTACAGACACACACGCACCCAAGGAAATCAAACAAACCCCCAAAAAATAAAAAAAAAATAAAAGAAATTGGAAAAAGAAAAGAGCGGGAGAAACCCGGGGACCCTCGAGCAGCCGGTTCGCCCCGGAGGGGGGGGAGGGGGAGGGGAGGGATGAAATCCATTGTTTTTCTTTTGGGGAACGGTTTCATCTCACTGTTCCGGAGCCCCCCCCCCATTGGCGGATGGGTATTCTTGTCCGTGCCGGTCGGCCAGGAACATAGTAAATGTACTGCGTGTGCCCCCCTCCCCCTTCCCCAAGTGGTAGCCACCAAAAAGTTTCTATTTTCTCCTTTTAAAACGGTTCCTTGTCCGCACGAGTGAAGCAAGGAACACACCCGTCCAAGAACCCCGAAGGGTATGGTTCGCACCTTTGCGGCGGTGCTACCAAGTGACCAACCACCTGCTCCAAACCCAACAAATGCTTGTTACACTTGCCAAAAGTCGCGGTACATTTCAAGGCTCCGCGCAAAAGGGGCACCTGCCACACACACACTGACTTATGGCGCACATGTGGGGCACAGCTGAGAGTGGTGTTCCACACTTGTGCCTGGTCCTGATCCCCAACATCGACCCCCCCTGTCAAGCAGCATGTGCGTCATGTCCACAACGGCCGCCCGCCTCACCCGGGGCCGCAAAGGACCGCGCGCATCTTCAGGAATCGGCAGAACGTTGGGTGTGGTGGTAGAGGTACTGTGACCCAGTGACTGTGTGCTTCTCTTGAAAGATTGATGGTTTTGTTCTCTAAAGAATAATGAAAACTTGGACGAGTTTGCAAAATTCTGGAAAGTTTAGGTGACGACGTCTTGCTCGTCATCGTCGTAGTAGAGTTTCTATTATTGAACGGCCTACTCGCGTGGGGCGCACGGGTTGGTTTCGCGCGCGGTGGTTATTTGTTTTCAACGCAGTTTCGGTTTCCCTCGTCACCCACCCACCGTCTCCCTTTCCCGCCACCCTGCTTGGGCGGGTTGGGAGTCTAATCTGTGGCTTTTTCTGTCATGTATATCTCTACGAGATCTGTCCATGGGTGACACAGTCTGAAGTGCTGCGCTTGTGCACTGAGCAATGTAATTCAATATCAACTCTAAACATCGTCCAAGATACTCCCAGGAGAATTGTGATACTCGCGCTGCCGTCCTATCGTATCTGTAGTCGGGATCTCTGGGTCGCAGGAGAACATGACACACATCCTCCGGGCTAGCAAAGCGAAAAGCTTGGGATGGTACCCAGACCCAGTAATCCAACTCCGTAAGTTTAGTGTCCGACGAACCAAAACACAGTCAAAATTTCGACAGCGCTATGTGGACTCTCTCCGCTAATACTAGTTCTACTGCATTGTGCGATTGTGGAATGCTGACCGAGATGATCTGATGAAGTGTGTAGAGTCATAGTAGGCCATGAACAGGACTACTCACTCTGCAAGGAGCATCGACGGTTTGGACAACATGCACAAAAGAGAACATAACATCAAGGACTATCGTCGACCTTGGACGAAAAAAACTTCAGTCCAGTGTGTGCCCATGGCGGTTATTGCCTCAGGGTGAGTGAGACGTCTGATGATATCCAAATTGGGCACCCAAAGTTCCCGGTCATGTGCCTGCCCCAGTGCATGTGTTCAAGTTCACACACACCCTATGGAGTGCATGCATTCGGTCAGGGGGGGGGGTTACGAACAGGTCCTCTGGGTTGACATCCGCCAAGGCCAAGGTACATCTGCGGATCTTGAACAAACCCATATACCACAATGTACCGCACAGGGGTACGGGGTACCCTTACCTTCCCGCAGAATCCATTAAGCTGATATTACAGATGCCAACAATGTCCACTGGCAAGTCATCAAAGCTTTTTTCGGGTCCAACGTCTTCAGGTGACGCGCAGACATTCCCCAAAATGCAGATATACAACACCTCTAGTGTCTCTTTTACAAAGTGTGTGTCCCTGCACAGCCGCACACGTATGCCATTTCTAAACAAGGTATCGCCGGCTGGAAAACCAAACAAAAACGAAAAAAGAAATGGTTGATAATAGTTGTCACACAATTGCTGTCGCTACAAAATTTTGACGACTCTTGCCCCCTCCCCTTTTCCCGGGTCCCTAAGCCCTCTGAGATTATCACCCATGATTTACTATGGACGGAGCCTTATAAGGGACCCTGATCATTTTACTGTGGGCTCTGGGCAACCCTGCTGCTCATCTGTCCATCAAATCCAACTTGGGGGGTTCACCAAAGTTGCCAATTCTCACACACACACACACACACACACACACATTCACAAAACGCGTTCTCGGTTTTTCTTTGTTTTTATTATTCCTTTTGGATTTCATATGGTCTTTGTATGGAGTGGTGGTGGTGGGATGTGTCCATGACGATGTCCGCCCACTTGGTCCTTTTCCCATGCAATCAATTCATGGGATCCACTGTTGCAATCAATCAAACAACGCCTGGCCAAAACGCGTTTATCTTCGGGCGTCGTGTGGGGGGTGGCACGTCTTTGCAGTGTTCCCGCCATCGTTCCAATAACTTCACCTGGCCAAGTCCGCCGTGTCGATGTCGATGTCCACCGACTGCGATTTTCATCATGGAATGATGATCAGTCAGCTGGCAACCAAGGAATGGAAGGCAGTGATACCCCGCACCTCTAATCTTTTTCTTTTCCTTGTTTGCTCTCACACCCCCTCCATCTGCCCCCGCCACCGGTTTCAAATGTCTTTTGTCTTTTGTTCTTTCGTTTCGATTCTTGAAACGCTGGTGGTTGCATTTTCTTGCGTGTTTCCTCTTTTTTTTTTTATTTTTTCCTTTGTTTTCTTTTGCGTGGAGAAAGGGAGGGAAGGGTGTCGGTCTGTGTCCTCGAGAATTCATCGTCGGTGCTCCCGATCGTACCGCCGGGTCACTCTTGCATAGCGGAGCCACACCCCCGCCCCCCCCCCGGCAACCAGGAGAAAGCACCCGTGAAATGGGTAATTTTTTGATCGAATAGAATGAGATCGGTAAGGAAGGAAGAAGGAGAAGAAGGGAGGGGGGGTTGGTAGGCCTTATAATCACAAGAACCAAAGGAATAAGGAAAAAATATAGGAATGTTGGTATATCTAGTACCACCCTCTGTCTGGGAATATTGTATCCAATCTACTCATTTTGATTTAGCTCTGCCGTCGCTTGGGAGAGCGGGAAA
>PDIP01000053.1:116770-126872 GCA_002811645.1 Corallochytrium limacisporum
GGGGAATGGAGGTGGCGAGGTGAGCCCAATAGGGCCGGTTGGGGGGAGTTACGAGTGGCGCAGGTGGCCGACGATAAGAAAGTGATCATCGAGGGACACACCCAAGTCGTCCGGGTTGGCAAGTCGGTATTGGATGCCAGGGAAGTGCAGACCTTAAGCACAAGCGCTTTATTTGATGGCAGTCCGAGAATCAGCTGTTACAACTTGGTAGTACGTAGATCTGGGGGGTATGGACCTGCTGTTACATTTTCATGGATCTGGAAAGTCCTAAATTGTCGCGCATTGTGCCAGTTCAAGGAATGTAGTGGTTCACACTAATGGTATTTTGGACTCGGATGCTAGAGTACTGTTCACCATGATCCAACCCATAAATACAACAACACCACAACGATTGACCTGGAGAGGATACTGACTCAACAATCGGGTCAAAATTAAGCATAGTCTGCAATCATGCACACTTGATAACATAAAACCCGTATGCCACTTCGTGACAAAAGAAACAGAGTCATGACGTTTCGCACATCATTCACGGTGCTTGCGCTTACATTTGCAACCCAAGTGACAGGTAGATCTTCCGGCTTCAGCAGCGGCGACGTTACCCCGGCTCAGATCGATGCAGAATTTTTCTTTCGACAGGCGGACACTGGCGAAATTCTCATTGCTGAGGAGGTAGTTTTCACCACTAATGGGCGGTACATTGATGGTTTCCTATACGGCGGTTTCGCCAGGGCCAGGATCGAGTCTGACTGCAGCACCAGCCTATACCATGGCGGAGCAAACTCAATATCAATCCGACCTAACGGTGATGATGAGACACCAAACACTATAGCGCAGGCCTTGGAAATGATAGACAAGGATGGACACTGGTCTGTTTGGTACGACTACTCTCCGGAGTTGGCGCAAGCTCTGAACGGTGAGACCCCATGTTCATGCATGACCAAGCTTGGCTACGACACGGTATCAACCATCATGGTCGACCAGAGCAGTGTCGACTGCACAATGCCGGAAGACATTTCTGTACCGGTGCTCTTCTTCCGCCCCACGAGACCTAACAAGGTCCTTGGAGGCCAGACCATCTCTGACGCCATTACCAAAGATGAGAACACGGAGGAGGTCTCTGTGCGCCTCGAGAACAAACCAACCGCAGGTGTTTCTGCACTGTCTCCAACAGTGGTTGCTAGTGCCGCTGCTTTTCTGGGACTGTTTGTACTGGCGTTCTTCAACTGTCTTATTTATGTCTGGTGGCGCCAGCGCCGTAACCGTATGGTGCGCCAACGCTACGCTAACGGGGAATACCACCGTCACCGTGAGTTACGTCGCAGTCGGCACATGTGCTCACAAGAAATTACCGCATTGCAAAACTTCCGCTACACAATGGATCTGGCGGACCTTGCCAAGAAGGAATCGGAGAGCCGCAAGAACTCACTGCTGCTTACGAAACCCCCGAACTCATTTGTCGACGTCCCCGACGAGATCGGCGATGATGACACCTCAGTGTCTCACTCCATCACGGCACCTGAACAGGTTGCCAGAGGACCAGCACAGCCGGTGATTGGGAACCGCAGATCAACGATGTCGACCATTACATCGGAGGGCAGTACCAGTAGCGCCACAGACGGTGGCAGCATAAGCCAGCAGGTACCCGCGGTACTGGAACAGACCGCCTTATCAGATCTTGAAGACGAGAGCGAGCAGGTCTTCATGTGTACAATATGCTTAGGTGACTTTGAAATTGGCGAGATGCTTGCGGAGCTGCCATGTGGCCATGCGTTCCACAAAGACTGCATCGAGCCCTGGCTGCTGCAACGGTCGCACTACTGCCCAGTATGCAAACAGGACGTCCGCATCGGATTGGCAGAGATACACGGTTGTGTTCGTCCGTGGGATGACGGAAGCGAGGAAAAGGGCGCTGTAACTCCTTCTGAGAAGGACTCGGAAGCATATCATCGCACGCGGACTCACAGTGTTTTCGACCAGATCCAAAAATTCATGCAAATGGGACACCTTCCGGCGATGACCGAAGAGGAAATGAATCGTGAAGGGCGCGATGAAGTCGACGACATGGAAGCAGGACAGCCCGCCAAGGTGTCGACGAACATGCGTCGAACTCCGCGTAGTTCCATCACCGCTCTGCCACACGGAGAACTGCAGCAGTCAGGCGACCAGGAACAAGAATCTGCAACTCAGGATGCTACCTCACCGAACGGAAGACGTGACCAGCGACGTAGCAGCAATCGACCCCGGCGGATCGCACGTTTCTTGTCCCGCTTCCGCTAAATGACAACGCGTCAATGACAGTTACCACTTAAATTCACACACATGTAGCATAGTATAGCAAAATCTTTTATTACAGAACATAGCATGACATTTCTCCTACACTTTGCACTATGCCTCTTGCGGGACACATCAAGGACACGACATGGGACGGTTGCAGCTATGAGTTAGTAACTATGTTGCGCTCAGTAAAGGGCGCTTTAATATGTGAAATCATGTGTCAATAGGGGGACTTAAAGTAAACTTGTGTAAGAAGTTAGAAGACTCCGAGTGCCCTGCGTGCACGGGCGGAGCCACATCAGAGCAGGAACGTTACTTGGCGAAGAACTTCTTGCCACCCTTGGCGTAGTCCACCAGCAGAGGAGCAGGCTGGAAGTGCACACCGTTTGCGTCAGCGTAACCGTTCATTTTGTCCACGAAGTTCTGGGTGCCGAATTCGTCCAGCCAGCGGAAAGGCCCACCGCTGAATGGCGGGAAACCGAGACCAAATACGGCGCCCACGTCACCATCGGTGGGGTTATCCAAAATACCTTCCTGCAAACAGTAGGCGGCCTCGTTGATGAAGCGGCCAGCAATGCGGAGCTGAATGTCCTCGTCGCTGATGTCGATCTTGCCGGTGCTGAACTTCTCCATGATTTTCTTGGCATCCTCGTTGACGGGTCGCTTACCCTTCTTAGGTCCAGTGTAATCAAAGAATCCCTTGCCAGACTTGCGACCGGCATGGCCGGCAGCGACCAATTCGGTCAGGGCAGCCATGTCCCCGCCGCCGAGGCGCTCCTTGAACTCACCGGCCAGGAAATGAGCGATATGCTCTGCCACATCCAGACCAACTTCGTCACCGAGGGTGACAGGGCCAACTGGGAAACCGAAGTTCTTCAGCTGAGCATCGATACGGTGGGGATCCACGCCCTTCTGCAGCAGACCGATGGTTTCGGACATCATGGGCGCCAAGATACGCGTGGTGTAGAACCCGGGGCCATCCTTCACGACGATAACAGTCTTCCCCTGTTTGATACCCATCTGCACGGCAATAGCCTTTGCCTCAGTGGACGTCTTGTCGGTAGCAATCACTTCAAGCAAGGGCATCTTATCCACGGGGGAGAAATAGTGCATACCAACCACGTTTTCGGGGCGCTTTGATGCCTCAGCAATCTTGTGGATGGGCAGGGCAGAAGTATTGGACGCAAAGATGCAGTGCTCGGGGATGTGCTGCTCAAGTTCCTTGAGGACGCGATGCTTCAGACCCAAATCCTCAAAGACTGCCTCAATAACGAGGTCCACCTTGTTAAAGTTGTGGAAGTCCAGCTGACCCTTCAGGTGGCTCACAATGTGGTCGCGTTCAATGGCTGACATGGCCCGGCGCTTGACACGCTTGTTCAAGTTGCCGAAGATCTGCTGCTCGCCGCGGGCCAGACCCTCCGCCTTCGCGTCCTTCATGATCACATCGACACCCTTGGTTACAGTGACCTCAGCAATACCTGCGCCCATTAGACCAGCGCCCAGTACACCCACAGTGTTGTACTCACGTTTCGGCTTGCCGTAGCGGTTCTTCTTTAGGGCCGTCATGTTGTGGAAAATGGACATTAGACCGCGCGATTCTGGGGTCATACCGAGTTGACCAAATCGCTTGGCCTCCTCACGCAGGCCCGCGTCCATACCCTTTTCAAGACCTGTCTTGACGCATTCAAGAATTTCGTAGGGAGCTGGATACTTGCCACCGGTGGCCTTGTCAAGCTGTACCTTGGCCTGCTTGAAGACGTAGTCCCGACCGTAGCTCAGATCGTTTGTGGCCCAGTTGGTCAGACCAGAGATGGAGGAGAAGTTGGACCTCTCACGCTTAGGCAGCTTGAGAGTGCCATCACCGAGCTGCTTGGCAACAAGGAGGGCAGCCTCTTCAAGGTAGCGCAGAGAGTTACTGTTTGGATCAGTCAAACCGGGTCCGAGCTGATCGACCACCAGGTCGACGAGACCAATCCGCTTTGCCTTATCAGCACGAAGCTCCTTACCCTGGAGCATAAGTGGAAGAGCCTCCATGACACCGACCAGGCGGGGCAGGCGCTGCGTACCACCAGCACCGGGCAGAATACCGAGCTTGACCTCGGGCAGGCCCAGCTTTGTGTTCTTGGCCTTTGTTGCAATGCGGTACTTGCAGGCCAGGGCAGTCTCAAGACCACCGCCGAGGCAGGTGCCATTGATAGCAGCAACAGTGGGGATCTTCAGTGACTCGAGTTCACCCAGCATCTTCTGACCATCGCGGCTAAGCTTAGACATCTCCAGAGCATCTTGGCACTGGTTCAACATATTGATATCAGCACCGGCGATGAAGTTATCGGGCTTTCCAGAGATAAGCACAGCAGCCTTAATACCCTCGCTCTTGGCATTCTTAAGACGCTGAATGATGGCCTGGAAGGGCGCGTTCACGCGGGTGTTAAGAGTGTTCACCTTAGACTCCGGATCGTCGAACCGCAGAATGGCGATGCCGTCCTTGACCTCCATGGTGATGGGATCCTTCTGTGCGGCGGCAGCATAACCGCGGGCAGCCGTAGCGGACCAGGCCTGCTTAGTCACGGCAGTGCGCGCAGCCAGTGACAACATAGTGGTTTGACTATACTAGAGGAAAAATTCCCGACGATATAAACCCAATGAACTCGGGAAGGAACCCTTTCCTATGATGTTTTGTTTGGAGCATGTCTCAGTTTGCTGATGACCTTTTGTTTACCAAATACCTTTATTTGCTTTGGACTCTGTATTCAATCAACACTTTGGAGCACGCATGCCAAATCCGAAGCTCTTGCAACCACTACTGAACACTGTACTGCTACCCGCAGTTTCCAAAGCATCAAGAAAAAACATCGCCAGTACCGTCAGTCAGATTTCGTGTCAGACCAACCGAACAGTGTGCTGCTCTTTCCCTCTTTCGAACGGAACCCAACACACGCCTCGGACCGTTCGCCAGGGGCCGACTTTTTTTTTCCAGAGTGTAAGAGTCGGGTACAAAGATTTCTGCACAGTCTTTTTATGCAAAGGGAGGCTGTAGAAAGGGTAGGCGAGCGTGAAATGAAAATCATTCACAAGCAACCCTGCGGGGAGGGGCGCGCCACAAAGGGAAGAAGAAGAAAGCGAAATGCAACACACACACTGAAAGAGACAGTTTGTAGCCTGTCCTTCACCACTCTGCTCCTGTGCAGCTGGCCGCCCAGACTGTGAGCATGCATGTCTGCCATGGATTGAGCGTATGTTCGTGGGCATAGTCCAGCTTTCGACCACAACTTATCATCCACTACCTGCGATGTTCCGTGAGATGAAGACTTGTCCTTCGTCGCCAGGATGACAACAAAGGCTGCATCCAGTTCAGCAAGAGAAAGAGTGGCCAAAGCTCGGTGAAACATCAGACATCATCAGGTGCGTTGCTGTTTTGGAAACTGCTCTCTCATTTCTTGCAATAATTCATTGCATGTGGATGTGCATCGTGGTGATGACCGTTTAAACCCATGTAATCACCCGTGCCGTTCGAACCCGCTCCTCGCGGGATCGGTCGGCGTGCCCCAAGGGACCAGACTCCGTCAGTAGAGAAAAAGGAAAACAATAACAACACCCATCCGCGAGATACGGGCGGGCAACAATAGCGGATCGACAGCCAAAGATGGAGAGATGATGGTTCACGGAGGAAAAAAAGAAAATGAAACACACAAAGAAAACACCAAAACGGACCGGAGAGGACAACCACCGCCACCAGCGACGGCCTGCCCGTGTCGAAAAATGAGAGCCATGCCCCACGCGACTTTCACGGTGGAGACCGCAGAAGGGAAAGATAAAACACAGGCCAAAGAAAGCAGGAAAAGAAAAAAAAAGGAAGGAAGGAAATAGTACCGAAAGTAACAGAGAGGCGAAAGGTGGAATAAAAACCAAATTATTCTTGGTTACAATTCGTCTCCTCTTACACACCGAAGATTGTAAGAAAAAAGCCACCTGCAGCACCCAACTGACAGCATGCTTTGCCAGGTGCATCACCCCCGAAAGTATTCACTAAGGGTAAAAAAAGAGGGGGGGAGGGTGACTGCGTGGGTTGCGAACCCCTCCAAAAATCACGTGGAAGTGGTTACAGCGTGTGTGTGCCAGCTGGCCTTTTTCTCCAGCAGCCAGACTGGGGTAAGGGAAAAGGGGGGGGGGTGAATGTCAGACCTTGGTTTTTCAATCTCTCTCTCTCTCTCTCTCTCTCTCTCTCTCACTGTGGAGTGACTTTCTTTTCACCTCATTTTCCTTACTAAATCCTTGGTTCAACTTTGCTACTATTGCCAACTGAGCCGGAAACCTACGCTGTCGATATTTTCTCTTTTGGTGCGTTCGGTTTTGAACTGTTGAGAAGGAAAGGTGGACATCGGCCAGAACACCGAAAAAAGTACGGGCAGTTTCAGTATCACAGCCTTGAAATCACGCCGGTACATTCACCCAACCGGCTGCGCTGGTCCTGTGGGCACGCCCTGTGTCGACCTTCTCTCTGTTCTGATTCATTTCTCAGTACTTTGTGTATGTAAATCGCCGCGGCCTGACTGCGATCGAACGCGTTGGTTTACTAATCGAGTTCGGACGTTCGCATGGTATCTGTCGCAGGTGGTTTGCTGGGTATTGTGGCTAGTGGGCATCCATTTCACATGACTCCGCCTCCCTAACTTTGGCTTTTCGTCGTGTTCCTTGTTCTCTTTTTCACTGGACCTTGAGGATTGCACTGGTGTTACCTCACTGTCGAAAAGAGCAGGGTATGAGAGATGAGGAAATCTCCGCTCCCCTGAGGTTCCTGACATGCTTACATATCCCAGGAGTAAAATCGAGAGACGCAGCGCAAAGCTCAGTCGTGTTTTTTGGGCATGCCACCCGCTCCTGTGGATGATGCGTAGTCCTCTTCTGCCACAGTCAACGACTGCACAGGACTTTGTGGATACCGGACTGTACCCCAACCATCGTCAAGCACAGGGACACCGCATGGCATTGATCGAGGACGCAAATCGTTCTTCCACCGTGTCTCTCCAAAAACCCATTCTTCGGGGAGCTTTGTGTTTTTTTTAAATAATGAAAGTATGGCGAAAACAAACAAAACAAAATAGGACCCAGAAAAGATGCCTTCCACATTCAAAAGGCATTTGGAAACCCCGTAAACACGCCCTTACTCGAAGCCACAGAACGGGAAAACGACAGAACAAAATTAAAAAAAAAAACACACCAAAAGCAATAAAACCTTTGGTGTACCGGTACAAAAATTCTCTCTCTCTCTCTCTCTCTCTCTCTCTCTCTCTCTCTCTCTCTCTCTCCCTGTGTGCTGTCCCGAACCAATCCCGGTAGGTCATGCCATCCCCATCGTCCTCCGGAAAATAATCTGCCTCTATCTATTCAGTAGTTGAAAAGGACGAGCGCGTTTGGAAGTAGCCATTACACAGGAGCCACACCGTTAAGACACACGAAAACAGTTGTCCCGGTCAGGAGACATTGACGAGTGTGGCAGGCATATAACGATGCGCGGCTGTGGAAAGACTGTTTGTCCAGGCAAAAAAAGTTTGGGTTTTGAAAGGCAGGCGGACCTAAAGGCCAGTGCACACCATCTGCAGGGTGAGCGAGGAGTTGCAAACTTCTTGCGTTGGGACGGAAGTTTGACCACCACGGGCAAAGCATGAATTGGGGGGACACACCGAAACCAGCGGTGCGGGGGTGAAGGGGCCCCCGCGGGGGGGGGGCAAGCATTTGCCGAAAAGCCCACAAAAAAGAAAAAGGAAAAAAAAACCCTTGTGTTGCACTGTTTAGGTTGTGGACCCTTAAGGACACGCCGTATGTTGGAATCGCATTCCGGGTTCCACTTCTGCGCCTTCGAGAAGGGAACACACAAGAAACCAAAAAAAAAAACACAAAGACAACACAACCACCAACACGCCTACGGAGAGCTCAAACTCTACCTCACCTCTGGCAGTGCTAAAATGGGGTTTCGTAGTGGTGGGTGAGCCTTTCCTGACATTGGGTATATCACTACTTGCTCAGCTTAGAAGTTCCGAGTGACCTTGGACTGAATTCATGTTGTCTTTCATCGTGTCTAGCCTGGTACTTTGGACAAGGACGCCAACAAAGGCTACAACTACGCTCCCCATCGACTACGATCGTTTAGCCGGGTTGTATACATTTTACAATCGGGATCACACACCAAATTAGCAACATGTCACACATGAGCCGTATCGTCGCCCGCCGTGGCTATGCCACTGCTGCCAAGCCCAAGGTCGCTCGCCCTGCTGACCCGGTCGTCTTCATTGACGCAGCACGCACCCCGTTCATGACTAGCGGTAGCGAATACAAGAACCTGAAGCCATATGAGCTGGGTCGCATTGCTATCACTGGTCTACTTGACAAAACCGGCATTGACGCCAAGAACGTCGACGCTGTGGTCTACGGTACCGTTATCCAGGAAGTGAAGACCAGCAATATTGCCCGGGAATCTATGCTGGCCGCTGATATGCCCCAGAACATTCCCGCTCACACTGTCACCATGGCCTGCATCAGTGCCAACCAGGCCTGTACCACTGCCATGGGTCTGATCAACAGCGGAGGCGCCGATGTTGCCATTGTCGGTGGTGTTGAGAGCATGTCCGATGTTCCCATCCGCTTTTCTCCCAAGGTTCGGCAGGCCATGATTGCCTCACAGAAGGTAAAGTCGCCTGCAGGCTATCTGAAACTGGTCAGTGGCCTGGGCCTCAAGGATCTTGCCCCCGAGCTGCCCGCTGTCGCTGAATTCAGCACCAACGAGGTGATGGGATACAGTGCTGACCGTCTGGCTGCTGCCTTTGAGGTTAGCCGTTCGGACCAGGATGAATTCGCTTTCCGGTCCCACACAAACGCGCAGAAGGCTTTCGAAAGCGGCAAGCTTACCGATATTCACTCCTTCACCGTTCCCGGCACCGGCAAGCGCGTCGATCGCGACAACGGTGTGCGTCCCACTCCCGTCGACAAGTTGTCCAAGCTACGCCCTGCCTTTATCCGTCCCCACGGTACCATCACCGCCGCCTCGGCGTCCTTCCTCACTGATGGTGCGTCTGCCGCTCTGATCATGCGGGAGTCCAAGGCCAAGGCTCTGGGTTTGCAGCCAAAGGCTTATCTTCGCGAGTTCACCTATGTCGCCCAAGATCCTAAGGACCAGCTGCTGCTGGGACCTGCTTACGCCACCCCCAAGGTCCTGGAACGGGCTGGTCTGACGTCCAAGGACATCGATGTCTGGGAATTCCACGAGGCCTTTGCCGGTCAGATTTTGGCCAATCTGGCTGCTCTGGATAGCGACTACTTCTGTAAGACTTTCATGGGACGGGATAAGTTCGGCGCAGTCCCCATGGACAAGTTCAACCTGTGGGGTGGCTCTCTTTCTCTGGGACACCCGTTCGCAGCCACCGGTGTGCGAATGATCGCCCACACCGCCAACCGTCTGATTGATGAGGACAAACAGCTCGGTCTGCTCGCTGCTTGTGCTGCTGGTGGCCAGGGTGTTGCTCAGATCCTCGAGCGTTACCCCGGGGCTTCTAAGATCTAATTGCATTCATGATGGGAGGTAATTTAATATGTAGAGCTTGGATTCACTGCGTCCATCTGTCATGCATGTCACCTCCTTACTCTCTTACATTTTCATATCTTGAATTCATTAGAATAAAGTAAAACTTTCAACGTTTCTTTTCTTAGTGTACAATTCCTTCTACAAGCAGTCAAACTACTTGTTTCGGCCTAAGCCCTGTGACTCTGAAGGCTGTTCGCCTGTGCTACTGCAGGTGCCGATTGCAAGCGATGACCGTATCTGTCCCCCCCCCCC
>PDIP01000053.1:126922-162491 GCA_002811645.1 Corallochytrium limacisporum
CCCCCCGGGAGGAGGGGGCGCGGGGAACCCGAGTGACAGCTACGAGGGAGTGACCAGAATCTCAAGCCCCACTGCGCACGAAGAGGCAAAAGAAATTCCCCATTGGTCTCGCAATCGAAACCATCAATACACTTGTCATACAGAGCGAGTAGGAATTTTACCCTCCGAGGAAGGGGGGATTGGGTATTTGTCCCCGGCATGTCCCTGCCCTAACGCCTGGACGCGGAGGAGACTTTTCGAATTCCCCCGCAGTTTCAGTAATGGCCGACGAAATCGGGCGGGTCGCGGGGGCTCCGTGGGGACCCAAACCTTGAGTCACACCAGGTACTTTGGTTCCTTTTTGCCGTAGCTGCACTTTGATCTTCGGACATACGTATGTGTCCACATACGCTCATAAATGCCCCCATGCCTGCGGGTGGCAAGAAGCTTGTAACAAAACAAGATGAGCGGGCAACACATTGAGACCAAAGGGAGTCCCAAATCGGTAACTGTGAAGTTGGTTAAGCATGGTCGTCCGTCCCAGGTTACCCAGAGAGTGAGGATTACGCCCCGACTTGTCTTCTTAAGATTATTAGTGGCAGCACCTATCATTGTGCGATATGGTGCACATGCATTGGCTTTCGGGTCTGCTCTGTACACGGTTTGGACGTCATACATTGATCCCACTGTGAGCATCTGGGACGGCTTGGGCAAGGTCATGACCATCGGGATCTTGGCCTTGGGCTACGAGTACACCTGCCAGATCCATGACCTACAGAACACTGGGAAAAAAGTTGGAGTGCATAAAGTCAAGCGGGGACACCTCAGCAACCACTCCTATGCGCATGCAGGCTTTGCCGCATCTGCTTACCAGCTATGGAGCACCCCACCCTGGAATCGCTTCATTCACCAGTATCAGCCGTCCGTAGCCGAGCGTCTTGCTGCAAGTGCACACAACAGTGCTGCTATGCATACCGTTGTTGAGAACTCACCAATCATTAGTGCATTTGGTAATTGGGCCCTGACCGACGCCAGTTCACCGAAGTCAGGAACCCTGGCGACCGAGTGGGACATATGGGTCGGGGACTCGTTAGCCGATCTGTTGGTCGAAGGGCCGGTCGACCTCGCAGAGCTGCATAAGGGTATGCGTATTGCCCATGGTCCTATGAATCTGAATATCGGAGAACGGATCGGCCGACCCGGCATGTACGAGAAACTGCAGAAATTGAGTGAGACCCAACAGGGTGGAGTAGCACCGTGTGACTGGCTCGAACGCTTTGCCAAGACCACAACCTTTGCCAACGAACTGCTAGACGGGAAGAGCTTCGAAGAGGCTTATACTGCAATGGAGGCATGTAGCGGCTGGGACGACTGGCGTGTGGACGATGAGCGCCGACGGACGGAAGGCGGGTCCCGCAGTACGAAGCATGGAGATGGACTGCCTGTGGCGGACCTCGAGGTGCTCTTTGATGTCAAGAGCACACGTCTTGGATCACAAGTATTGGGCAATCTTGTTCGGTCGGTGAATCGTTTGGGTATCCGTGTCATTGCCATAATGAGCTTTACCACGGAGAATCTTGACGGACTCGAGGATGTCTTTGGAGAGCACGAACCATTGGGAGCCACGCAGGTTGTCCTCAAAGCCGACGGCAGCACAGTGTTCTGCGAATACCCCGCTCCGAAACCGTATTATCTCTACTACCATGCAACCCACATCTTTGCGGACGCCAAGGCTGGCCTGGTGCCCAAGGGTCGTCACATTCTGACGGATGCTGCTGTGCTAGTAAAGGAGCCGCCCTGGTACATGTACCGAGGCGTCAGACTGCATATGGAGTCGTACTCTATCAACCAAGTCACCATAGAGTCATTCAGGAGACTTGTCCGGGACTTTGATATCAAGCTCGGATGTTTTCTGCAGGAGCGTCGTCTAGACCACAAGGCTCTTGAAGTGATATTTGAGGCAGCTGACAAGCATAGTGATGTGCTACAACTTGGAGTTGCGTACGGAGGACCCACCGATCGCACTCATGACGACCTGGGCCCAACTTTCCTGTCCTCTACCGCAAGCTTCGGCTTTGCAGAAATCCTGTCTCTACCTCATTGGTCTTACCCTTAAGCGAATATTCAATCTATTCATATCTATTTCTGTTTATATCGCTACTGCTATCCATGACTTGAAGCATTGATCGTACATTTTCACTATAGCCGATCTGCCGCCTTCGAGTACACAAGGGCGCAAAACTCTTCCAGTGCCTTCAGATTTAGCAGCCGTTCCACGGCCTGTCCCTGCATCGATGCAGACGACGAAGAGTCAATCATAGATTCCAGCTGTGCCCGCACGACGGGAATGATCTTAGCCAAGGGCTTTTCCATCTCTTCCACTTCGATGATGTGCGACTCACCTGCCTTCGCCCGGTGGTACATACCCATTTCCGAGCAAATCTGGTCATGGTAGTAGCAGACTTCACTGCTCACACAGCCCTTCACAGTTGTAGCAAAGTTGACTGTGGCAAGATAGGCACGCAGTTCGAGGATCCACAACAGTAAACGACGCCTCCGAGCCGCACTAACAGCCTCTCGATCCTCCTCTTGCATTCCCTTCATTGCGACACCCATAGCCTGCTCGTCGCTCTTGGGCAGAAGATAGTACCCGAGGCCACCATATGTTCTCTGCGAATTTGTAAACACCTCGTTTTGGATACCCTCCAACTCTGCAAGGATGCGGTCCGGATCCATGCGCTCCTTCAGGCTAATGTCGTTCATGGTCCAAACAGCGCTCATTCGAGCCTGAGACACAATATCCTTGACGCCACTCTCCAGTAGATAGCGTGCCATAAGCAAAAACGCCTTTTGGTCCGGTTCATCGGCCAACGAGGCTGCTGCGTTGTCTGGTTCCCGACTGTAATCATTGTACAAATGTCTCCCAATGATGTTGATCTGAATGCGGAACAGAACCATCAGCAGGACTACCGAATAGCATGAAGCAATAAGACCGGCGAAAGTTTCCGTCTTCAAGCTGTTCCAAACTTTGATCTTGGCTTCGCCCTTGAGCTCCCCTCCCCGGAGTTGGGTTAGATATTCCTCGATCTTTAACTCTTTCCTCAGACACTCCCGCAAAGCAGGAAGCAAGCTGCGGACAATGTCATCTGCAGTCTCCTGGTTAGCCACAAAGGTTTTTTTGAGGCGTTCGTACGCACGCTTTTCCTTCTGCGACTCGGCCATGTCATTAAGGCGATACCCGGCATATTTATATACACCGTATCCAGCGGCAACCACCGCACCAAGAGCCATGAATTTACCGCGATGGCGGTTCCAGAATGAACTCATGGCTGTGTAAATCTATAAGTGAATCTCGAAAACAAAATTCATACCGTGCTCATTTCCAGACAGTCTATTGTCCACCGCAAGATATCCTAAACGTTGAAGCAAACTTCGAAAATAATCTCCAACCTCTAGAATTCATTCTTCAAGGACCATTCTTCTGAGCTGTTTCTACACGATGTCCTCAAACCAAACAGAAATCTCAAATGAAATAAACAGACATCTAATTGTGGAACACGAATCACTCCAGCCGGCTCCGTATGCAGCAGATGGGCCCTCCCTTGGTTATATTCTTACTTCGCAGTATATTCTTACTTCGCAGGTGGGTTCGCCACTATTTTTAGACGGTGAGGGAAAACTCGGTTCATTTAGTACCAAAGCCATAGTGAATGCAGGGCACCAGAGGCGTCGACCAACATTGGGATTCCCGAAGGGGGGGGGGCCGGCTTTGCGCGCGAAAGTCAGCGAAAGCAGACTGCGCACCGCTGTGGTACAAAACGCTGAGGGGTTCCACAACGACTCGTACACATGGAGCATTCATCAAGAAACTAACAAATTGGCTGATCATTTGAGGTGAAACAATTATGTAAATTTCACGAGGTGATTATATCATATTTTACTTGGGAATTACACAAGGGTCATGCCGGTGACAAATCCAAAGAACTTGGAAATTTATAGTCCATTTTTTGCCAAGGAACATGTACAATGGTCTCAGAATGTGATGTCAGTACTCGATCTGGCAGTTGACCAGGTGGAGCGAGACCAGATGGACGATGCTGCGTCTAGCACTCGGGATCATGAAAGTGAATCTACCCCCGCCGAGGCGTCCGAGCAGAGAGTGGAAGCTATGGAAATGGTTGGCCGGGGCCCCAGACAGGGTACAAGACCCGGTGGAATTCTTCACACCAGTACCATGGATATGGATATCACCGGTGCTGGTGTACTCGGCTGGGACGATCCAGATGACAGAGAGATGGCTGGAGACACACAACTTAGTATGGCGGATGACAACGGCACGGATCATTTGACTGAAGGACTTGTCACCACCACCGTTGTGGAAAGCGATCAAGATATCTCTGAGGAACAGGCAGAGATCCGCAGGCACCACGAAGAGGCCCTCAAGTCTGGATCTCTTCGTGAGGTTGGTATTGTTGGCCGCTGGACGGTCAGCAGTGCAAAGAACGGCATGGGTGTCAACAATCTGAGGGACGGTGATCTCACGTCATTCTGGCAGAGCGACGGCGTGCAGCCGCACAGTATCGATGTACAGTTCCCCCGTCGAATCAACATATCCATGCTCCGCTTTTATATCAATTATCCAGGTGATGAAAGCTATACCCCACAGCGCCTCAATATCTTTGCCGGTACGCACTTTCACGATCTGCACCTGGTGAGCGAGATCGAACTCAGTGAGCCATCGGGATGGGTGAGTGTGAGCATGGGAGTGAACAAAAAGGGCATCGGACACCTGCCGTTGAGCTGTCATCATGTACAGATCTTGGTCCTCTCAAACCATCTCAACGGTCGCGATACACACGTCCGACAGGTCGAAATCTGGGGACCACGCCGACCATTGAACCCACAAGTGCCCAAGTTTAAGAACGAACACATGCGATTATCGTGCACCTTGCGGTGATCGTCTCCATTGTCCATACACATATAAACATAACCATTCTTTAATATTCTATTGATCCTATGCTGCTGGAGTCTGTTCTCCGTACGCGAAACACTTGGCAATGTAAATACCGGATCCCCCCCAGTTCTCAGTGACTGCAAACATAATGAACCTAGCCAGCACCGGCGGCGAGACATCCCAAAGAAAGTCACCAGCACGGTGCTCAATCTCTTGGTCCACAAGCATATGAAAATTTGACTTGTCCTCGCTCAACACATTTGAACAGGAGATGGTGATATGTTTGGGGTTCTGGTTGTTCTCACCGTGCAGAAAGATCCCTACTCGCTCTAACTTTGTCGTCTCGGACAGCTCGAACACTACGTACTGCGGCAGGGGCTCTCCAACAGAAGAAAACCAAACAATTGAAGAATCTTTCGACAAAAGATTGCTACACCGGCTCTCATGGTGGTATTGACTGGTGAACTCGGCAATACGACCCCCATTGGCCTCTAGGGTCAGGTTCTTCATGATTTTGGCCATGGTTGCATATACGCTCTGCGTATCAAACGATTACACAGAAGCGAGAACTATCAACAACCTGACAGCAGATAAATCCTTGGTGTCTATCTTTGGTGTCTTTATAGGGCTTCTCAGCAATGGCATGAAGCAGTGGTCATTATTGCCTTTTAAACCTTATAAAAGATATGCCGAGAATTACTCTTATTCCATCTATCCCCGGCCTTTCGCGCTACTAAACCCCTTCGCCTCCAATCAACCCGCGCTCTCTCATCTTATGCAACAACAGGCCGCCTAGCCAACGCACTCGACCCCCCCCCCCGGGGGGGGGGGCCGGTCTCCAGCAGTCGCGTGGGCTGGTTTTTGAACAAGAGTGGGGCCGTCAAGACTGCGGAGGAGAAATATGTTATCATTCACGGATTCAAAAGTTAGTTCAATTTTAGAGCAAAGAGTAGTATTATGAAAGCTATTCAAATTCCTAAGGGTAACCACTGAGCTAATTTTTTGTACAACAAGTCTAGATCAATAGTAATTTGCGAGACTTGGGAAGACAGAACGGGACGAAGTCATGACCTAACCCAGTATAGTTAGACACATTGCCGAACAACAATGTCAATAGTACAGATTGCGTCCCGTGGTATGGGCCAAGTTGGTCTCAAGCAGTTGGCTAGCGTTCCAGCGAGCCTGTGCGTGGTACGGCATATGAGTTTGGGCCCCTTGGTCCAGGATGACCGCTTCGTCATGCACACAAGCCAAAATATTACAAGTGCCGACAAAGCCCGGGTTTTGCCCAATGTGACATCAATCCTGCGAGAGTTGGCCAAGCAGTGCGTGGAAAATACGATGATGATCGATGTAGAGGCCAGTGACTTCGTAGTCGAACTTGCCAGGCGGTCAAGAGAGTCAAACTTCAATCTCGGCCCAGTTGCGCATTCATATGCTCTGGCATGGACAAAGATGGCTGAGTTCGAGGATTTGTATCAGAAGGCATTAAGTGAGAACCAAATGACTCCAGGAAATGCTATTTGGGCCAGTATACATACTGGATTAGGTCGAAGCAAGGGAAATCAGCTTAGAGATCTCGCATCTAAAGTCTCTGCAAGCGACAATGAGGACCTCGTTGGTCTGTCCAGAAGTACTGAGGCGGCTCACATCATTTCCAGCGGCAAGTTTGCCACCTACACCGAAGGTTTGGCGGAATTGAATAGTGACACTTACACCTCGCTCTTCAGCCAGCTCCGTGACGAGGCAACAAAATGCAGAGTCGTGCAGGAACGCACGGAGGTGGTGGACTTCCTGCTACGCTTCCCGACTGGTGAACACAATGATCTGGCCAAAGAATTGCTTGCAGGTAACGCAGAGCTGATCGCAGACACTATCCGTAAGTCTCCGGTCACTGCAGAGGTTGGCCCCTTGGTTTCAATTGTCCAGTATTACGGTGAACTCAGCCACTACAATGCCCTTGTGCTTGAGGCTCACAAGGCTGGCCTAGAAAAGATCCGTGAGGCGATGGCAGAGGTTCGATTCTCACTGGCCCGTCGCAATAAGGAACCTTTGATTCACTGTTTGAAGGAATGGCAGGTGGACCCTTCAGCGACCTACATCAAATTGAACCGCGACTTTGCGAAGCTCGAAGGTGAGGCAAAGCTTGATGGGGTAGCTTTCAGGGAAAGGTACGGCTTTGGCGGGAATCGGTCAGCAGCAGAGATGCGTAAGGCTTGGAAGCAACGTCGTCAGCGTAAACGGGAGGGTCGCCCACCTCTTAGTGTTCTACCAAAGGAACCGTTTAGTCCTGCAACGATTAGTAGGGAAACCATCGACCCCTCTTACACTCTCCCGGAGGATGTGCGCCAGGAGATTGTCCTGAAGCGGACCGGTGAGAAGGCGCAATCAGCAGAGTGACAGTTCTCGATGCAGCTCAGAGCTCCGCTGAACTGGGTGACATGAAATTCACGTAGAGATCGAAATATATTGCAATGCTATACTCAGAACAGAGAAAGAAGTTTATATGTGTGTTACCAACGTACGAGTGAACAAGTTTCAAACAAATCAATAGTCTCCGCTTGCTTTTAGAGGAGAATGAGGAGCATAAGAGAGAACCCCGCCAGTACGCCAGAGGGCAAACCCATAATGCTACCATCACCGTTGTCGTCCGGGGTATTGTCGTCTTCGGTGGGGTTATCGTTGGGGGTATTGTCATTGGTATCGTCAATGATGTCGTCATCAGGTGATGACACGGTAACCTTTACCTTCATTCCGTTCTCGCAGTGGTTGGCCACCGTGCAAATGAAAAAGTGATCTCCCTCTGCCAAGTTCGTGGCGTTCGCAACTCCGCCAGGACTGGTGTTGGCGATCACCTGCACAACGGAGGCCGAGCAACTGTTGGCACTGACTTCAAGCACGTTATGCCTACCAGTCCACTGGAATCTCACTGTTTCACCCTTACTAACCGTCAGGTCATCATAGCTTGTGATAAACCACTCGATGTCGAGACCCACGACCACACATGACCAAACGGCAAGTACAGCCAACTGTGTTATCCCTATCAACCTTGTTCGCATCTTGTGTAGTATTTGAATCGACTCAGCGTTTCCAGTCTTTCAGCAACGATATCACTGTTTATGTGTACATCTCAGGCAATATCAATGTAATGGCTACTAAGGACAGATCTGATTCCAAATAGGTTCGCTGCAGGTGATGCTCCCGAGGGAGCGCCCTTTCCCCCCTCTTCCTACCCGTCTCCCTCGACCACCGCCGGCCCTCAGGGCACGCGCTATCTGAAGTGCCCCACAGCTCGCATCGTGAACCCGTGGCGTTCGTTGAACACATCAACGGGAGCCGAAAACGCAAACTTTCCGCGTGGTGGCTACGTTTCACTCGATCTCTGCGCACCCCCGAAGCCAAAGACACTCGCTGCCGCGAACGTGAACGACGGCAGGGGTTCCCGGCTTTCGGTCGCGGTCATTGACCACGGAAAGTGCCAGATCAGTGCAGTACATTTACTATGAAATCATTCGTGTCCGGTGAACCATCAACCGCTGACCCACCCCTTTCTCTCGCGTCCCTTCCATTCTCCCCATTCCCTCCCCGCTTCCCACTACGGGTCAATTTCTAAGCGGTTCGATTTTTCTCACTCGTACTTCTCCTTTCGGGTCGCGGTACAGCGTGTACCAAATGGGTGGTGCTTGGCAGGGTGACTACGACCCACTCGCATACCAACACAGCGCCAGAGGGTTCGAACTGTGGTGGGGCCATAAAGCGCCGGCTCGCTTTCTGCCCCGCTTGGTCCCGGTAGCCACGGTCCTCCGCTCTAGCGGCTCACCAAACCCGTGTTTCAGACTTTGCGAACACAGTACGTCGTGAGTCTACTGTGTATTCCTTGCCCTGCTGCTTCCGCATGCTCATGGGCCATCCAAACTTCTCCAGAAGCGCGAAAACAACATGAGGAAGGCTGAGCTTCACATCCTTTGAAGTAGAAACCCACAAAAGTTTGGACCGATTGGGAAGATATGTACCATCCTATTGAGTGTGATTCAGCGGATGCTCGTTTGTGAGAATAGGCAACACTATCTATATCGCTGCCCGTTGAGGGGATCTCCCCTGCCATTCATCATGGAGTGCAGATGTCGAGAAACGGTGGTTATAAACACCTTGAAAATAACACAGCGTTCGATGTATTGTTTGGAACATGTAAAATTTATTACGCATTTCACGAAACTCGCGCAAAATGATTTGGAAAGGATGGTGTTGATTTCTAAAGGGTTCAAGCGTGGTGTGACCAGTAAAGCCAATCGCTGGAAGACATGATTGTGGTATTGTGTACAAAGATCACGTTTTGAGGAGACCCTCGTTGCGTAGCTAACCTGAAACAGAAGGGCAAGATAAAAACGTCTTTTGGATCTTAGAAGTCATGCTGCTTTCCGTCCACAATGGCAGTTGTGTCATCATGTACTTGTTACCCTATGATGATGAAACATGTACGGTATTAGTTAAGTGAATTAAGAAGAAAAGTATGCAAAGAGTGTTGGGGATGAATGATTGCAAAATCGGAAAAACATGAACGCATGCTTCAAGCCTTTACCTATTGGACTTGGCAACACGCTCCAGCTCGTCCTTCTTCTTGATGGCATAGCTGTTGGATGATCCCTTAGCGGCGTTAATCAGCTCATCGGCGAGGCACTCGGCGATGGTCTTGATGTTGCGGAAGGCAGCCTCGCGGGCACCAGTGCACAGCAGCCAGATGGCCTGGTTGACACGGCGCAGAGGAGACACATCGACGGCCTGACGACGGACAGTACCAGCGCTACCGATACGGGTGGAGTCTTCCCGAGGACCACCGTTGATAATAGCATCGACAAGAACCTGGAGGGGGTTCTCTCCCGTCAGCAGATGGATGATTTCGAAGCAGTGCTTGACAATGCGGACAGCCATAAGCTTCTTACCGTTGTTGCGACCGTGCTTCATGAGGCTGTTAGTAAGGCGCTCGACAACAGGGCACTGGGCCTTGCGGAAACGCTTAACGGCATAGCGACCGGCAGTGTGGGGGGCGTAGACAGCCTTCTGCTTGACAGTGATGTAATCCTGCAGAGCGATATCGCTAACCTGGATGTCCTCGTAGGACCACTTTCCGAACAGCTTAATCTCGTTCTCGGGTGCGACGACCTCGACCTCAACAGGCATTTCTTCAGCCATGGTGATTGATTTTAAATTATATGATACCCGAAAAATATACCCGGACTATGACTGCAATTGTTTAACCAGGTTCTTATGTGGAAATGGGTGCTCTGAAATAGGATCCATACGTTCCTCGTGCCCCATAATAGTCATTATGCACAGCAGTATGCTATTACAAGGGCAAAGAGACCAATGCTACAAGAATAATGCTGGTTCCCAAATGACCTCGTTCTGAGTATACGAAGCCTAGCCTCACGCAGTGAAAAGCTGCTTGTGACCCCGCTATGACCATGTACTGTGAAACCGTGTGCGGCTCCTCTTCACACACTTGGGCCGACAGGTATGCCTACATTTACTATGAAGCTCTGGCGAGATACATTATTGTAGTATTAGTAAATCCACCAATTCGGGTATGGTACTAAATGTACTGGAAAGGCACCTAATCGGGGAGGGATACGGGGAGGTAAATTTTGGATATAAATTTCAGCATTCCTTTATCACCAAATTTTCAGAAAAATTTGTGTGTGAAATTTAAAGTGTGTGTTTTTCTGTGGGACAGGACACTGGCGGGGAAACCGGGAGTTGGAGCCGTCGATCCACACCTCGCCCGCTGGGGAGATTGTTGGACTGGGTCCCCTGTTGTCTGTTTTGCTGTTGTGAAGAGATTCGAAGTGTGAAAAACATGACGTGTAGTTGATTCATTCAAATAGGAACATAAAACACCAAAATAAAAACCAGAAAGAGAAGGCGGTATGAATGCTACAATGTGAAGGGAAGTTTTATTCAGATGCGTGAAATGGTTTTAGTGAGAAAGCAAGTCATGGACGAGAGAACATTGTTGCTCATGTCTTGTTCTTCATGAACTCCAACAATTGGCTGGTAAATGATTCGCTGAAACCGGGACGGGCCATCTCAGCAGCACCAAAAGCTGTCCTCAATCGTTCGACATACAGAACAAACTCCGGCTTGTCATCGTTCTTTGCCTTCATCTTTGTGAGCACACTTTGAACAAAGGCATCCCGCTGGTTGTATCCAGCACCTGTTGAAGATCTAGAGCCACTGTGGCCCATCTTGTCATCACCTACGCCCTCGAGGCCCTCATTGTTCATGACACCGCCCCTGACGGTCGCTAGAGCACCCTTAACAGTGCCAAAGTCCCAGGCATCCTCATCAGCGCCAGCGACCGTGCCCTTGATGGTGCCAGGGCCCTTGCTGTCGTCTCCATGCTTTTCTTTCCAGCGAGCATACCGCTCGACCAACTCTGTCAGATATGATGTCTTCTTAGCGCTGCGAATGAAACGATGGCGTAGCAGCTCCTTTGCACTTGGCCGTTCGGCAGGATCCTTCTGCAGGCAAGCCTCGACGAACTCTTTGAAGGCCTTGGAGTACGGTCCCTCCAACTTTGGAGGCGGATTCTTAGGAATCAAGAACAGGACACGCATTGGGTGAAGATCTGCGCAAGGGGGCTCTCCCTTGGCCAATTCAATGGCCGTGATACCCAAGCTCCAAATATCAGCCTTGTGATCATACGAGCTCTGTTTGATAACCTCCGGTGCCATCCAGAAAGGTGTTCCGACGAATGTGTTGCGTTTTGTCAATGTATTGGTGAGCTGTCCTGCCACACCAAAATCAGCCAGTTTGACATCACCATTTTCGCTGAGTAATACATTGGCTGCCTTGATATCACGGTGCAGTTTTCCTTCCTCGTGGAGGTACTCCAAACCTTTTAGAATCTCCCGCAGAATGATTGCACAGTACACTTCTTCAAATTCACCGGCTTTGATGAGGTCTAATGCGGAGCCTCCTCCCAGGTACTCCATAATGATCCATAGCTTCGTTCCTTTCAGGTAACTGCCATGGTATTTTGTGACGAAGGGGGAGTCGCACTGTGACAACACAGTGATCTCCTGCTGGATGTCCTCAATTTCATCCTCTGCTTCTTCGAGGTCAATTACCTTAATGGCGACCACAGAATTTGTTTTCAGGTCTATTCCCTTGTAGACATCACCGAAAGAGCCCTTACCGATATGCTCCAGCTTCTTGTAGAGCTGTTCGGGATCTGCACTCTTGGTACCCATGATTTAATTCTACCCTACGGCTTCTATGTACTCTGAACTTTGAATGAATTCTATTCTTTAGCCCTGTGGTTTATCGAGATCAGTTATCGCCAGCCCGCCGGCGACATAGCTAGGTTTAATTCGCTCCAAGTTAAAAATATCCACCGTATGATAAGAAGAGCTATTGTTATTGATGCCACGTAACGCAAATCTTTGATAGAGGACATTCTGACAGCCGACAAATACCACAAAGTATCATCATATCAGGACTGGACAAACCATAATACAATTAGAAGCACATCGGTACGTATCAAACCCAAGACAATCAAGGACAAACCCAGGAAAATCAGTCGTTGAGGAGTGCAATTTGGGAGGCCACTTCTCCGGGAGACATTTCAACGCGCGTCGGCAAGAGCCCTTTGTCTCAAACCCCTACTTTAGACTGTCGCTGTCGATTTTTTTTTCCTTCCCCGGTTGCCGGTCTCGGTTTCTCTCTCTCTCTTTGGGCGCGGACAAAAGAGAAAACACTCGGTGGACCAACCCACACCAGCGGATCGCACTCCCCGTCGCTTCGGCCAGCCACTCCAGACCGAGCAAAATGGACTGGGTCCCGATGAACTGCTGCGATACACCCCAACCCCCCCCCCCCTTCCCCAATACAAGGGAAGGGGGGGGGGGGGGAGGAGGTCGGGAAGCCGGGGGGGTGTGTTGCCTACCACCAACAGGCCCAAGATCACATTCCCGGACAACCGAAGGCCGGAGGCAAAGAAGCAAAAAATAGGGGAGAGAAAAAAAAAGGGGGAGAAAACGAAGAAGCAGAACGGCCTGGTTGGTTGGTTGGGGGGGGAGGAGGGGGAGGCGCAAAAGCCAAAACACCCGGAGGTGACGAAAAGGCAAAACAAAAACTATGGGAACCTGATACCCACCCTCCCCGGGCATCGGGGTGGGACAGTACTGACGGACTGGCAAACTTTATCTGTGCTATCTACAGTGGCTTCCAGTGCGTAATGGGCTCCTGGGGGGATACGGACGGCGGGTAACGCGTAGTAAGCGGTCAGTTTTGGCGACGGGAAAAGCCTTCGGGCCATCTCATGCCCATATTTTCACTATGGAAGCGAAGGAACCTTAGGTAGCCCCGTCTCACGCCGCGACGTTTTGCCTTTTTTTTTTCTTTCTTCCTCCCTCTGCCCGTCTCTCCCTTTTGTTTGGCAGAACGACCGCGTTCCCCGGCGTTGATTCGCTGCACTGGAACCAATGAAGAGGTCAGAGTGTGGGGGCCTAATTTAAACCGGGAGCGGACCAACGGGTCCAGGAGTCTGTGAGGTTTCGGGGCGATTTGGGTTGGTGCCACAAACAGTGCTTAGAGGAGGCACCCTTCACATTCCTGGGTGCTACCGAAAACACACAAGGTTCACAGAGCCTGGCTTTGTTATCACGATGTCTCAAATGTATGCTACAATGTATATGTTGTTCATGATGGGCTTGATGTTAACCTGTCAGTGAAGAACGGTCACGTAAGGTTGGAACAAATTTCGAAGATATGGCGTGTTGTGCCCAGCTACACCGGTGGAGATTTGTCGTCCGCGGGGGATACGCTTTTGGCACTCTCTGATTGCTCGGGAGTGGCACTGTCCACCTCAGCAATCTCAGACATATGGGCAACAGCCTTGCTGTGAGAGGCCTGTGTCATGTTGGAGGCCCTGCGGGATGGCGGTCCCTCTCTTTCAGGGTCACCTGGCATCAGTTCCCGGCTGCCGAAAAGACTGCCCATGGCACTGGGTCGCCGCATGCTGGCACGCTGTGATGCACGCATCTGCGACGCTGCCATACTCTGCCGCTGATGTTCGACTTCGTCGAGGGTGTTTTCATCGAAAGAATCGAATTTCACTTTTCCGCCAATGCCCATGACTGCATTCACCTTATTCGTTGCAGCCTGCCATCTGCGCCTCGCTTTGGTCTGCGCAACGGCGTTACCGAAGAGCTGCTCAACAGCCGCTTGTTCCACCGCTGTGGTCCGATCCATATCAATGTGTACAGCGCTCTGCTTTTTGGCACCCTCCTCATAAATTTCGGACTCTTCGGAAGTTCTCTTTGGTGACTCTGCCTGGCTGCCTGGCTGACTACTTACATCTACTATCTCTCCAGCGCTGAGTATGTCCATAATTGTCTTGGTTTGATCGACATCCTTGGCACCTGTCCACTTGAATGCCGCAGACATCGAAGTCAGATAACCTGGCATCATGTGCGCCTTGACATTCACATTTCGACTGACCTTAAACATGTTATCCACAACTGTTGGCTTGTACAGCATGTTTCCAGCCCGATCAAAAATCACCTTATTGCCCACATGTTGATAGCGACTCTTCAAAAACTTGAAGCCAGGAATACCAGTCACAACATCGCCATCATTCACCACTCGGAACGTGTTCGGCACCAACCGATTGTAGAGCTGAGCAAAAACAATGTTTCCGACACGCGGTGAGCCAAACGTGTAAACAACAAGCGGGACATTGGGCATCTCGAGGGCAAGGGACATGGCACAGAGAGTTGCCAACGCACCTCCTAGCGAGTGACCGGTAACATACAGCGGTTGGCCGGGGTTCTCAGCCTGCAGCTTCTCGGCCATTGCCATAACGTCCTTCTTTAGGGCCATCCAAGCATTGAAAAATCCTTCATGTACATACCCCTTGGTCGGATCTGTGAAAAGACTGGCCTTCTCGTGATTTTCCGCAACGTAATCGCGATACAACACTTGCTTGTACTGTAGATCCGTCTTCGCGTTCCTCTTGGATGCGGTGCCACGGAAAATAATCCATGTTTCCCGTCCCTTCCGTGCTGCCCATGATCGAACGTCAAGCTCTTCATTGTATACGATCTGCAGTCGTTCAAAACCGAAGTCTTTCACATCAATGATGTTGCATTCGTAGGCACAGAAGCTATTGGGATCGTCTGTGCCGAGGTGGCGATACGAGGCTTGAGATAGGAAAGCAGCACGCTGTGCCCTCGGGATGTTGAACTTATTATTCGGAACTGAATCGTGTTCGTTCACCAATTGGGAAAGAGATATATCACCATGAACCGAAAACTCATCCTTAGGAGGCAAAAACATAATTAGCAGCAATGACGACAGAATCACGAAGTAGAAAGAGGCCACGAAAGGCGGTGTGAGCCGCTCCCCGTAGGTGCTAAGGGTACCGCGGATGACCTGGATCAACGCAAAGATGAGCGTAGTCCACAAGAAAATGTAGAAGAAGCGGCCAACAAGCTGGCGGTATCGAGTGGGAATGTAAGGCATCTTGCGCAACTTCTTGATCGCTGCACCCACCTTCTTGAAGGAGTAAAATAGAAGGAACAAAATCAACGGAAGAATGTAGAGGATGCAAATAATCACAATCAAGGCGTAGGAGTCCGAAGTTGGGAACGCCGACAGGTTGATGACAAAGAAGTTACCGTTGATCAGAACATCGACTCCCTCGGAGCTGAATGGGAGCAGAATGCTCGGCAAACTTTGGGTATTCGGAAGGTTGTCATATTCCAATGAAACGAAGATCCACACGAATGCAGCGATGATTCCAAGTCCACTCGCGACGTGGGTCTTAATGGACCAGTCAATCTTGTCATTCATGCCCCGGGACAAGGTGTCTGCCATAGCGATGATCATATTTAGATGGAGAGTGATCAGCATAAGAGACCATGCAGCTTCCAATTCAGTGCCAATTGGTATATCCGCCAGAACTAATACGCTGCTGACGGGAAAACACGCTGGCCAACCAATGCACACAAAGATGAACAAGACTTTCTCTTCCGGTAGAAGATCTTTAACTGTTCGTCCATGGGCATGGTGGACAGACACAAACACAATGATCACGATTGTGAAGATAGCGAAAAGGACCAGCGACAGAATAGTGACCAAGTACAGATTCCAGTCTGCCAACTGCCTCACCTCTACGGTGGTTTCAAAACGTGTCGTGTTTGTCAGCTCATCAAGCGATACGTTTGTTGCATTGACCCCTAGGAACAATGTATCGTACCGGTACGGATTGTCCAATTCCAAAGGGTTAATATCGCATGCCTTACATGCAATCGCCCAGTTTGGAATTGCCAGCCATCGCTGACATGTTCCAGGTTCACCGGTGCAAAATAGGGCAAGATCTGTCTTGTTTCCGCCCAAGTCTTGGCTCCATGAATTTTCCTGGTCTAAATATGCCACATATGGCTTCCAAGTCTCTGTATCTCCATCGGCTGAATCTGTAGAAACTGTTCCCGAAGCGAATGTACTAATGGAGAACGTATAGTTTAGTGGGTCTCCCCCCGTCAGATCCTTGACTTCCATGTAAATGTCGGCAACAAACAAAATGTTGATGTCGGTGAAAATAGCAACGCCTTCATTGGCCCCGATAATGCAAGGCTCTGTACCGACGAAGTGCCCAGTTTCAGTACTATTTGGACACACGTTGTTCCAGTCAACAACCCAAGTCTGTTCGTCAATTCCATACGCCTGTTGCATAAACGATACGATCAAATTGAAGAGAGCTGCAAAAACTGCAACTGTCACTACAAATATGGTTTCCTTTTGACCCATGGTCTCCATCCGAATGTGCGGCTGGAAGCTCGCGAGTGTTGTCTCATCCGTTCCGAGCACATACTCCTCATCAACCTCCTCTACGGGAGGTTGGGATTTTTTCTTTCTCCCGAACACCATCTTCTTGCTGCAGATGTTGTCCTGCGTAGGAATCAATTGTGTATTCTTAAGGCTATCCCAGAACCATTCTTGCAGAAACGAATCTTTCTACAGTGTAGTCCCGCACAGTAAAACTCGTCCAGCACAGGAGCTCTTACAATAGTTCCTAACTATCTCTGGCAATTTGTGTTACCCAGAACGATTTCTCATACCTGTATAGGATTTAAATAAAACGGCTGTCGTCTCTGCATGTGTCAGTCTACACTGGGCCACCACAAACCAACTCACACGTGAAATGTTAAATGCATACCTGGATCCACAATTCTCAACCGCGCATCTGTTAACTGCATACGGCAACTGAAACAGAGAGATGAACCAGGTTGTCAACCGTTCATCACCCGGCATGTGACGGCGAGATCGTACAGTCGCCAAGAAAAAGTAAAAGGAAAAGCGGTAGAAAAGAAAAGAAAAACGGAAAGGAATGAAAATCAAGGGACGTCTCTCTCCCGCCCTCAACATTCCTCTCCTGCTCGCCCAGGGTTTCTTCTTTTCTTTTTTTTTCTATCCAACTCTTCCCTCGTTCTCAAATGTCTCCCTACCCGCCCCTTCTTCCTTGACTTTCTTTTCCCCCTTTTACTTCCACCCCAACCCTCCCCCTCGCTGCTTGCCTGTCCCCATCCCCCCCTCCCTCCCGAGATTTGTGTCTTGGCCCCTTTGTTCTACTTTATTGTTTTATTTTCATTTCAATTACCCCCTTTATTTTGCTTAATTCGCTCGGGTTTACCCGTCCCGAACACACGCACCCCGTCGCTGTCCGTATCGGAACAGTCACTCTTTGTCTCCCATCGTCGCTACTTTCTCCCTCCCTCCCTCCACCCCCCCCCGCGGGTTCCTCGCTCCCTGTCTTTCCGCCGACCCATCTTCCCCCCTTCTCCCTCCCCTCTCCCCTCTCCCCTTTTTTACCGGGCCCTGTGCGAGTGCGAGCCGGGAGAGAGGGGGGGGCGGTTCCTTAATTCATTCCTTGGGGCGGCGCTAAAAAGAATTGGGCAACAGAGAAGGCAAAATTTAAAAAAGGAGGAAAAAAATCTGTGACCTGCTTCTTCGGGCCCTGCGTATATCCCGACGGGTGTTCCCTACGTGGCCGCATTTGGTCACGCGAACGGTGTTCGGTGGCGGGCTATACAAAATATACCCATGGTGTCCAACGAATGCGAACCAAAGTGTTCAATTTGACACAGTGAGGAGAGCCCTTGCTGGCGACGCATCAAACAGGCGGATGTGGTACCATCTACTCCTCTGAATGGCCAAGAGCAGAAATGTACCCACATCTGCGGCAAATTATGAAAACAATTCATATATTTAATATATAATATAGATCTCTATACCCGACCTCTAGGGCTGGACATATCCTCTACAATCACGGGTTTTTCAGAAAAGTGATGATCATCGAAAAAGTTGGATGTTCTTTTTTTTTCTGCTTGGGTCTGTGGGTGTGTATGTATGTGTGTGTGTGTGTGTGTGCGGCAATGTTCACTCACTCTTGGGGGCTGGCAATATGTTTGTGCAGTATCATGCATCCCGTCGCAGACGTCGACGGGGGCCTCACCATTATCAAGAAGCAGATTTTGGGCTCCTCCCTCTTTTCTCCACGGACATCCAACTCGTCTTCAGCTTTTGGATAGGAGGTAAACGAGAGTAGCGTGGCCGGGAAATCCGGCGTTGGGCCCATTATAAGCCGCGCCTCGTCTCCCACTCCCCTCCCAAGAAAACTTTCTTCCGGTTGCCTGAGACGAGGCACCCTTGTAAAACACATTTGAAAGGATAAAAAATTCTTCTCAGTACTTTCATTACGGATCAGTTCCTGTACCCCTGACCCCACGACCCTCACGGGGGCGCGTGAAGCTGTGCAGCTTGGTAGTTTGCAGTCAATGGAGCCATGCGCTCCATGCCTTTGGTGAATTAACCGGGGGTCCGTACCCCCTCCGTAGGAGCCCCGAGAGTTCGGAATCCCCACACCAGACGGCGCGGGGTTAGGAGTTCATAGGTGTGTTCGGTTACTGAGCAGCAACGGTTGATCGTCCTTGATACCCTGTAGTATCACTACTGTCTCATCGAGTGCTTGGTTAGAGCGAAAGATTAGAAATTCGGTGCCGTTGCCAGAAGCCGAGACATTAATCGTGTATTATCATTATCGTTTCGTATAAGCAAGATTGGGTATTGTGTCTCACACACTAAGACTTTTTATCGATCGCCAAAACATATATACTGTACTGCAAAATTGCAAAACGAGACATGTGGCAGCGTCACAGATGCAGACTAAGCTGGTATCTCTTCATGCATGGCATATTGAACAGTCCCCAACCAAGAGAAATTGGGACACACCGTGGAGCGGACTTAGCGTAATGGCAGAAGGACCTCTTTCCATTCGCCTTCTCATGCGGGTTGAGAAATTTCGGGTGCGACGCAACGGGGTCGCTGCTGGGGCTAGGGAGAGATTAGAGGACACATACCACCCAAAAGCCGGGAAGAGTTGTTGCAACGAAGTTTTCTACACCGAGGCCCTTTTGATCCGTTTGCCATTGGCAGCCACGCCCCCATCGCCAAACATGCTGGGATCAACCAACACATGCAACAAAAAACTGAACCTGCTTTGTGGGCGGATCTGTCCTCACACAACATGCCCTGAATATCGGTCGACAGACGACAAAAGTGTAGCTGCTTTTGTCAAACTCTTGTGTCCTAAACCGTGCGCTTCTTTGCATCGATGTCGAGTATCCCTTATCGATCCACCAAAAAAAAAATCTTGGTCCTATTGTCCTTTACAGTGCCGCGGTCAGACTCAGGGGCGTTTACTGTCTCTCTCTGCCTCACAAATGGGGCAAAAAAGGAAGGTAGCGTGAAATACTGTGCAATCTGCTGCTCGCTGCCGAGTTCTGCGCCCCGATTCCTACACCCAGGCCACCGTTGCTTGGGGCATGACCATTTCCAAGAGAACCCTCTACAAAGTAGAGGTGAATGGCCTGGGCACGACAACTTTGCATCATCTGGGACGTATCTTCAGATTGTAGACAGCCGGTACTGCACACAATCACTGCATTGTACATTTGGAATAGAAAACAGCTTGGCATTCTATGATGCAATAGATAGACGTTAGACGATGTTGGAACGATACCGGCATGATTCTCTGCAGCGCAAAACGATCTTGTAGGCGGAAGCTTCAATATCCCGCGGCTGAGAGGGCGGGCGGGCGTTCGATGGTGGCTACCACCAATTCCATCGCATTTCATTTTCAGAGTGCAGAAGCCGTATGTTTTCAGTATGGTAACCTCGTGCGGGACCTGCTGCTCTTGCACATTCGATAGGCCAGAAAGATCGGCATTTGATCTGCGTTATGAATTTGAATCCATGTGTAAGGCCGATGAATATTTGCTACTCCGTAGGAGAACTGTGAGGAGGTGACGGCAAGCTAAGAGATGTACAAGAATGTGTCGTGCTTTAGGCTTATTTCCATTGCAACATGAAGGTAATGAAGAATCAGAGAGAAATGCGGAGGAATGCACCGATCGATGTCCCAGCATGCCGGATAACATGCATTGAACACAGTGTGTTTAAATGCACGGGTAATCGTCATCATTCATTCATTCATGCCACAGTATTCTCGTCCTCCCTAAGTCCTCCCCCCGGTTGATATGGGAAGCAATAGACTGGATTGGCTACGCGACCGTTCCCAAACCCACTGTAGGTGCGGAGGCTCAAGAGATCTCTTGCAAGATCTGAGTGCACGTAACCCTGTTGGTTCCAAACATGTGTACCACCCCCAAATCCATACATGACGTATCCGTTTAGACATGGTGAATACAAAAGCTTGCAACATACTGGAAAGAGATGCCGAGGAAGATCCAAACAACCTGATGGTGGATGGGCGAACGATGCGGGATGGGCCGTCTTCAGAAAATATTCTATGAATCAAAGAATTGTATATTTGAACATAGATTTACGGAAAATTCTTCTGCCGGGGAAAATGTGTGGGGACTGTCCCTGGGCTGCTGGGTTCCCCTTCCCGGTCTGACCGCTATACTTACATACTTTACGATTCTCTGCAAACCCACACACGGTGATTGATTTCGTAAAAGTGTGAGTGGGAGGCAACTTTGATGTCATGCGGAGACCCAGTCTGTCCTATATTGAATGTAGCACAACTCCGGACCACAAGCCGGGTGGGTTTTTCCGTTGGCGCACCCTTTGCAGCCCCTGCAGACCTCAGACTCCGGGCCGTGCAAGAGCAGTAAAACCGCCCGCACTTCTTCGTCGGTAGCGAATGTACTGGGCTCAGCTTTAATGAGGCAGCAGGCTGTCATGGTCAGGCCATCGTTGCCCTTTGCTCTCTCTCGCAGTTCAGGTTTTTTTTTTGGGCTTTTGTTCGTCCTCGCGTGATTTTTTCTTTTCGTTTTCCTCGCATTCTGGAACACTCTTAGAACCTGCTCGAAATGGAACACGGGGGGTCGACGACACTATAAAGAAAAAGTCATTCTTCTTCGCGTCGTGCTCCCGCGCATCCTCCCTCGACGTATTAACGGGCCCACAAACCGGGTTCATTCACTACGGAAGTGCCGAGCGAAAGCAACCACTCGACCCTCCACCGCTTGCAGCCCGCGTCGCAGCACCTTTTTCGTTTTGGGGGAGACCTCCCTTGTCCGTTCAATTCGTGCTGACATCTGCTCCGCGCATGAGAGACCACGGAGTTGGAGACTCTCCCCATACTCAATGTACTGGCACCGAAACCTTTTGCTGCCAACTTCTGGCGGCTCCCCCGACCCGCGGGCTTAGGAGATTAAGGGTCCCCACTCGCGTGGCGATGCGTGAAATCTTCCTCCTACTGTGCCTTAAGTGGGTTCTCATTACCGAGTTGCGGTGTACCACATAGCTGGAAAGATGGCCCAACGGGGAGCCATACACTGCAGTGGACATTCTCTATCCTTTGGCTGAAAAAGCCTCAGAGTTGGCCCCGTTGGCAACAATTCTGGTGTATGGTCACCATTTTGCTTAGTTTAGAATTTTGTGGTACAATCGATAAGCTCGTGAAGGTATGTCAGCAAACTAAATGCAATCATAGAAGAAATGGAATTGAGCAAGATTACGTCCCATGTCGTGTGGAACTATTAAAGAAAAAATGAATGGTGTTGAAATTACAGACGGTGCCAAGGTGTTGCTGATTGGCAACCCTGCACTTACCTCGGAAACGCTAGAGAAGACCATTATGGATTTGCGCCAGCGGGCAGGCGGAAATGGCGGCGTTTCTCTTGAGCAGCTGGACCGCTTGGAGAAGATCTCACCCACCCCGGGAGCCTACACAATTGCCCTAGCTGGTTACGTTCAGCCACAAGCATTTACTCATAGCGACAAGGTTCTGAGCCAGATTGCCCGAGGTTTGGCCCCTGGCGGTGTTTTGAAGATTCGGGAACCTGTGTCCGCCACCGCAATTTTCCGGGACGACCGCAACGAGGAGAGTCTTGTAAGCGCTCTGAAGCTCGCTGGTTATGTCGATCTGACAGATGCCAAGACTGTTGACGCCACTGAGGAAGAGAAGACTGCTATCCTAGCTTATCTGGAGAAGATTGGAAAGGCCAATGAAGTCGCCACTGCTGCCATCAGGAATCTGAAGTTTATTGAAATCGGTGGAAAGAAACCCAACTACGATGTCGGCGCAGCTCAGCCCATTCGCATTGCCCTGAAGAAGAAGAAAGCTGCAGCTGCCAATGCCAACGGGGTCAGCAACGGCAATGGCAACGCCAAGGCATGGAAGATCAACACCAATGACTTCGGCGATGACGATCTCATTGATGACGAAGCCGATTTGCTACAGGAAGACGATTACAAGAAACCTGGGGCTGATGAGCTCAAGAACGACTGCTCTACCAAGCGCAAGGCATGTAAGAACTGCAGTTGTGGCCGTGCCGAGATGGAAGCGCAAGAAGAGGATGCTCAGGCGGTCCTGGCGAAGCCAGTCGAGTCAAGCTGCGGTAGCTGCTACCTCGGTGACGCCTTCCGGTGCAGTACCTGCCCATACCTTGGCATGCCCGCCTTCAAACCTGGCGAGAAGGTCAGCCTTAGTCAGCGCCAGATGAAGATTGATGAGTAGGCTATGACTGCCTGTTCATGCACAGCATGTTTTAGTTATTGTGGAAGACCTAATGCTTTTCGAGTTGCGTTGGTGTTAGATTGCGCCCTATCCCAGTGTTGGAAGGCCACTACCAGTGCTCAAACCTACAGGCTTCCTAATCAAATATGATTATCCATAGACCCGTTTCCTCCCTCAGCATATACATCATAACATTTAAGTAAAAGCCATACATTTGACATCTACACCAATCCTCATTATCATGTTTCGTGCTTGTGCAAGTCCTTGTGATCTACAATTTTCATTACGAGTTTTATTTGTGGAAGTGTTTCGTTTTGAAAGGCATTGCCTTGCAAAGTGACTTTTTGTATGCCGAAAAGAAATGCGGTTTGCTACATGTTATGCTGGGGTTTGAACTGTCCAGCAATGACGACAGCCCGATTGACTACCATGTCGATTGGAGATTCCACGTGAAGCAGAGCAGCAGTGTGGTCCCGAGAGCTAATATCAGCTCACAGCCCACTACCCGATCCCCTAGATATGCAAGAGTGTCAGTTTTCCGATGTTTTGCTTCATGTAAAAGGCTACCATTGTGTCAATGCTGGCAAGTAAATTTGGTTGCAAATGGAGATAACTTACTTCAGGTGAGACCACAGCTTGGGTGCAGTGCAGTGATCGACACAGTGTAGGAAATGGAAGAGTTCCTCCGTGCAGGTCTCGGCAGTGTTCGTCCGCGAGTTGACGCGAGCCTCGCACTTCTCCATTTCCTCCTTAGCGGCAGCACAGGTTGTCGATGCGCATTCCTCCTCAATCTCTTCCTTGACGTCTTCGGGCTCTTCCTCTTCCTCTTCTTCGTCCTCTTCAACGTCCTCGACAGGCTCCTCCTCAGGAATCTGCTTCTCGTCCTCCAAAGCCATGGTTGCTGTTGTCTATTGAATCAGGCGCACTAACCCCCTATGCTTAATTATAATAATGTATCCGATCTGATACTAAAGAAGCGCACTGGCTACTGTTTCAGAACGGGTGAATATGACGGTTGTTTACAAAGTCGGACAGCTTCTATGGTCTGACCTTTGTCATACCTTTCCATAGATCAATTACGCCACCCGTCTATCATATAATTCAGCTGCATGTGCATGCGTGCATTCCACAACGAGAATACAACTTGGTGGTTCTTCATCTGTCCCAAACACTGGCACAAGAAAGTCTCCGTCAGGAAGTGCAGTTGTGTTTTGCAGTGATTCTATCCCCTTCACACTGCTCACACCCACACAAGGAGGCTCTCACACAGGCCCATTGCATTCGCCCACCTGGTCCCCCCACCCTCGTCCTCCTGGCGGACTTGCCCTGGTCCCTAATGTTTACATTTTGTGAACCGTAAGTTATGTATCTGCTGCACATTGCTCTCTCTGTACGTGTGCGTGTCTGCGTGTTGGTTTGTGGGTCACTATAGCTCAACGTGCCGCACGGCACACACGACGGAGCGCCCAAGACACATGTCACACGGGGCCTTCCGTTTCAAGAAAACAAAAAACCTGGGCGCACGCACCTACTCCGCCAGGCTCGCCCTTCGGTGCCTGCCTCCCTTGAGAAGAGAGGGGGGATCTCTTTGCAATTTGCTCGGCAGTCACGGTCCCTGTCCTCGGGCCATACTGAGATAATAGAAACTAGCCACAAAAACTTTTCCTCGCCACATTCTCCGTGACGGCCGGAGTGTGTATATTTTATTTTGTTTGGTCATGATGCCACCGACTGGTCACCCACGCACCGTACATTGACAATGGAAACCGGCCGTGTGCCCAGTTTGGGGACCACTGGCAAACAACCTTTTCCGTCTAACGTGCACTGCACCAGACGGTGGTGTGGGGAAGGGGGGCCCATGGGACCTTGCCTTTTCGGCAAAGTCGGTGTCTGACACCCACCTGCGCGGACTTCAGTACTCTTCTCCGGTAGCGAAAGAGTTAGCAGAACTTGGTGAAAGAAATGGCAATTTTCTTCTCTTTCCCTTGGGAGGGGGGGGAGGGCCTGGTGCACAGTTTAACTTTGTTTTCTGTACCTTACTTTCCATAGTGAAACAGTTGGGCTGCAACAGGGTTCACTTGGCCAGAGCTTTTTGAACGCAGCAACGAGTGCCGGTGGGATTTAATTCATATAAACTAGGTTATCAGTTATATGGAAGGGGTCACTCCAAGACTCGTGCAAGTGTGAGTGAGATTTGGCTGTACCAGCGCGAGACCTTGCCTTTTAGGTCATTGTTGACCACCGTTTGGATGGGTTGGTGGAGGCTTGTGGATGTGGTGATGGCTTTGCATGGTAGGATGCTGTCTTAAGTTTGTGGTTGTCCCAATCAGTAGAGGTACAGACCAGCTGCGATCACTGTTGCAAAGATGGTGTCCGAAACGAAGCTAGCCTCGGCACAGGCATCTGTCTTAGGATCCCAAAGAAAGCGTGCAGCCATCCTGAATATTGAAACCGGGAGGAAAAATTGAGGACAGAGTCAGAGTTAGCGTCTATCTGAAGGAAATATCCGCATGGTAACGATTTCAACACTGGTACTTACTTTACTCCGCAACCGTTGTTGTCTCCCACTGTCGCCTGAACAATGAACTTGTAGCGCTTCAAATCAAGGTTCTTAAGCATGTCGCGAACTTCACTGGCGATGGTCTTTGCAAAGTGTTCTCCTGCAGCGGTATCCGTGTATTCGACAGCAACCAGGTGCTTCTTCAGAATTTGCTGAATGTTGTCCTTCACAAGCGATGCACGGAACTTGTCTTTGTGCTCCGGAGGCGAAGGATATGTGTCAGAACATTCTGACTGATTTGCACTAGGGACTGCTGATCCCGATCCCACCACTGATGTAGACATCGTTTCTGTATCTGTAGTTCACTCCCGTCGTGTGTGTTTGGATACCGGTTCCGTGTCACATGGAACTAGATACAATCCATCCATCAAATACCAGCCTCTCAATAAGGGCCGTCTGCGATCCCAAAGTCACCCAAAGTCCTTCTTTATGCATTGCTGTGGGGACCAACGGCCCACATACTGGAAAACTAAAGTGAAGTCCGGACGGCTTCACACACCTAGGTGGATCGCTTTTCCCCGCACAGAGGTGACGGCACCCGCCTGTGGACCCCTCATACGGAATCGACGGGTTTGATTCGTTCTATATTCCATCACCAACTTCCCCCGTTCAGAGGCTCACTTTTCGTCTCAAGTGTTTGTTTGCTGAGCAACTCTTAAACGTACGCGCGTTGCTTCCGAACGACAGTCTTTCTTCAGTATATTCAGTACTGCTGTGGATGGCACCAACTACCAAATCCTGACTGATCACACATGTCAGTGCGCGCCAGGCCAGAGACCCCCCTCCTCGCCTCCGCTCAGTGCCGACAGCTGCGCTGATTTGTTGCCCCGTCCAGGGTATCGGGGGCCTCGTTTATTGCGCTGGGCGGGTCATGTGGACCCAACCTCCCCGGTCGTCGGCATCGAACCAAACCGGATCAGTGTCAGGCAGGGGATATTGTGAGTTCTTGCGCTCACCTTGACTTTTGCTCAGAGGGCCTGTATGTATGTGCATCCATGTGTGATGAATTAGCGCGTCTGCTTGCGATCTAATATACTGTGAGGATCTCCTAGCCAACATTATCTACAGACAAGGAGGCAAAGCACACTGCAAATGGCGACAGTGTTGGTTCATGGTACTGTGGGTTGGGAATCACTTGTTACTCCGTGACGCCATCACCCTGCATCCACAAAGTCCCCAGTCCTTGTTAATGACTCCATGATATAAATGGTTCTTGTGCAGTAACCATTGTGGAGCCTCGCCATCGAGTAGGACACATACATCCCCGATGTATCAGATGGTTGTCTCCCGCTAAGTATGCCTGTCCTTTCATGTTCAGCTTTACTCTTGTTGCTATCTGCTCCCTCGTGATAGGGGACAGGTGTAACGCACAGCATCACTTCCACAAGCACGCATAGAGAGATCAATCTGCAAACTGTGGAGTGAAGACCACTGCATGCTGCCTTGTTTCGTGCACACTCGCTCATCTGGACATGTGTAACGTGTGAGAAATTGTCGTTGACAGACACACAATCTCACCGCCAAAATCACGGGACTTTCTGCTGCTCACTCCCGTACCGAGTCGCCCCAAAAAAGGGGAGCAAAAGGATCCACCGCAAATTTTTTTGCCTTTCGGAGCCGCTGAGCTGTGTCTGCATCCGCGGGGTAGCGAGGGTGGGGGCGCCTTCTCCCGCCGGCCCGCTCTCTCGGAACCCCCCTCCTTCTGCCCGGGGGCAAGACGTGCGACGGTGCATACTGAAGCTTAGGCGCGGCAGTGGGACCGCACACCGGGGCTCCCCTTTCTTTTTCGTTTCTCTCGCCGGAGGGGTTGCTCTTTGCATCCGCAACCGCCTCCCCGGAGAGCAGATCTGGCAATTGCATCAAACCGGGCACACAAACACAAACACACACACAGGGACAAGCGCGGGAACAGAAACGGACCAAGTGACGGCACCGGGCGGCCCGCTAAAGAAAGGGAGAAGCACCGGGCGAATAGAGGGAGACGGACCCTCTCCCCCTGCCCTGGGGGGGGGTTGGAGGGGGCTGTCTCTTTGGGACGGTGGATGAACCGATCTGGTCGTTCCTTTCGGGGAGGGGGAGGGGGAGGAGGAAATCCAGTCGGGGAAGAAACCCGCCTGGGGGAATTGCAACGGTACTATTCTTACGTCACTACGTTCAGTATGCAATTGACGAACGTTAGCGATGTCGGGAGGAGGGGGAAATAATCGCGCAGGAGTCTCCGCTGTTTTGTTGGTGGGGGGGGGGGGAGACGGAACACCGGGTAAGCACACACACACCATTTCATTCGCCCCGATCCTTGTTCACCCCCGTGGCCTGGAGACCTCTTTTTTGTGTGGACGCCATCTTTGGTTCGCAGTTCGATGTTCCCGAACTTGAATTTTCCGGTTGTTACCACTGACTCAGAGACAGAAAGCTGATATCAATAGAATGGGTGCTTAGTTATTGGACCATAAACGTGCGGGTATAGTGGGATCAACACCGTGGTACCTGAAAAGACTGACTTGCTAAGTCCGCAGAAGCAAACCACTTGTGTGTGCACAACACAACCAACTGGGCAATGACTCGGAAATAGTTTTCAGTTCTAAATGTGTACCTTTGTAGCTAGTTGATCATTAAATGGGTACTCTATAGCGAAAGTCACCATAGCGCACCCAGATACACATTCACCTCTCAACGAGGTGGCATCTCTGTTGCTGCCCCAGGTCACGACCTGGCAGGACACTCTTTGCGATGTATCCGAAGAGATCCTTAGTCACTTGACAGAGCAATTTGCAGAAACAGAGGCTGCGCCATACACACATATAAACAGAGTGTCATGGGGCAGTACCACGGCATCGACCTCAGGTCGGTACTCTACATTGACAACAGCAAGCGTGGACGAGTCCACTCCTGGCATTGACCCCCCAACAGTCTTCATTCATGGCATTAAAGGAGCCATGCTGTACAATATTAAGGAGCGCAAGCGTCTCTGGCTCACCACTGCCCATGTTTTGGGTTGGCAGCACTCGAATATCTCGCTACCTATGCAGTACGACGAATCTGGCAGCCAACTGCACGATGGTACTTTCCCGACGGGCATTCTGGAGTACATTAGCCTCTTTGGCTTCAAACGCCCCATATACAGTGTATTTCTGGGTTACATGAGAAAGCGTGTCGGCAATCGGTTCCATGCCTACGCCTATGACTGGCGCCGGGAAATTGGCGAGACAAGCCATAAGTTTGAAATGTACCTGGACAAGATCAAGCAGGAATACGGTCGTGCACCGAGGATCATTGCGCACAGCATGGGCGGTTTGATCACCTGGACGGTGTTGGTCCGGCGGCCAGAATTGATTGATTCAATTGTATTCGCCGGTGTACCGTTTGTCGGGAACCCGAGCTTCCTAGAGGATGTGCACGACGGTTATGTCCTTGGGTTCAACCGCACCATGATGAAGCCACACGTGAGCAAGACATTCCCCTCCATTTACACGCTGTTTCCCATAGAGACTAAGCAGGGCACCATGGTCTCTAGCAGCGGCGAATCGATTGATGTCGATTTTTACGATCCGGATCATTGGATTGAGAACCGCATGGGAGCCTACCGTCAGTTCAAGCACTGGTCCACCACGTACCAGAAATCAAATAAGGAATTCTTGCGGGTGACGTTGACAAAGGCCAAAAGAATTCGGAGCATCATCCACAACGAGAAACCGACGCGTTTCCCGCCGATCTCTGTCATTGCGGGTGACTCAGTTGACACACGGTACAGTGTCATGGTGAACGGACCCGCAGCGAAGAACGGCTTGGACTTTGAGACGCGCCCAATGTGTAAGGGAGATGGTAGAGTTCCATTGGAGGATGCATGCCCACCTGCTGGTACACCTCACTCGTTCTTTACCACCAACATGTCCCACGGGGCTGTGCTGGACGACCTGAAGGTCCTGGAGAAGGCACTCGATGCCCTCCAGAGCGTGCCCGGGCCGCATCCGGAGCCCGCTTGGGAGATGGAGGCAGAAATGGCGCTCTCAAAGGCGGCGGGGATGAGCAAAACTATTCTCAGTCTCTCCTGAGAGATCTACACGGTTCTCTTATACATCAAGGCACAAACATGAAAAACACTGCAGACATAGCAGTCATTTATCAAGAATCATCGACTAGTAAAGAATATCATAATCACCAGATACGTAATCTAGCCTATACAGAGTCTATTTATCTTCATTTGAAGCTGACCGTCAGCGCAGCATTCAGGACATTCGCGTCTTCGAGGGTGGCATCGGCCTTTTCGTTCAACACTTCGTTGTGCGTACGCAACTCAAAGTCTGCCTTTGCGAGCTGGTCGTTTTCCGCGCGGAGTCGGGCAAAGATCTGTTTGATGGGCCACTCTCGCATGCACGGTAAGACAAGCCGTTTGTTGTTCGGCAGGCGGACCTGGACTCGAGTCTTGAGTTCGGCAGCGACATCTGCACCAGGAGGATCCAGGGGCTGAATTCCTAAGCCGATTAGGTCCTTCTTCTCCTCCACCCTTTCCTCTTTCACGGTGCCTTTGGCTTCGGCTTCTTCATCATCCCCGGCCGCTGCTTCGTCATCTGATGACTCAAACGATGCACTGTAGCTGGCCCATCCCTCAGAGTCCACACTTGGGCTGCGTTCCTTTCGATCTTTCGCTGTCGTCTTGAGTTTTTTCGTTTCGTTGCCCGGATCCGCTGCCGCGAGAGACGCTGCCACTGCCGCCGCCATCTGTGCCTCCTCGCTCATGTCATACAGCGTATCTGTCTTGCGCTTGCGTGAGTTCTGAGATCGTAGCCAGGACTCAACTTCCTCGCAGAACTTTAACGAGTCTTTGAGCTCTTTGAATGTGACAAGGCGGGCCCCAGTCTCTGCCTCTATCACGCAGACAACGGGAGGCTCTGCATTAATGCGGTAGCGTTGTACGAATGTCTGGCCTTCCTCCGTCTCTTTATCAACTTGCATGAACAGGAACTTCTCACGAATCAGTGTCTTTACGATATCAATGCGCCAGATATCCCGGTTCATAGCATAGGAGTCAAAGGATTTGGAATCTTGCAAGTTGACCATGACGTTCTTCCCACTTGTTTTGCCTTCCTCTCGGGCCGATTCCAGATCCCCGTCGTACATAACATCCTCCGGTGGTTTGAACAGGTCAGCAATTAGACTCGCCTTGGAACCTTTGCTTTTGTCTGAGACTGTGCCATCGAAGGCTGTGTTTGTTTTCTTCTTCTTATAGCGGATGCGATTCCTTGCTGGGTTCAGCAGTCCGGGCAGCCCCGGTACATCTTCCACTAATATACCGCTCGTTTTCGCAATTGGTGCTCGCACTCCGTCTGCATCGACTGCAGGTGCAGATCCACCGGCTTCTAGTCCATCCTCACCCGCTGCAAAGAACAGTTCCACAGCAGCATTGCTATTCCAGTCGCTTGCCTCCAGAAATTTCCGGGCTGTGCCCGCGTCGCAGCCAAGGATGCCCTTGACCTCTTGCACGAGGCGTACCTCTTCTTGAGGATCTGTAGGCATAAATATGCTTTCCTGTATTCGTATGCCGTTATCAATTATCAATGAACCATCACCACCGTTTCGTTTCCACCGCCGACGTCATGGTCGCCAAACTTCGCTTTCAGGCTTTCGCGCGGTCATGTGGAGCGTATGTTAACGTTCACCATGTATGTACCTTCATTTCCTCATTTGACAAAGACAAGACCATTTAAAGAGAACTCATATATAACCCCGGACTGTGACCCCGAAATGACACAAACCCTGCGAGAGCAAAGAACAACCTCGTTCTCCTCGAACAAGCTCCCAAACGCATCCAGCCCGTTTTCGCATTCTGCGGTGTCCCTCTCGCCTCCCTAAACCCGGACGTTTGGCGCGCTACTGGGACCTTCGGTTACAGCCACGGACCTTTTCGAAGAAAGAGGTCCCCCGCCCCTCCCAACGGGGCCGGTGGGAAAAGGAGGAAGGGGGCCGGGTATTGCGCAAAAAAAAGCCTCTTGCTGACAGAATGTGTAGGGGTTTCCGGGACCCGTTGATTTGCGCACGGGGTAGGCGTATCGTGCGGATGCTTAATATCTTGTTCCTTCCTGATGGAACCTGTGGGGGTGTGGGAACATGCCTTCCGTCATGTTCAGCTATTTAAACTGTGGCATCCTTCTAGTCCGTGTTTATTAGAAGCAGGTATATATCCAAACTATACCAAAGCAACTTGATCATGGAGTACTCATTACATTCACATTATGGTTACCAAAGCAAGAAACAAAGGCGAAGTTGTCTGGGAGTTTCCCGACTACACACTTCGAAGATATAAGGATGGCGACCAAGAGGGAGTGGTCAAGCTTATTAGCAAGGTACTGGAAGCGTTCGACATATCACTCTCTCCTCAGTCTACAGATGCTGATCTTTTCGATACGGACGGTGTCGTGCTCAACCAGGGGGGTGATTTCTGGGTGCTAGTGAACAAAGAGAGTGATGAGATCGTGGGCTCGGGGTCATGGTTACCCTGCCACGACCGTCCAGGCTGCGTAGAGATCCGCAAGATGTATATCCACTCTAGTTGTCGTGGCAAGCGGTTAGGTGTCAAGGTCCTCAAGCTGCTTGAGGAGGCTGCCGCCAGGGAAGGCTACAAGTCTGGCAGGCTGGATACTAACTCCAAGCTGAAAGTAGCCCGGGCCATGTACATGAGGTACGGATGGACTGACTGGCCGTACGAGATAGGTAACGCTCCCTCACGGTGTGACGTCGTGCTTTACAAGGAGCAACTGGGCACACACTTTGACAACGTGGAGTTATAGAGATACAATACCAATACATAAACTATTCGAATATGACAATGACTCCTCCTCCCCTTCTTTCGCCACCCATAGGAGTTTACGACTTGTATTGGATTTCTTCCTGCCACATCACCCTCTATAGTTCGCCATGGTGACTAGTGAATATTTTGTGTATGACATGCACCAGGGGATCTAGAAGGAAGGCTAGAATTGAGCGCGGTTTTCCTCGTTATGTGCCCATTACTTGTACGGTGCAGATAGATCCCGTCCGTCCATGTCACTGGCGCTGTGCCCATCTATCACTACACTGTTGACAAGTCCTAACGGATTGCGCTGCCATACATGAGTTCAGCCAAGGTTAGTGATCACAACAGAAACCAGATCAGACGGGACCAAGATGCTTCTTCGGTGATGGCGATGTGGAGGCTAAGAAGGGCGTAGCAAGGGCGAGATGACAAATCCTTAGTCCTGCAAAGTGTATTATCCAGCGGATGGTAGGGTCCCCTGACGGTACCATCTCCTGATTGGCTGCCCCCCTCGCGACTTTACAGGCGTTTTTCTTCAATACTGACAGATGGGGGGTGGTTGATGGGTGTTCTTCCTGCGGTGTGAATTTGACAGCACGGGTAAAGTTGCTGAGCGAGAGAAAAAGTTCCGTAGGAAATCATAGTGAATTTCTGTACCCCTAATCCCTTCGTGAGCGTTCGGGCGGGTCAGCAACTAATGCACCCCGCCCCCCCCCCCCAAAGGCCATCAGGATTGTTTCAGTACAAATTTGCCATCCAGAGTACACGCGGATTGCGCAGAAGTTCTATCCCCGTTCGGATGTCATCGTAGGATGGCAGCTCCTTCGTTCTCAGACTGTGCTCGAGTAGGAGCGTTCCTACAATGTCTCGCATCCGCCTCCGAGTGCATTGTAGCCGGCAGCGGGATCACACCGCGGGCGCGATAGCGCACGTCGAAGTAGTAGGTGGAGGAGTGCGTGTACAGAACAGGTTTCGTACATCTCATCAACCATGTTTCCACGATGTCATGCAGCATCGATGTCTGCAACTCTTTTGGGCCGGAAAATGTGACAGATGTTTGATTTTATGATCGTTCGGTTTGCAGCTACCGTCGGCAATGTGCGATTGACTTGAATTGGAAGGTGTTGGAGTTGCCATTACGAGTGGTCCCTAACATTTACGTGTTCCTCTCTTGTCCGTCACCACACACGTAAGCATCCAAAATGACACCGAGAGTTCGCACGGTGGGTTTCTATGCCCTACCGATCACTCTGCCTGAACTACACTTTGCTGCCAATGTCGCGTCACGGGCGTTCGTAGATTCATCTTTCAAGGACAAAACGGGATGATGGCACTACATCACCAATGCAGCTTAGCATCCATCTCCCGGCAATTCTTGGTTGATTCCCTGGCAGACGGTCCTCATCTAGGACTGCAGGACCATCAAAACCATACAAGCAGTGCCAAGCGGACGCTTTGCCAATGTCGAGGGTAGACTGTGGAGCGCATTCTCGCTTTCCTGTGGGAGGGCAGGTGTCTCCTGATCCTCAACCCCCCCCTCCTTCACTTTCACTCCCCTCCCCTTTCCCTGTGGACGGACTCTCGCTGATTCGATTCAGAATACATCTGAACTGTTTGATCATGACCGTCATGAACTGATTATATATGATCCCCTGACGAGAAGAAGAAGCTGAAATGGTAAAAAGTTTATCCCCCCTGATGATCTGTCTCTTGCTTCTGTCGATGGTGCATGTGCCCAACCCCCCAACTCAGCAGCGTCTACTTGTACCGTGCCCATTCCTATGGACTGTGCTAAGAGATGGGGCACCCCACCTAAGGAGTTGCGGTGCCGGATGGGCATGGTCGTTGAGGACACTGTGTTGGACTCCTGCTGGGAGGTTTTCATTCAAAACATACAAGATCTATTTGAACATCCAGGGATAGCCCTTGCCTTGCGGTCATGAGCTCATTCACCAGCCGACAGGCGCCCTGACATGCATGCTGCGTGGGTCCAAAGTCGTGGTTGGGATCCCGAGCCCTTCTCTTTAGCTTCGGGCTCTTACGTTGGTGATGGTGGTTCAGCATCTCATGCATACAATGGTCCTAAGATCAATCTCTACTGCCATCCACCAGACGCATCCACCATACCACGAAAGATTCGCAAAACATGTGACTTTACGGGTTGCAACTGCATCGCATTTGCGAGGCCGAGGAAGGGGGGAAAGGAATGCATGCCCCGCTCAACTGCCAAACCAACCGACCGAACATCGAACACCATCCCAAACGCATTTCAAAACATATTTCAATACTGTTCGCTTAGCGAGGGCACTCTGCTTAGCGAGGGCACTCTTGCTGACAAAGGAACCAGGAATGCCAATTGAATGTCTAAGCAGGTTGGAGCAGCGCGCAAAGTTCCCATCGTGTGCCGTTCAGTTCAAAGGACCCGGAAAGAGCGTTCACCTCCGCACAGCCATGCAAGAGTATGCACTGCTTCCTCAACCGCCTGCCTGAAACTGCTGTAGACTAACATATCGTCAGCAATGTACGCTTGCTGTCCGTTCCCCTTCGCGTAATCGGGACCCAGTGCTTGCAACTGTGATGAGGACACGCTCCACACGAAGCAACCCCACGGAATTCGAACCCCCGGGGCTGTACCTACATCACGCCTGCTGATAAGGCTTTCAAAAAAAAACAAAAAAGAACTGGAGACACCGTCAAACTAGGATAATACATTCCACCACCAATCCCTGAACACCCATGAAGGAAACGGGCCAAAACCAGAATAAATCTCTCGCTCTCTCTCCCCTGGTCTCTCCATCTCCGGTGGTCTCAGTCCAGTTTGCGCCTGTAGAGTGCGCGATGAAACCGCTGGCTTGTCCCTGTATTCCGCTCTACACCCGCTGCGGCAACCCCGCTGCCACCAAAATCTATCATCAAAAGAAAAAACCTTGGGTGCGTTTAATATCAAAAATTCGCGAAGATTCAGAAACACCCAAGGCGGTGAAAAGAATTGTATGGAAAGCAACTATGAGCCAGCCACCAAGCCCTACCATGCCCCTTCCCCAGCCCCCCCCCACGGGGTCTTGCCTCCTCGGTGGTGTCCATCTTATACCAGTCTGTCAGTCCCAGCCACCCCTGTTCCCCAGATAACATAGATAGGAACAGCTGCCCGGGAGTGTTATGTTGGCCACTTACAAAAAGAGGAGTGCTAGTTTAAAAAAAGAAAAGAGGAGAGAGATGTTTCAATGAGGAATGGGG
>PDIP01000053.1:162528-173578 GCA_002811645.1 Corallochytrium limacisporum
TTAAAAAAAAAAAAGAGGAGAGAGATGTTTCAATGGGGAAGGGGGGGGGGGGGGAGAACATTCTTGGGCCTCGTTCATAGTGTCAAGCCATAGGCCCTGACCGAAGGATATGAAACCGGGGAAGCGTCAGCCGACTCGCACTGCCGTGTCCACAACGGTCACAGCCAAACACTCGCAGATGGTCAGGCCATAATGCGAGGTTTCGATGAGGAAATAACGGTTAGGACGAAAATTGCACAGGTCTGAGTGGTTCGGCAGGGGAAGGTGCTTTTTGTGGGGGGCAGGCCTCACGAACCCCCGGGATGGGAGGGGGAGGGGGAAGAGGAGAGGCGAGGCACTGATGGGGGGGGGGGGTAGAGCAGCCACCGCCTTCGCCCGGATCGTATGCTGTTGGTGCTTCTGAGGTGCCCTACCATGGGATACGGGAACCCGCAACGAAAAAAAAGGGGGAGTCGGCCATTTTGCCACCACGAACATTGTGACAAAAAACCATTTCAGCGCCCGTTGTGCGGAGGAAGAGAGCGCACCAGGACAGAAAATTTTTCGCCAAGACCCGAGTAAATTATACGGTTCTGTAGAATTTTAATCAATACGATGTATATTCGATAAGGACATGAAAACTGGGTTATATCTCAGGGCCTTCCGCAATATGTGAAATCCGAGACTCGTTCGCGAACAGATCGAGCGGAAGAAAACCCTGCGCGATCGTGCGAATGTACCTAAAGGGGTGGATAAATGTCAGTAGATTAAGTATAAAAATCAGAGAGTACGGCCCCCGGAGGAGTAGTACGTGGCACTATTTGGTGGTGGCGGTGATCGTTGCTGGATGGGAATAGCTACCACGCGGGTGGGATCCAGATGTGTTGATACTAATGTAATTGTATGGAGAAAATCTCTGTAGCGATGGGGTGGTGGCGATGCGGGTCGAGAGATACACCTGGGTTCCACCACCCCGAGTGAAAGGAGTGTGGGTGTGCGTGATAGTGAGGTAAGACGAAAATCAAGTGAATTGGACGTAAATCCACCCTGCCCCGTACTGGCACAGTGGAGCCAGTGTACGTGTCATTTCCTTTTTGTTTGTTTTACCCTCTCTGGTCCATTGTACATTCAGTACTAAACGTTGATGAAAATGAAACAAGAGGAAAAAGTTGGTGAGGCTGATTCTTCCTCAGGAATCGCAAGCGGAGATTGGATGAAGCGGCAGAGCGGTGGCGTTGCTTGGCTAGCGGGACAGAACAGTCTCTATTCAAAATACATCGCATTCGAGATTTTTCACACACGAATTGTTGGGGTTGCGGCGTCACAGAGAGTCCAACAGTTTTGCCTTCTGTGTGTGGAAGTATCAGTTTTCGAAGGAGAATGTACGGTGTTTTCAATGCCAATACGTTCGGCGAGGACAACTGCATGACAGGCTTTTCAAAGGCCATCGAACGTGCTTTCAGTCTCTCATTCCATCGTCATTCTTTTGGAATGTGTAAAAATATGTTTACTGAGTGTATGAAAAATAAAAGAAAGTGATAGTATATCTATCCCAACGCGTTTATCAGACGCGAACCGGCTTCCGTCCGAACTTCCTCGATGGATCCGTCCATACTCTCACACATTCAGTACTGTATCTGGCAGGGTGAAAAATTTTCTTGAACTCCATTCGGTGGTTGTTCGGTGGTGTGTCAGTGACGCAAATTCTACAACCGGGGTCGTCCCACAAAGTCCCGACTGCGAAATGTAGTAATAGACGTACTCTACCCGAAGACAAGGAATTGTTCGAGCTGGGGGAAGGGGGGAGGGGACCCGGCTCCTTTCCACACTACCACCTACCGCCACTGCCCTCCGCAACTCAGCACAGAGCCTGGGCGCGCCAGTAGCTCCAGGGCCAGTGGTACCACACACAGGAGAGAGGGAAAAGGCCAGACGAGGCGTGTACCTTTTTAAAAAAAAAAGAGAGTGGGAGAAGGAAGCCCGTCGATTTTTTACCGCAAGAATTGCACGCCTCCTCTCCTCCAACCCCCCCCCCTCTTGAGCTATCGACAGCGCGTGTGTGTGTATGTAGTGTGTGTGTGTGTCTATCGCGGAGTCGAAGAAACTTATCAGTTGGTTTCAAGGCTCAACGTAGATAGCGAAACAGAAGCCGCGGCCACTTTTAGTGTTGTCGTCCCTTACCCATTGTTCACACTTAATACAGATCTGGGCGATAATCTGCATTGACATGAGTAGTAACTGACTCCAAATTGTTTACATCTCCTATAGTGCTTTGGCTTTCATCTCTTGGCAGTTTGGTGGCACCAATCGATCCCCCGGTACCTGTCTTGCCCAGAAAAAAAAAAGAAATTCGAAGCAAAGGCAGAGAGTACTGGACCTGTTTTGAGACACCGGGGAACCCCCTGTGCCTGCGGAGTACTGGCGGGAATTATGCATATATCCCAATTCGGAACTTTGGCGGAGCACACAGGGTCAGAACGCGGTGGACATTCCTCTCAGCACAGTCATCAGCCCACCCCCGGAGAGAAGTATGACTACACCAGAGCGTGGCCCAGCAGGAGCGGTGAGTGAGGGTGGGTGGGGTGGGGGCATGGTCTCACCGAAAAACCAAAAACGCACGCAGACCGACTTTCCCCACAAAAGCATTGGGCGGACTGAGAGAAATCCGAATCCCAATGAGGGAGACTCGAAGACGTCTGCGTCGGCCCTCCCCCCCACGGGGCTTCCTCGCTCTCTCTTCTTTCACACACTGTGCGTCACCTGTTCCTTTGTAAAGACACCTGCCTCGCTCTCCGTCCGTTTTTTCCTTCCGGTTCTTCGTTTCGGTCCCCCCTCCCTCCACACGGGGGAGAAGGGAGGTCTCCGCTCTCTCCCCCACCCCTCGCCACCATTTCTCTGCTGGCGGTTTTTGTTGTTTTTTTATCTCCCGACAGAATAAAAAACTGGCGTTTTGGCATTCTAGGTCTTCACCGGTTTCTTCTCTGTGTTAATGTCCCCCCCCCCTTCATACCTCCCCCTTCCACGACCACCACCGGGGAGACCATTTTTCGTCCTCACTGGCTTCCGTTCCCTCACTCCCCCGCTTTTCTCCTCTTCCTATTTTTCCTCGGTGGCACCCGAAACAGTCCCAGAGAAGGGAGGGTGTGTGGCGCTTAGTTTCGAGTGTCGTCGCAGGGGCTGTCGCTCGTGCGTTCGTTCGTCACCGTGAGTTGCGGTGTTTGCTAAGTGTCGCTGGTTCCTGAGCGGTTCCGCCACTTCAGGCAAACCGGATTTACTGAAGACATGACGAAGAAAGTTTAATTGTTGTGGGATGCTCGTTGGTAAACTTGAAGATGGCTAAGACATTCTGTTCCATGTGTTGCTTTTTTGGCCAGCTATTTGGCAGTGTCCACGAACAGTTTCTTGAGGTCAAGTTGGTGCACATTTCTCAACCTGAACGAACTAACATTAAGGCGAATCATAAACGAGAATATAGTCACTACGGTGCCTTGGTTTATTATGGGCACGGATAGGATTCTTTAGTTCTTTGTCTGCGCAGGCAACGAAATTCATATAAATATAGTCAGCACAGAGCGTAATCAGTAGAAAACAGCTCAAATATGGGAAACGAAATCACCAAGTTCGACTACACGAGGGTGCCCGGGGCCCCAATGGTCTTCGAGAAATACGAATTCCAGTCCTATGACAAAGATGAAGAAGGTAATGATGTCTTGTCAGGCGACAGAATCACTGCCGACTTTGAGGACATGAGCCTGAAAGAAGGAGAGCAGCACGCCAAACTATCAGGTGGTATAAAGAAAGGGTTTGGACCAGGGGAAAAAGCCATGTCCAAGACAACCTTCAAAGTTACTGAAACCGTGTACAACGTGAAAGTCTTCTCCTCTCAGGACCAAGAGCTCCTTGAAAAAGCTGTCGAAGAAGACTGGGATGTCGGTATTGAATCTGCACGGAAGCATGTTTCCGTTGCCTTCATGGGTACATTTGAACCCGAGATGGCCAAAAAGGGCGACAACTCATTTGAAATTACCCTAAACTACCGACTGCCAGGATATTTGGACAGCGTCAACTTCATTATGTTCAGTAACAACTCGCCTGGTAAAGGTGCGCTACCCACCCACTACGTGCCCCGTGTGTACACAACCAGCGTCGAGGGTGAAGATCCTTCATTTGACTTCACCATGTACTTCCAGATCTGGGAAATGAGACCCGGCAACAAGCGCTTGCTCGGAAAGATCGATGTCGGGGGAATGGTCAGAATTGCCTACAATATCAACACTGGCCAAAAAGACATTGATAAGATGGCCCATCGCTTCACCACTCTACAGGAGCGTGATATTGAGGAGACAACCGCCCGGAAGGACAAGGTTGACGACGCCGAGTCGGCTGAGCAGTTGGATGCATACCTGTACCAACAGACTGTTCTGGACATTAAGGCTTTCATGCAGGCTTTCAGCAAGTATAACCCGATTGGCGATTCCTTCTTTGTCGCAGGCCGTGATGACACAATGTTGCACATTGCTGAGTTCCCACCGTCCGGCAGATGCGCTGCGGGTGAGGGAGATACATCGGATACACAAATGGCGGTCTTGTTTTTGAATGCCGTTGGCAAGGCTAGTCGCTACACGTCGTTAGTCTGCGATAAGCTAGCGAAGGAAAAGAGCATTCGCTGTTACATCATGGATGTGCGTGGACATGGCAAGAGTGGTGGAAAGCGAGGAGACAGCCCTGACCGTGAGACAGTTTGGTCCGACATTCGTAGTGTTGTCCGGCACTTGCGCTGGCATGCACCCCACATGACCCTCGCTATGGGCGGCCTCTTTGCGAACTGTGGTGTTGCACTCAATTATTGCTCGTGGAAGGGCAGAGAGCCAGTTGATGGGTTGATTTTTGTAGCCCCGTCTTTTGGACCAAACTCCACAAAGTTGTACCGCTTGGATAACTTTGACAAATATCTGACAGAGATGGGCCTCAAGTTGAACTTGAATGCTATTCGTATGAATAAGGCACTGGGAGGACTGGTCAACAGGCACGCACCAGTAATTACTCTTAAACGGGAGCAGGAGGAGTTCTCCATGACATATGCACAGTTGAGCGCTGTTATGCCAGAAAACGTGAAAAAGCAAATGCAGCTAATCGATGTCCCATTCACCCTGATTATTGGTGAGAAAGATGAGTTGGTGAAACCGCCAAAGATTGCTGAATACATCCAGCGGGCACAGTTTTACAAAATCAACGCGAAAAAGAATACGGGCATTTCCCCCAGGATCCTTCAGGGCGTCTGCCATTTAGAGATCCTGTTGTATGCCCATGAACATGTCGCAGAACAGTTGACTCGTATGCGGGAGCTGAAGCAGGGCTCGAGGCACTCGTCCACGAGCTCCACAGGTAAGGTCAGGCTGCGTCGCTCCTCTGGTGATTTCTCATCCGACGCCTCGGGCAGACTTACTCCACCACTTGATATCAAGCCAGCGCGGAGCCCGAAGCTCCTCGGATCGCAATCTCAGGCAGACAGTGGATCTCTTTCCCTCAGTCGGCAAGCAAGTGGTTCCAGTGCTTCTCTGGGAGCAATGTTCGGGGATGCATTAAAGTCACCGCCAGGAGACGACGAGACGGCGCTCTCCCATCGCAACAGTGCCGCAAGCGCAAGCAGTGCGGAGATGCGACTTGATGACAGGTACGTTATGGACTTTACCACCTTCTTGGCCAAGGTGGCCGACATCTCCACTCCGCCAGAGGGTTTCTTCCTCGAAGCCATCGACGGTAGTCGTTTGGTGTACGGAAGGTTCTTGGCGGCTCAACCGGACCTGGTAGACACTGTGTTTATCGCCTTCAGCGGTATCAAATGGTGGTCAGTGGTTGCGGACCAACTGGCCACCGAGGTCAATGTTACTTCCTACGCCCTTGACATTCGTGGTCGTGGCATGAGTGACGATGTTGACAAGAGTGGTGGCACTCGAGACTTGCTGTGGCTGGATATCCGCAAGTTTGTACGCACCATAAAGTACAACCACCCGGGTTGCCGTCTGGTCCTTGCCGCCTCATCCTTCATGGCAGGTGTCCTGATCAACTATGCGTTGTGGGACCAACGGGAGAAAGTGGATGGTTTGGTCATGCTCTCCCCATTCTTCCTGCCTTTCAATGGCAATGACAACATCGTGACTCAGTTGGCGAAGGACATACTCACCCACAAGATTCCTGAGAACTTTAATCTTTCACAGACGGTTACAAATGGACACGGTCGCAATTTGCAAGCGCAGAAGCACGTCCTGCATCATTTGAAGGAAAGCAAATCTGTGCCACCCATCCTGGGCGCGAAGGATGTGCCCGTCTCGGTCGAAAGCATAAAGACCGTTGACCCCACTGTTCTCCGTCAGTACTCACCGTCCATGATCATGTCAATGACTCTCAGTGGACCTCTGGAAGATGCAGTTAGACAGATTGATATTCCAATTGCGGCTGTGCACGGCAGTGATGCTAAGGTAATTAATTTGGACGAATTGCGCAAGGCTTTCCACTCTCGGGATGGTGTGATCATGATTGACGACTGTACGTTCGAAGAGGGCTTCTGGAAGGCAAGCCCTTACATTGCTAAGTGGCTCACAAATCTGATCTACCGCATGACTCCACCCGAGCCCCTTGCCCGTCTGGACAACCCTAAGCTGGAAGATCTGGAGAAGATTGAATTGATTGGTACTGGTGCATTCAGCCGTGTGTGGCTAGTGAAACATAAGGAAACGGGGGCCGCTTACACAATGAAGATCATGAGCAAGCGGACACTGATTGACATGGAGCAGAGTCAGGGTACTGTCTATGAGCGTCAAATTCTTGAACAGTGCCGCAGTCATTTCATTGTGAACTATATTGGCCGCATTCAGGACGCCAAAATGGTCTACCTGCTGATGGAGTACGTAATTGGTGGCGAGCTCTTTACGCAGATTCGTCTGCAGAATCGTTTCGATGAGAAGGTGGCGCGATTCTTCCTTGTGGAAATCACTTGTGCACTGGAGTATCTACACTCTCGAAACATTATCTACCGTGACCTGAAGACCACCAACATTCTGATTACGTCGAAGGGGCATGCCAAACTTGCTGATTTCGGATTTGCCAAGAAACTCAGTGGCAGCGGAAAGACCACGACCTTCTGCGGTACACCAGAGTACCTGGCCCCTGAGATTATTCAGGACGTGCCCTACGGGTACGCTGTCGACTGGTACGCCATGGGTATCCTCGCCTATGAAATGGTGGTAGGTCATCTGCCGTTCCGTGCACATAGTCCGAGCGAACTGGCTCGCAAGATTCTGGAGGACCAACTTGTCGTTCCCAGCACCGTAACTCCTGACGTGAAGAGCCTGATCCTTGAACTCACGAACAAGAGTAGTAGGCGGCGCCTGGGTGGCGGAAAGCAGGGTTGGGAGGAGGTCAAGGCGCACAAACTGTTCGCTCCGGTGGACTGGCGTCGGGCCCAAAACTGTCAGATTGTGCCCCCCATTGTCGTGCAGACTCGGTCCGCCCTGGATACTTCCAATTTCATCGACTACGGAGAGCTACCGGACCAGGAGATGCAGAGCATTTCCGCAGAGGAGCAGCACCTGTTCGCTGACTTCTAGAGGTAATGGAAACTGAAACACAAAAAGAAGCAAAAACATTTGGTTTTTAACATCCAGTTTGAAGACAAACACCCGAAACACAATAAACGATATAGCACACAGAACAATAACGCAAGGTACTTGATAGGCCCACGTATGAATTGCTATCATATGCTATACTATAGGTATTATACATAGACATTAAAGAATGCAAGCAAGAACACATACGCCAGTCCGAGAATGACTGACGGGACAGCTGCCAGAAGAACTTCCGTCACAATTGACCGGGTGAACTTGTTCACTGTGACCTCATATACCATGAACAATGCCAGGGTCGCGAGTCCCGAAACAACTAGTGTGGCACTGATAATGGGAATTGCCTGCTGGGGCACTGGGGGTTCGTAAGGGACAAAGTCACCCATGGTGAATATCTGTTTAGGAAGATAAGATTGGTTCGTTTTCTGCTGCAGTGGCACCGACTCTGTGGTCTCTGGCCCCGTTTATATTGTTATTGCCACGACAATCCCACGAAACGACGTCGATTAACCAGTCAAGATTCCGACGTTCACGGCTAGTATGACACTTATCCTCCCCGGTCGTCCTTTGCTGATACGATGATGTTGATCGCGTCCTTGCCAGATATTACTAGGGGACTTCGTGAGTCATGCACCCTAGCCAATATTCGTTATCCGCTACAAAATACCACTTCCATTACAGGAATCACGGGACTTCCTTCACTCCGAGCGCGGAAAATACAGACAAAGCCACGCCAGCGCGCAAGTGGCACCTAAACACGCAGGCAATGCCGTGCAAGACTGGCCCATAATGCACAAGGGAGCCCCCCTCCACCAACCCGAACCCCTCTCCCTTCCCCTCCTCCCCCCCCTGCCGGTGAAGGGGGAGCCAGGCGATGTGGGCCGCACCCAGGGACCTTTGGACCCCAAGACCAGACCAGACCTACCTTCGCCCTCCTCAACGCTCGCTCCTTTTGCCTTGTTTTGCTTGGGTTTGTTTGGTTTTTCCAAGGAACACACGCACACACACACACACACAAAGAAGAGAAATGGGAGAAAAACCATAACACAGGGCTCAGGCACTGGCGACCTCACGGGTGAGGCTGCCCCCCCCCCCCGGGGCGGCCGCTCTCTGTTCTCACCGCCGCTGTTCCTTTCTATTTTTTCTCTTTCGGCTTCCCGTGCGCCACCTCTCCTCGACCCTTTCTGTCCTTCTTCCTTGAACCCTGGCCTTCCTCCGTTTGGTACTGAACGTACCACACTCCGCGCTCCTGCTGTGGTGACGGTGGCGGTTAGGCCTGTGGCTTTTTTTTTTTAGGCCCTGTCCCCTTTCAACCTCTCCCACTCACTCTCTCTCTCTCTCTCGGTACCGTCAGCTGACTGACCCGCAGGTAACGGGTACGGACCTGGCCGGCGATGGAATGCCCTTAAATTAGCGCAGCATCGCACGGGCAATGACCGCAGGTTGGCTGTGTTTGGGAACGCTGCTGGGTACGGGATGACCTCATCGTGGTCATTCCCCCGGTCCGTTTTGAGTGTCAAGGGATGGTACCTGAGGCAGCGGTCAAACGCACGGCATAGATCGGCTTTGTGGCACGGGAGCAGATGTACCCTCCTAAGCAGGGAAGCAGATGTACTCTCCTCCAAGGACACTATGGCAACAACTATAACCAAGCTGCCGTCCATTTCCCGCATCTCTGATAGGGTGGTGAGGGTCATGGGTGGTAATCCAAGTCTCTACACACTCTCTGGCAGCTGCACGTACCTAGTGGGCAGCGGCCAGGACCGCATCCTGATCGATACCGGACAGGGATTCAACGAGTGGACCGAGAATCTGAAACAGGCGCTGACATCGGAGGGCGCGAACGTTAAGGAAGTATTGATCACACACCACCATGCTGATCATGTTGGTGGTATCCCTGACCTCGTTGAGTATGTAAAGAAAGTTACTGGTCAGACACCACGGATCCGCAAATACGGGCCAGACCAGATCGCCTACAGCGAAGGTGTCAAGTTCGACGGATGGCTTAAGGATGGGGACACAATTTCAGTACCCGGTGCCACAGTGCGTACACTCTATACTCCAGGACACACAAAGGACCACGTTGCTTTCTATTTGGAAGAGGAGCGGTCAATTTTCACCGGTGACTGCGTCCTCGGCGAAGGAACCGCTGTGTTCACTGACCTGAGCGAGTTGATGACCTCTCTGCGGAGGATGAAGGCAGAGCAGCCGGATCGGCTCTACCCTGGACATGGACCCGAGTGTCTGGATGCCACGGCCAAGCTTCAGGAATACATTTCACATCGGGAGGAGCGAAGCGATCAAATCATCGAATTCCTGGAGGGCAAGCGCGGAGGTAGTGCGACCGCGATGCAGATGGTCAAGCATATCTACGCGGACTATCCTGAGCAGTATCATACTCCCGCAGAGGCCAATGTGCTTCTTCATCTGCTGCACCTTGAAGATACCGGTCATGTCGGCCGGAGTGTGCCGAAGGAGGCGCAGGATAAGGGACCCGGAGGGATTGCCTTTGAACAGATCCACCAAATGGCCAGCAAGGCCTTCCAGCGCGATCAGGAGCACTACGAAGAAAAGGCTGCGAAGGCAGCAGCGGGAGAGGGAGCAGACAGCAATAGTGATATGAAGCCACCATCGCAGGACGCCGAACAGGAAGGAAAGGCAGTCATCATGAAGCGCATCCTCGCCGTTAAGTCTGTGCAGTGGGTCCGCACCGCCAAGGCACGCAATGCTTCGGCTCTGTAATTCCCTTCAAGACTAGTCAATCAATACACTATGCCTACCCTTGTAGAGTTTTCTAAGGGACTTCTACCAAGGCCTTCATGACCATATCATTAGTATTCTCTGGTCCCTGTCCTCCAGTAGTCATCAGTCTGTGTGCGCGGCAGGCTTTCGTGCCCCGGCCCTTGCTCCGGTGGGTCCCTGGGACGTGTCGGGGCAAACCCACAGCGCGCGACCGAGAGCGTGCGTGTGAGAACACAAGCAGCAAACAGCAAATACAAACTGGGCGTCTCACCAGTCCCAGTGGAGAGGGCCGCCAGGGGTTTAGGGGAGGTCCAACTCTCTCCGGGTTGGGGGGGGGGGGCCAAAGAGAAAAGGGTAAAAATAGGAGCGCAGCCTCGAAGACTGCAAAACTTTCTTTCCATGGCTGCAGGTTGGCTTTTTTACCTTTTGCGATTCCAACACACCGCAGTGCGTGTCCTTCGTGCCTCCTTAATTTTCTCTTTGTGTCTGCCGCGTTCCAAAACCCCGCCGAGGCAAACCCCCCTCCCCCGCGGGGGCGGGGTCTTTACACTGCGCTTGGCTTGCGGTGTGGGTGTGATTCCCCATCGCTCTCTGAGAGGGAGATAGGGGGGGGGTCCGAGAGAAAAAAAAAAGCTGGGTGGCTTTTCTGCATGCGGGAGGAGGGGGTTCTTGGGGAGGTGGAGGGGGGGGGCGGCCTTTAGTGTCCC
>PDIP01000054.1:0-56567 GCA_002811645.1 Corallochytrium limacisporum
GGGGGGTGGGGTGGGGTTTCGGTGCCCGGTTTGCTGGCCTTTCGCCTCTCTTCCCCCCACAGCGCACACCAACACCGTCGATGGACGACAAAGCGTCGAAGACATTGTGGATAAGTGGTAGCTGGGCGTTTCATCGCCCCGCTTGATGATGGCACTTGGTTTCCCGTGTTCTGAAGATTGTCCAACCATTATTTGTCATTATTGTTCATGTATTACGTGAGTTCCTGTCTCGTTGATTCTCCCAGAGGTCAGGGGCAGACTTGCAAGGTTTCTCCTGACCTCGTATTTCCAAGAGTCGATCTCCGCAATGTGGTATCTGTCCACGTATTCTCATCTTCTTATGGTGGTTCATTAAAACTGCAGCATTCAACGTCCCTACACTATCTAAACTTGCATACTATGACATCATGGCAATAGATTACGAATTTGTTGGACCGGACAGGATTGAACCCCGCACGGTGACCAAGCCTGTCTCTCTCATTCAAACAGTGGAATTAACCGAGACACCAAGCTGGGAAAACAGTGAGAATCTGGTCAGGCGCGGAAGAGAGCTATCTTCTAGCAGCATTGAAAAGAAAGAAAAGAGGTTGAATCACCGGGCACATTTGATTGATTCCAAATATGCATATCGTCAGGTGGTTGTCCTGTTTATTGGCTGCATGTTCTCGGGCTTCCTTGCTCTGAGCTGGGGTGTGTTCCTGCCCCGTTTGGCTGAAGACTTCGATGTGTCTCTCGCGCTGGCCTCCTGGCCCGGTGCGCTGGCGCTGACTCTGCGTGCGGCCTGTGCCCCGCTGGCGGGTGCCTGGTCCATCCGCTTCGGTTCCCAGCGAGTCATTATGTTCGGCGGGCTCTTGGCAGGGTTGGGCTGTGTCGCCACAAGCTTTACCACGAATATTTTCCAGATGTACGTTTCCTACGGGGTTTTGGTTGGGACTGGTTTGAGTCTTGCTCTCTATCCCGCCATCAGCGTCGTTAACCAGTGGTTCAAGGACAAGAAGGCTGTCATGATGGGCATTGGCGCCAGTGGTTTGGGTGTCGCTGGTTTCATTTTTTCACCGCTCGAGGCCTATCTCATCCAAACCGTCGGCTGGCGGGACGCCTTTCGGGTAAACAGCATGGTTGTGCTCTTGCTAACTGCGATTTCCGCTCTGCTGGCAGAGGATCGGGTGCCACCAAAAAAGCAGAAAAAGAAGACAAAGATTCCTTGGAGTATGTTCCGGGACGGCCGTTTCACGCTAGCTTGGCTCAGCAATGTTCTCTTCAGCTTCGGATACGGAGCACCATTCTTCTACCTCGTGACCTGGGGTGAAAACCATGGCTTATCTCCTTCCATGGCTGCCTTGGGAGCTGGCTTGCTATCTGGTGCCAATGCGATATCCAAGCCGATACAGGGATACGCTGGAGACAAGACCGCCCGTGAGCCCGTGCTCTTCGCCTCCCTCCTCGTGGCCGGGATCGCTCAGTTCATCTGGCCCGTCTGTACCAGCACATGGTCCATCTACATATTCGCCATTGTGTCCGGATGCTGTACAATGGGATTTGCGATGCAGGCCTGCATCATTAGCGATTGGTATAGTAACAGAGACAATGCTGACATTGTGGGCCTGAATGGATCTGGACGAGCCATCGGTGAATTGATCGGTCCCGTGGCCGTGGGTGCAGTTATTCAGTCATCGCCAACGGGCGCCTTCATGATGTCCGGAGCCTTAATGGTCGGAAGCGCTTTCTGCCATATGCTGGCATGGTACTGGCCGGCCATCACATCCCGTCACAAAGGCGACGCCTCGACTCGTTTTCCCGCAAGAATTCGGGCCGTCGAGCTGGCCCCCGTTCGTCCCACAGGCCACTATAGAAATTAAAGGATGCATTTGTTGTGTTAGCTGCAGCAGTGTAAATTGATCCGTTGAACAACCGAACTGAGTGTGCATTTGCAGGTCTTGAATTGCAAAGTTTGCCAAGAGCGACGCCGATCTAGGGAGCGAGGACAACGTGTGCAAAAGACCACTGTCGTCGACGCTCATCACTTCCACGACCCTAGTTTACGCTCCGAGTGACCACTGAACCGATTTTGATTGCTCGAGCGTACACACATGTGGACTGTGCATGATATCTATGCCCAGCCACCGCTATGATCCGATTTCCTTGTGCGGCAGTAAGATGTGCTCAAACAGAGATTATGATACATATATATCTGCAGTATGTACACCCCAAGCGTATTGGCCCGGGCTGTTGCGGCTTGAATTGTTGTATTGGACTCGACGCAAACGTTCGTTAGTCGTACCCCACCACCTCTGGAATGCCATGGCTCCGGTGTGGTGAAATGTAAAAAAACTGCTGCTCTCTATTCAATAGAAGCCGGACCTCAAACCTCCTTCCCGTGGTCCGGAAGGCAAGGCCAAAAGGGAAGAGAGAGAGACGTCAGGCGGCCTGGTGCTTATATTCTCTCAGTCTGGCCTTTATTGCGCGGTGTGGCGGCCTGAGCCTTTCAACACCGTCGACCGTGACAGCCAGGATCGCGCGTCGTGGGGCCTCGGTAAGGAAGTACGCCGAGGCAAGGGAAGTGAAGAAAGGGGAGGGGTTAGGTTTTGGTTTCACACTTGAACCGGAGTTCCATAGTAAATGTACCTGCTCTGGTTGCGGGGGCGGCCCCTGGTGCGCGAGGCCCCTACTTCTTGATCAGGAGATGCGATCGGTGTGGGGAAAAAGATAGTGTGAATAATGCTGCAGCGGTTTTAATCGCAAAGGAAAAAAAAAAGGAGTAAAAAAAAATCGTCGCCTCGTCGGTAAGTCACAAGTGCCTTGGTACTGCGCTATGTTACAAAACATAACATCACCGACGACGACACATCTTCCAGGAATAAGGAATCAGTACCAAGGGTAAGACAGTTTTGATCGATGTAAGAAACCGCCACCGGGGCTGGGCTGCAGCAGGTACATCGGCCAGTGGATATGCACGGGGTGTATGTTGTATCTGGGACAATGGGGGATGTAAGCGTTTCCGAACACTCTCGGCGGTGTTTTTGTCCATCGATTTCCCAGCTTAATGGATAAGGGACGGAGCACAGGCGTCGTGTGATACTTCGTTGCACGGACAACCTTGACGGTGCGCCAGCTTGACCCCTGGACTCAGTGTGTTGTGACTTTATCAGAGCTCCTGGGAGCGAATACTTTCCCTGTAGCGATCTCCCAGTTTCCACTTCTAAACATTCAGAGTTGCCAACGTGGGACTACCGGAGGGTTTCTGTTGATAAGTGTACTGGGCTTTGTTCCTGCACTGACACCAGCAACAACACGGACGCGCTTCACAACGGGCCAAAAGTTGGGTGCAAATGAGCAGGCCACACGGCAATTAGCTTGGGTTGGTGGGTTCCGTGCTGTGTCCGAGATGGATTCATGCGTGGAATCTACCTCGTTCCCCGTGATGTGGTTCAGTGTGTTTCATGGCAAGCACATGTTTTTCGGGTTGGTTTGACATGAGAATGTGCCGTGCCTTCAATGTGCACTGGCAGCAGCGGTGAGAACCAATGATTGTATTCGTAGTATACGCTCACGCACTGTGTTGTACGCCTGTTGAGTGCGTATATGCGCGCTCGCGATCAGGGCGGGAGGGGGGTTAACTATCCCAAGCGCACTGCGCAATATTTCTTAACTTCATTTGCCCTTTCTCTTGGGAAGTCAGCAAAAGAAAATGCAGGTCCTGTTACACCCACACCGTAAGGAAAACACTATGCAAAAAAAAAAAGGGTAGTCATACGTATATTTTGCCCTATTAGCCCCCCGGGGGGGGCCTATTAGACCCTCCCGCCGGTTCCAGTTTCTCACCTCTTCCCCCCCCGGGCTTCTTCCCAAGGGCGTACATGGACCCCACCTTCCCCTCCTGGATAGGAGAAGAACGACCTTACGTGGACGGCCATGGTGTATGGTAGATGGTGAAGCATCTACGCCGGGTTCCCCCCTGATTTGAAGCAAATTATGAGATCGTGATGTGTTGCCTTAGCCCTTTGCAAAGAGCAGTCCCGCTCCTTTGATTCCTCTAGGGGTCAAAGGCAGAGTCAGGTCTAATCGAAATGGGTATATCAATGCCTGGATCTCCACAGTCTGAAGGTACTGTCCAAGTTCCCAAACAGTATTCGTAATTGCATTCTCGTATTGATACGTATAGCCTCAAAGAACATAAAATGATAGCATTACAGTGAGTCATGGCTGTAGATAACGAAATGATTGGACTAGAGAGGATTGATCCCGAGAGGGTGACCAAGCCTACCTCTATCAGTCACAGTCCCACGATTGAACTGACCGAGACTCCAAGCTGGGAAAACACCGATGCCCTGGTCAGACGTGGGAGAGAGCTAAGTGCCACAAACGAAGAGAAGAAAGAAAAGCGGTTGAATCATCGGGCACACTTGATTGATACCAAGTATGGCTATCCTCAGGTCTTGGTTCTGTTCATCGGCAGCAGTTTCTCCGGTTTTCTTGCTCTGAGCTGGGGTGTGTTCCTTCCTCGATTGTCTGAGGAATTCAACACATCACTGGCCCTAACCGCCTGGCCCGGTGCCCTATCGCTGACCCTGCGAGCGGCCTGTGCCCCATTGGCGGGTGCCTGGTCCATCCGCTTTGGCTCCCAACGGGTGCTCATGTTCGGCGGGCTCTTGATAGCGATGGGAAATCTGGCCACCAGCTTCACAACAGACATCTTTCAGATGTATGTTACCTACGGCCTTCTGGTGGGGTCCGGCCTAAGTCTCACCCTCTATCCCTCGATTGGCATCATTAATCAGTGGTTCAAAGAAAAGAAGGCCGTAATGATGGGTGTCGGTGCCAGCGGTGCGGGCGTTGGGGGTCTGATCTTTGCCCCACTCGAGGCCTACCTCATCCAAACCATTGGCTGGCGGGACACCTTCCGTGTGAATGCCTTGGTTGTGCTCTTCCTCACGGCGATTGGAGCTCTGCTGGCAGAGGACCGGGTGCCACCGAAGAAGCAGAAAAAGAAAACCAAAATTCCCTGGCGCATGTTCCGTGACGGCCGTTTCTCGCTGGCATGGATGAGCAATGTCTTGTTCAGCTTCGGGTATGGTGTGCCATTCTTTTACCTTGTGACCTGGGGTGAAAACCATGGTTTGTCCCACTCTATGGCTGCCTTGGGAGCTGGTATTCTGTCTGGTGCCAATGCCATATCCAAGCCGATGCAGGGATACGCTGGAGACAAGATTGGACGTGAGCCCGTGCTGTCCGCTTCCCTCTTTTTGGCCGGGATCGCTCTGTTCCTCTTGCCAGCCTGTACCAACACATGGTCCATCTATCTCTTCGCCATTGTGTCTGGATGGGCCACCGGAGGCCAGTTCGCAATGCAGGCCTGCATCATTAGTGATTGGTATAGTAACAGAGATAACGCTGACATTGTGGGCCTGGGTGGATCTGGGCGCGCAGTCGGAGAATTGATTGGTCCAGTGATGGTTGGCGCCGTTATTCAGACAACACCCACTGGAGCGTTCATGATGGCCGGAACATTCATGCTGGGAAGCGCAGCCTGCGGCGTGCTAGCAACATACTGGCCGGCCATTACCGGTCGCTACAAACGCGATGCCTCGACCCGCTACCACCGAACGGTCCGCGCCCCGTCGTTCAGTCCAGTCACTATTACAGAGTAGTAAATACTATTAGGTCAAGAATAACTCAGTTGTCGTCAATTCCTCTAAACCATTGGATGCTGCTTGATCATGCCAGCGAGTACATTGACATAATGTTGTCGATCTTGACAACATCTGTGCTCTGCATAAGATGATACTGAACTCAGTGCGTACCATGACGGTCATTTTGAAGCAGAACAACGAGGATGAATTCGCCACCACCATTGCCTTGCAAGCATAGTGGATCTGGCGGTAAGCGCACACGGACGGCGAAACGGTCATTGTGCATAGGTAATGAACATTAAATCAATGCAACTTGTGCGCAGTGCGGTAATGCCCCGACTGTGCCCGCAGGGTTCGCAGTCTATGAGGCAACTACCTGTGGTTTCACTGCACACAGCTGACCCGACTCTGTTCAGAATTAAGGTACTACGAAGGTGACGGTGCAACTTGATTGTGAAAATCTTGCTCCAGGTCAGCAAGCCGCCACAGGGAAGACCAGACCTTAGATGATAGGCCAGCCATTGACCCTCAGGGAACGACCTCGATTCGGGGGAACACAGCCTGAAACGCGGGAGACACAAATCCGCTCCCCGATTCTCGTGGGCATCATCCCAGTGCGCGTCCGTCTCCACAGAAGCCTAGGTTCCGTGGCCAAAGCACACCACCACCGGCCCGACGGTGTCTCGTCCTTTCCACCCAGTCCCAGAGCGCGCAGGGATCTCCCAGCACCCAAAAAAAAATAAAAGAAAACCCGTCGCTCTCCCCTCCCCCCCCGCGGGGGGCTTTTTGCTTTCTCGCCGTCCCACTTCTCCCCCCCCCCGCCAACTGCGCGCAGCACTGCAAATATCGCTTACTGTTCTGAGGAAACGAGGGGCGCAAGCACCCGCTGTTCGCAAAGGCAACATTTCATTGAAACGTAAGGTTTCGCCGCGAGGAGGAAGGGGAGGGGGGGGGGAAGGGAGACACACAGCGCCCTATTTCACACCCCTTCCAAAAAAAGGAGTTAACCATTGCAAAAAAAAAATATGGTAATAACCGAGGGGCCCCTCTTGTTTGGAGGGGAGAGGGCAAGAAGGAAGGGGGGAGGGGAAGGGGGGAGGGGGTTGGGCCACCCCAGAGACGGCCGCCCTGCGGTTCCCTTGCGTGCCCTACCAAATGTTTCCCCTTTATTTCTCCCTCCCCCTCCTTCGCCCACCTGTTTTTATACTCTTGGCTTTTCCATTGTTTTTCTTTGTGTCATTTTTAACATTTAGTGCTATTTCTTGCGATTTTTGATAACACCGCGGTCTCACTCACTCCCCGCTCGCGTCCCTCGTCTCTTCCTGTCCTTTGTCCTCCCGGGGCTCCGATTTTTCAGTTTTTTTTTTATGGACAATTTCCTTTTTTTTCCTCGGTGTGTTAAAGCCCTGGTCCTGCACCCCCTCCCCTCCCCCTTTTTTTTTCTATTTCTTTCTTCTTTTCTCTGTCAGGAGAGAGAGAAAGAGAGAGAGAGAGAGAGAGAGAGACCCTCCCTTGTCCGTGTCCAATCTACCCAATTTTTTTTGTTTTTCCTTTTTGTCCGGTGCCGCGCAGACGGGCGGTAAGGCCCTGGTTTGCGTTGGTTCTTTTTCCTCTTTTTCTTTATTTTTTTTTTTGCTTATTCTGCTGGGCACCCGCTCATCTCTGCGAATTTTGTCCTTTTTCATCCCCTCCTTCCTCCCTCTCTCCTCACATGCGGACGGCTGCGAATCATTCCCATACAAACAGTACCGAAATCCGTGAAGAGTAGCACCACTCCCCCCCCCCCCCCCTTTTTCCTTGTAAAATAGCTCGTACTTTCGAAATAGCCGTCATTTCGCTCTCTCACTCTCTCTCTCTCTCTCTCTCTCTCTCTCTCTCGCCGCGCCTTATGCGCTTGTTTCGTACTCCTCGTGGTAGCTGGTTATATAACAAATGCGTAAAACATGCGCCTTTGATTTGCTACTACTGCTCAGTTCCTCGTCCCGTTCCTCGTGTGGTGTTATGTCTGTTTATTGCCGGATAGTTGCCCATTGTGGGGCTGTGTTGACCTTTTGCCACGCTTTTGTTTTTGTTCTCTCGGTACATGATAAGCTAATAACGATAATGCCAAACGAGTGATCCACGGGATTTGGGGAAGGGTCATGGGCACATAACAAAATCTCCAAGCTCGACCCTTCCGAGCAACGGCGGTGGTTCGTGGATCGGTCGATTTGGGGCGGCGGGCTTGGGGGAAGCGGGCGGGGTTTTCAAGGGTTCTTGTCGTCATCGTCGTCGTTCACATCATTCATCCGCAGTAGCATCTGTCGTCCTCATCTATCAATACCTCCTCTGCGCATGTGGAGAGGAAGGGATTGGAGAAAGTAGCGGGTTGAGCATCTGCGATCATTGATAGGGTTGTGGGAGACGTCAAACAAGACCAAGTGCGGATAGCGACCCGTAATCAAAATCCTCTGGCGTAAGGTAAGATGCTGGGCGATCTTGCTAACTGCCTCGCCTCTATCGTTACAGGAGGGTGCCAACTCATCCTCATGGGTAAGTAAGAGGTGACTGGTCGGGCTGGGCAAGCATAAGGTATATTGATGATGGACTCTGGAACTACACACCGGAGGCACGGCACGTCAGGCACCGTTTTTGTCATTCGGCAGTCGAATTGGGACTGAGAGTATGCTATGTGACTTTGCGTGTTTACGGGATTCAGGTGATTGTTCATTCGTAATTGCATGAATGAATGAATGCACTATTGGCGTGTCTATGTTTGGGACCATTCCTTACCAAATCCATCTTTACTGTGCACCAAAATCTAAGAAACAAAAAAACTGAAGCAGTTCTACACACCTGCGCCTCAACCCTACCTGTCCCTTCCAGCCGTTGTAGGTTCCTCTCAACGAAAGCGAACCCGTGTCATCGTATCAAGGACGATCCAAAGTCTGTGCGCCGGCTGTACTATGAACAAATGGACGAATGAGGGGCAACGATGATGATGCTGCTCTGGGTCATGGGGAAGTGGGTGAGAAGAGGACCTATCTGCCCAGAACAGAAATTCGGTAGTTTCAGTACTGCGTGCGCAGTCTTGAAATTTCCGTGCCGTATAAGCTCCGCAAAATTCCGCCGAAGATCGTATCAATACATCATCGATACCAAGAAAAGTTAGTATATTAAGTATGAAAGTAGTCAAACTTAAGATCGGAGAGACCTCACTTTCATGAATGTTTTGGCCAGCCAATTTTCCTCTCTCGTCTATCTCGGCCCCTCGCCTTGCCTCTCTCTCTCTCTCTCTCTCTCTCTCTCTCTCTCTCTCTCTCCCCCCCTCACTACCCCCCTTTCTTCCCCCCTTTCGACGGGGACTGTGGTGGGCCCATAACACCCCACTCAGACTGCCACCGTGGAGGGTTCCTGAAACTTTGATCCAGGTGCGCGCTGCTCGATCCACGTCAAAGGGTGAAACACTGGCTTAATCACCTCGGTTTTGGAATTCTTTGTGCCCCTTGGGGTTCTTTTTTGGTTCTTTCCGCTTACTGCGACCAGGGGCAGCAGTTCATGACGCTGCCATTGGTCCACTATATGCCGAGCAGGTGCCGAAAACGAAGCGGCGAGCCCAAGAGGCACACAAGAAACCCGATGCTTCACAGAACTTGGTTGCTCGATTACTCAGAGCCCGTTGTTCAATCATTCACTGTTTGATTAGATCTCCATTTCGTCTGGGTTGTGTGACGAGTTGGTTCCCCTTTACGGCCCATGTATTGGGGCAATGTACCCGGCATGGAAACGATGCCCAGGAAGTCTTACCGATTGGCGCGGGCTGGATGCGATGCGGCTCCCTCGTTCCGTGGACAACACTTAGTCGGGCTGCTGTGTGAATGGATCAACCCGTAAGAAAGATCCCTGGGGCCGTCGTCACCATCGTCATCCAATCCCAACCCTCAGTAATTCTGTCTCCACGTTTAGCTGACGGCACTTCTCGTTGCATGGCCAAGAAAGGAAGAGGAGGATGTGGATGTCGGTAAATTCCTTGTACACCGGCTTTATTGTGTTGTTGGACTTTTTCGGGATGGGTGGGCGTATCATACAGGGTGCGCATAATCACCACTTCTCAGGGTCTTCCTACCGATCAGGTGGAATGGGTTGCGTGGATGTGGATACGACTTGCTCTTGGCCGACGGAGCACCCAACCAAGTGATCCCCTTGTGATGCTTCTTCATGATTTCTTGCTCTCCCGCGTCTTGGCCTCCCCCCTAGGCAAGACTGCGGCAATGATAGGTCTAAGCCGATGGCACAGCTAGCTGGAAAAGCTAATTACTACGAGACAAGGTCCCAACGTGAAGCCAGAACCACACTCCCGGTGTGCTCTCGGTCTAGAATCGCATAACAGCCGGCCACAGCCAAGTCAAATTCATTGTAAACTGTGTGACCTGCTGCCAATACCCCCCTTTCCAAGACCTTCGATTGGCCCGGGAAAGTTGTTGCACACCCGCCAGAGATCGTAACGGCTGGCCTCTTTAACTGTTTCCGCACTACCTTACAGCAGAATTGGGCCCATACACCTGTCCGCTCCCCCTCCCCGTTGAAACCCCGCGCTCTGTTTCGCGCGGCTCTCAGGGACACTGAGCCCACCCTCCCTCAACTCTTACACTCCCCCCCCTCGCCTCTACAGGAGCTTTCTTATGAATCTTTCCGCAGTCCTTTCTCACCGACGTTTTCCAGACCGGATCACAACGGAGATTGTCTCAGATTTGGCATCAGCAGACAAGGCTTGCTCACGTATCAATCGATGGAGATCGTAAACTTGCCATTGCTGCCACCGTTTCGCCCATTCGATAAGTTGCGAGAATGTGTCCGTGGATTTCCAATGCCCCTGCCGCCAGAGAGCATAGGCTTGTGGCTTTTGCCCGTAACGTCCTCGTAGCCACCAATGTCCTTGAAGACAGAATCGGCATCCGTAGGAATCTTGATTAGACGCATGATGCGACGCCGCTGGAAGAACAGGGCCACTAGAACAGCCATCATCAGCAATAACACACGCATAGTGCGTATCCAAGCGCTTTCGCCCGTAGAGTTAGCGGTGGCTTGGTTGATCATCAGGTTCGATCCTCCGCGCATTCGTAGCTGCTGGGCCAAAGTCCCTGGATCTTCGTCTTCCTCGAGCCGGCCAACCGCAATACCGCGCGGGCCCTCGTCCCAGGCGACCTCATCGCCACCGGCATCACCAGCTCCGTCTTCTTCACCAGCTTCGTGTTCCGGACGCAGCGGGGTCCCAGGATCGTTCACATCTGCAGCTGGTCCTAGGTTATTGTCAAATTTGTCTCCCGAGTCGCCGTACGTCTGGCAGACGGCCCCGGGCCAAGGGTTCAGTTTGGCACGGCTAAGACGCGGAGGAATGCCATCGTAGCCGAAGCCAGTCCGGGCTGGCTCCGGGTGCTGTGATTGGTACGGAGCAGCAAGTCGTCGCCCACCAGCCAACAGGGACGGATTGGCTTCCTTCGTCGAGCTCCAGGACACGACATTCATCATCAGGCCAAGGCACGGGGCACCATCCTCCAGCAGATCCCCGTTCAGCGCATTACCTTCCGTGCCCTGCCTGGCCACGAGGTAGGCGTCGTCCAGACAGTTGGTGTCCCCGTAGACCGCGATCCGACCGGGTTCAACGTAGTTCTCACTGCCTGGCTCGTCACCACGGAAGTTGTAGCCCTCCCAGAGACCAAGATACGGCACTCGACGGGTAATCACCGCCGAGTCCTTCACAATTTCTGCAGCTTCATCGAAGAAATCCGCTACGTAGAGGTGGCCGCCTCGTGGGAATTCACGGATGGATGTGCCTGATGCATACATTGGCTTGTCAGGCAGGCTCCTGGAGGCATCGTCGGGAGACGGTGCATCTGGCGGATTAACGACCTGGTCCGCGTACGCCGGTAGTTGCCCACGGTATACACGACCACTGAGGCCAATACCAAAGGGTCGCAGCAGGTCATTTAGTGCTGGTATATTGCCTCCTGCCGCGTCCGGGCTCCACCACCGTCGCGTGTTCTCATCAAAAAAGGTGATTCGCTCCATCACCTGTAGATCATACCATTCTGCAAAGACGACCAACGAGAGCCCCTCTTCTTTAACGTCATTTTCAATCTTCTTTAGCTCACTATGATGAAAATCGTCTTCGGTGTCCACCAACATCAGGGCTCCGTAATTGCGAGCGTCAAAGCAAGTTAATGGTTTGTTGAGGACCTCCAGAAAGAATCCTTTGTTTCTCAGGGCCTTGAAGAAGGACCGGAAATTGGTATGCGGGTGATCACCGTTCCAGTCTAGGGGATCACGTAGGCGCCTCAAATTGTCGCGAGGAAAGTAGCCGAGAGGGTACTGCAGAGAATGGTACTGGTCCCACAAGAGCCGCCACCGTCGAGGCGGGGTCCGTGAGACCATGACTTTTACCGGAATCTCTAGTTGCATGTGATTTCGAAGGTCGTCACGGTTGATCTGCGTTACATCTGTAATACCGCTGGGCACGAGTTGGGTTCGAATCGTCCCTTCGGCAGTCACTTTCTCGGTCCGGCGGATGGGAGGATCACGTACTACTTCAATCGTTACCGCCAACCAACCTGAGAAAGGCCAGAACTGTTCCGCATAATCAAACTTCACACTGAGCCAATCTCCTCTGTCTCCGGGCACAAATACTGGGCCTGTGCCGGCAACGGCCGCGGGGTTCCTTCCACGGGGTTCAGCAGCTACCCAGTTGGCTTCGATGTCCCATGGGGCTATCGTGCTGGAGAGGGTGTAAGAGTTTAGAATGGTCAAGTTTGCAACAAGAGGTTGATGTGTCCGGTACATTGGCTGCTCACACCATGGCCACATGTACGGGCAATCTGTAAAGTCCAGGGTGGGCGGAAATGACGTGACCCGGGGTCTGAAATCCTTAGCCATGCTCAACGCCTTGGGGAGATCCAAAAGGCCCGCTCCTTGGTCAAAGATTCCAGTGCCGCCATGCTCCTCATTGGTCACTTGCGCCTTTAGACGACGAGCGCTCAGTTGCAGAATCTGCTTCACTGTTGCCACATTGGGAGGTGCCGCAGCGAAGCCAAATCTACGATCCTGCATCTGTGCGTGTAGGACTTGCATGATCAAGGCCACAGCACCGGCCACTACAGGAGACGCCACAGACGTGCCCGAGAGCAGGCGACAGTGTTGTCCCGTGCTCTTCAGACCCAGCAGGGAGGTGCCCGGACTGAGAAGATCCGGCTTAACTCTGCCATAGCCCTGTGGAAGTTCCCACGTCGTCATACCTCGGCTTGAGAACTCTGCCAAAGTGATGCTTTCAGGGTCCCGAAGACCGTCGTCCTTCTTCGCCCAGTCCACGTCTTGCGATCCTAGAATGCGTGAGTCCGCAGCACCAACGCCAACAACATCCATTTGATCTCCTGGATTGTTGAGCGTACCATACAGTGGTCCATCGTTACCAATGGCGGACACGAGGACTACTCCATTCGCACTCATTTCCCACACTTTCTCCACAAATGGCCGATCAAGAAAATCCGGACCACCGATGCTCAGGTTGACGACATGAATTCCCCGATGGATAGTGTAATTAAACGCATCCAGAAACCATGATGTGTAACTCAACTGCTTGTCCGTAAAGATCCGGAAAATATGCAAATCAACCTCCGGTGCTATCCCGGGACAACTCGGCATGATCGATCCTACAATACCTGCAACAAAACTGCCATGTCCTATGTGATCCTCAGTCACACCATCTTCAGTCCAAGTGACCAGCTCTCGCACATGTCGAAACGCACGATTCCCTTGTGATAATCCCGTGTCAAAGATGCCGACCCGAACCCCCTGGCCCAGAATGTTGTTGGCCCAGGCAGCTTGCTCGCACTGCAAATCTTCTACTACTTTGACTGGTGCTGCTTTGGCAGCGCCTGCCATCAAGGACCTGCCCGTTGGCCACCTCACGAAGCGTGGTGTGTTCAGTTGGTACAATTCATTGTCGTCTCCGATTCCTTTCAGAACCTTTTCCGGGTCAATGACCAAATCTTCTCTAATGTGCCTCACTCCTTGAGCATGAATGCTTTGTAACTGCTCCACACTGGGAATGTTACTGCAACCGCTCAGCAGCAGCCATTCGTCACCAAAGCAACTTGTACTCAGTTCTACGACAGCCAGATCACTGGGATAGTTCGGTCCCTGAAGGGAACCTGTTGAAAACGGTCCCGGTGCAATCTTGTAATATATCCCTACGCTATCCGAATGTTTGCAATATGTTTCCGCATAGTTAGCCAGCAACCCGTGGGAGACCCGCTCCACAATATTCGGCCCATAGAGCTGTTCATCGAGGACCACAAAAGTTCTCAGTGACTTATCGGCTTGGTCGTCCGTTGAACTATGCGAAAACGCTATCAGGACCATAACAGCCGTGATTAACAACCTTTTCATTTTTTCTTGGTACGGGCAGAGCCCGACTACTGGCCGTTAAATCACATGCTCTGCACACGTCACCATCCAGGTTTCAAGGGAAAACACGGACAGCCACCAGCTATGCTTGACAGAAGTCCCAACAAATCCGTGTAACACTCAGTTGATCATTTGATACATGGATCTGCTTCTTCAACCAAAGTTCGTAAAGAATGAACTAACGTATTGCCAAAATACCTGCCGTTCAGGTTGAAATTCGTGTCTCCAAATTGCTGGCATCCGAATCCGGGTGCAGTGGTTTCACCGTGTTATGAGACCCGCCCCCAAGCCATTTCCGTTTTTGACATACCTCGCGACCGACAGTTTTGAAATCTTCTCATTTTACACTGCAGTGTGGCGGTGTAGGGGATACTAACCGAAGAAACAAAAAAGCATCGTGCCCCCGTCCTGCTAGGTGTGGGCCTGGGCCACCACATTCCCTGGCCCGATAGTGTGCTGACTTTGTGCAATGGCTCCCCGACGGCTCAATTTCACCGCCATGTGTAAAGGGAGTCCGCCGGGGGGGGGGGGTTCGTCTCTCCGATGGACGATCTAGCCTCGGTGTTGGTGTCAGCAATCAACCCTGACCATGCTCCAGAGCTCCTAGGCCACCGGTGCCACCATGATCACGTGAGGTACGTGAAAATGTGTGTGTATATATATTCGGTAGCAGTGAATACAATGACTTATTCCGGTCTTTCAAATACCTGACACAAAGTATGCCTAGCGATATGACAAACACCACAATGGCGAAGTTCCGTGCCGGTATTTTGGGTGCTACTGGTACAGTGGGTCAGCGGTTCATTCAACTTCTGGAGACCCATCCCCTTATTGAGGTCCGTGTACTCGGTGCGAGTGAGCGAAGCGCCGGAAAGAAATACAAAGATGCTGTGAAGTGGAAGCTGCCCACAAACATCCCCAGCAATCTTGCGGAGTCCACCGTAGTTACCTGCGAGCCCGAGAACTTTGTGGGACAGTGTGATCTGGTCTTCAGCGGTCTGGATTCCAGTGTTGCTGGCCCTGTGGAGGTCGCCATGGCTGAGGCTGGCCTTGCCGTGTTCAGTAACGCCAAGAACCACCGCATGGACAAGGATGTCCCCTTGGTCGTGCCCACTGCTAACCTTGAGCACCTGAAGATGATCGAGGGCCAGCGCACCGACGGACTGAAGTACAAGAACAATGGATGCATCGTGTGTAACCCAAATTGTGCCACAACGGGTCTAATTGCACCTCTGCGCGCCCTCCATGAGGCTTACGGTCTGTCCAGAGTGAATGTAGTGACCATGCAGGCCATCAGTGGTGCTGGCTACCCCGGTGTTGCCTCCCTGGACATTCTCGACAACGTGGTGCCTTACATCAGTAGTGAGGAGGACAAGCTCGAGACCGAGCCACAGAAGATCTTGGGCGATGAGAGTTTTACTATCAGTGCTCAGTGCAATAGGGTACCGGTCCTGGACGGCCACTTGGAGTGCCTGAGCATCGAATTCGGATCCCAGAGCAACGCTAACGGCAAGCGCAGCGCCAAGCCCAGCATTGATGAGATCAAGGAGTGCCTTAGAAACTATCGTCCCAGCGCCTCAAAGTACAATCTGCCTTCTCTGCCCCAGACGTGTATCGAAGTCATGGAGGCACCGGACCGTCCCCAGCCGCGTCTGGATCGCGATCTGGGCAAGGGTTACACTGTTGCTGTCGGTCGCATTCGTGAATGTCCGTTGTTCGATGTGCGCATGGTTGTCCTCAGCCATAACACAATCATCGGAGCCGCTGGTGGGGCCCTCTTGAACGCAGAGGCTGCCATAAATATGGGCCTGATCCAGCGCCTGTAGGTTCTCTGCGATTTGAACAGTCATGGTCGACATCGTTTATTACATGTACATAATATTCCTTTAATGCAAACACTAATCAAGGTTCTGCAAAAGCCTTATTTCGGGAAGCTACCAGGGACGATAGGCATGCCAGCCTCCTTCCATGCGGAGAAGCCACCGTTTACGCTGCGGACGTTTTCATAGCCCATGTCTACGAGTGTCTTTGCTGCCATGACACTGCGAACGCCACCTGCACAGTATAATAAGATTGGGTCCCACTCACTGAAATGATCCTGAATATCTCTGTCAAGAACTCCACGTCCAATATGTGTGGCGCCATGGGCGTACTCACGTGCCCATTCCCTATCCTCGCGGACATCGACCAGGTTCCATTTCTCCTCCGACTGAAGGCGGTGAGCCTCCTGTACATCTACATGCTCCACCTGATCTCGTGTAGCATCAACTATGGCCTTGAATTTTGGACCAAGCAAAACACGTCCTGAGTGGAAAAATCTGCTTGTGTAGACAGATGCTGCATAGATGCGACCCCGCAGAAGCTGCCGCCCCGAGATACTTAAAATAGTCATTGTTTGGCCTGCAAACCTACCGATTCCACAACTCCTTATGGTCTGGCATTGAAGCCCAAATCTTTAGTCAATGACTTCTCTAGAGGTTTACAGTCTATTTAAACACCATCAACCTTCTGAAAGTTTGGAAATCCCAATTGAGCGACCACAACAAAGGGCCATCCTTTGCTGACGATCTCTCTCGATCGGATGCCCCAACAGACAGCCTTGCGCAGGGGCCACCCAGACCGCGATGGCTATCAGCTTCTCAGTAAGGAAATCAATCCATCGCCTACAGTCCATACATTCAGTACCGAAAACAGACGGTACTTTGGGTCCTGGAGGCCCCCTGCGGATGGATTATTGCCTTTTTTGACCGCATCGCAAGTGATGGGTGCGCTTCACTCGTGGGTCCGAACGCTTCGCAATGCTTTCTAGCCCCCCCCCCCAACCGGCGGTTTGAGGCCGCAGACGGCTGAGACCCGCCGCGCACAGGTTTCCACGTCCCAAAGTCCCGACGACAAAGTTAGTACTGAATGTACGGAAAAGACCCGCGTCGAGAAACCGACCGTTCCGGAGGTGACGGCGGGCCTCCGAGGTTACGGTGCAGGTGGTCTCGAGGAGGGCACACGGGCGAGCGCAGTGACCGGATCAGGAAGCCGGTCTCTTGCGCTCTATTGCGTTCTATTTACGGTAATGCACCAGATCAGCCCGTGGGTTATGGTGTGTATCTTGGGAATCTGTACGGTACGTGAGTTGACATAAACATTTTTTCTGTCTGGATACAACGAAGGCACGGAGAGAAAAGACTTTGGCCGAGAAAGTCACGGTCGTAAATGACTCTCTGCTCAAAGAACTGGAGGACGCCGAAATGAACGCAGATTGGGATGGTCTGCTCAGTGATGTGCTCCATCGCACTACCACTCGGTAACACAAGAGAGCAAAGCAGCACCATGAATTTGGAGGGATAGTGGAACAGGAGCGTAAGATGCGTGAAGCAATCCCGGATGAACCCAGACAGCTGAGGTCAGGCTCCTGAGGCATTGGACAGGAACAGGAGGAAATGAAGGTACTGCGCAGCTTTGTCATTGACCACATCAGACTGAGTCGACATCTGCAGAAGTTCTTGTAGTTGCAAGCAGAATACAGAGACTTTGAAAGGGCATGTGCAATGGAATGAGAAGGTCTACACAGTCCTGCAAAGTCGGATAGATGAAGCCACAACAGACATGGCCACTCTGCGTCGCCGGGCAAGACAGGCAGGATACGAAGATTTCTTGCACGCAATTAATGAGCATGGACCTGTTTTCTTGGATACACAGCCCAGTAATGGGTACGAAGCATCTAGGATTGGAAAGCTTACGCCCAAGGTCTCCCAAGCCGGTCTGATGGATACCTTACGGAAAGAAGAGCGCAAGAAAGAGACCGAAGAGGTGTTGAGTGGTATCGTTCGACCCAAGAACTTAACTTTGGGACGGAAGATCCAGGTTGAGCAATGGATGAAGGCTGAATATGTGCACGTGGACGCACTGTCCAGCGGAACCAGCAAGCGGCGTGACGCGGGACCGGAAACAACACTCTATGGCTCGGGCCCAACATCTAATATACAGAAGCCTGGAAAGCGGTCCGTTCCAGATCTCGAACATAAACCTGAGATCCACCTCAATTGAGAAGAGAGCGACGGAACCTTTGTGTCATCAGAAGCAAAGTTTAAACCGTCCATCGCAAGGAAGCCACTTCCACAGTCGCAAATTCAAATCTAATTATACACACGTGCAAAGCTTTATGTGATATTTTCTATAATACTTACCCAGAGTGCAAATAGTCTGTGTCAAATCATTCAAGTTTAAGAGCTTTGATAGCCATGCTGAGAGCACCATCAAAGGTTTGATTGCCACCAATGAAACCCGCGGCGTGCACAAAGACGCAGCCATCAATACCTGAAACTTCGCTTAGATCCGCATCACGGAGACCGCGCCATGCCTCTGGCAAGGAACGGCGATTTTCGAAGCCAATATCGCTAGCAGGTACGCACTGGACACGCCACTTTTCCCCGCTGTCTGGATAGATGACGTATTTTATAGGCGTCTCCACGTGCATCTCAGGTTCCAGTTCGAGTAAATGCTTCTTCCAAGGACAGAACTTACCCACGACCACGATTTCGCCACTGGAGTGATTCTCATAACGCTTATCGATCATCTCCCGGACAATGTCCCGGGCCGGCAGCCATTCCAGCGCAATATGTTCCACACAGTCCACAAACTCTGAGTGACACAGGGACATTGCCTTCTTGAAGCGTTCATCCTCCTTCTCTGGGGTAACCTTTTCGTTCCAGCTCGGGTTCAAGCGGTCCACTCTTGCCGGTAGCGAAGTGCGATCCTTGTATGCGGGCCTGATGTCGATCGGGTACTGAGCAACCCCATTGTCGTTACCGTCCAGACCCTCAATAAAGTCCGTATAGACACGCTGGTAAACCTCTTCGAGCCTAGGGTCATCACGGGACCATCCGAGTACGTTTGCCACGATCTCCCGACCGAAGTGCTTGTAGACGAGTCCGGCACTGCTGAGCTTGATACTGTGTTTGTCATCAAAGGTCTCATCGAAGCCACGCTGATGGTGGTCGTATCGGTGCTTCTCAGGAATGTACTCAGCACCCACATCCACCAAGATGTCAGTGGTCTCCCACACTGAGGGATCTCTGGAGCGAACAACTCGTCCATTCTTGAAATCGTTGCTGTATTTGTACAGCATGGCGCATGCCGTAGCCTCGTCAGCATGAAAAGAACCACTGTGGGTGCCGATCACCTTCTGAGGTGCCATGGTGCCCAAAAATTTAGTTTCGCAAAATAGCGGCGTTAGTGTCCTTGCTTTTGATACTATTCCTCTGGCTACGATCTGGCGCAGCATCCGAAACGCTGAGACCAAATGACAATCAGTACTGCGGGAAAGCTTACAGAGTATTGATTAGGGCCGTCATCATAATATTTTATCATGATATACCACCAGAGACAAACAGTCCAATTTAATTGCACAGCAACCTACTAGAACTCATGATCCCGGCAACCGAGAACTCCGAGAAACTGCACCGTTGTGCTTCCTCCCCCTGCTGCGCGCTCTTTGCCCGCAAAGATCGCGTGCGGTCGCCACAACTTGGGTCGTAATTTGATATCCTTCAATCCAGCATTCTTGAAATTGTCCCCTCCACCCCCCGCTCTTTCTTCTCCAAGCGACACATCCCAACCGAAGCCACTGGTTCAAACAGTACCAACGTCGATGGGGACCGGCAGTCCTCTCTGTTGGAGCGAACCCCGGTAGATTCACTATAGAAACAATTAGGGAATGGGTGTGCGGGGGCCGGGTGCTGTCGACGGCACACTTATTTTAGAACATATAGGTCTCCGTCTTTACACCTTCACAAATTTGGTACTAATATCATTGCTGTTATGTCCGACGTTTCTTAATTTAACCCTGCGTAGAACGGGGGACGTAGATCGCCCCGGGAACAAGATTATTTTTCACATTGTCCGACAAGCCCCATTTGCGCCAATAGTTCCACTACCAAATTTTCTTCATGTTACCATGTAATCATGGCCCATGTATTGAGCTGCCACCTCAGGAACCCCTCCCCCCCCACCCGGTCCCCCCTTCGCGTCGTCTCCGCTCGCCAAGATTTATTGGTCCGGTAGGTTCCGAACCAGTGAGAGGCCCCGGAACACACCACTGTCGGTGACACCAATATTTGATCGAAACCATTTGGTGAGGGTGGAGGGGTGTTGGGGGGGGGGAAATGAGCCCCCTGGGCAGTGTGAGGGTTTTTGGCCTTCTTGGCGGGGTGTGTTTTCTTTAATTCTTCTTTTTTTTTTTGCTGTCTTTCTTTTTCGGGCCGCCGTCTGGACCCAAAACACCAGCCATGAAATCATTTCCTCACTGTGCATCAATTGCACCAAACGGGAAGAGGCTGGACCGAGAGAGAGACGGAGACACAGAGAGACAGAGAGAGAGAGACAGAGACACAGACAGAGACAGAGAGAGGGTGGAAACATTGAACCTCAAGAGGTTGCAGCCCCACCCACCCGTCCCTCCGCCTTCTCTCTGCTCACCTTTTCATCCCGTGTGTCCTTTCCTTCCCCTTTTTATTCCAGCAAATGTGGGGGAGGCGTTTGCATGGCTTCAGTATGAAGCCAGACCGCTGCGCCAGAGTGGAGAAGGATGGAAAACAGGGAGAGAAAGGGGTGGGGTTTTACTATTGCGCACCACTGTCGCTCGTCGTCTTCGGCGTTGTGGTGATAACACCACGAGCATACAAGGGCACAAGAGACCCAAGCAAATAGATCTATCACGGCATACATCCACCATTTCAATGGCATTCGCTCTCATTAATGTGTTTGGTGCGCCCCAGCAAGCATGCGTTGCGCAGGAATACGTCAACCGTTTTACATTGAATTTGGCATTATTTAAGGTCACCTGATGATGTCGCACTCGTCCCATACAATCTGAACTGTGCAGTGCACCATGAGCATCTTTCTTACAGAACTACTGTTCCAAAATCCTTCACTTCCGCGGGTGGCAAATGGTGCACAAGTGTCCTAGGTATATGAGTCTGATGTAATGTAGTTTCTGGGCTACTAGCAGCAGGTAAGGGCGACCAAGAAAGAAGACGGTCAAAGTTTCGTGCTCACAGGTACGTGTCGTCGGCGCCGGTTCTCACCCACCGGCGGGTAGGCAAATCAATCGATCCCCTGTAAATCCAAAGCAGAGCACGTTTCCCTTTGACGGCTTTTGTGATGACTTCTTATTGGCTGTCTATCGTCGTGGGGTTGTGCCAGCAAGAGTGTTGGACACCGTACTCGAATTCGGGACCGTGCGCGGTCCCATTCTTCCCATCTTGGATTGTTCGGCATTAGGGCCAAATAAAGGACACTCTTCTGAGCTGCATTCAACTGCTCCGCTCGAAAGAACACCGTTCATGCGGTCCCCGCATTCGACATTCCATGCTACGTGACTCAAACCAGTCTCCGTACTGTGAGAACGTGAGTGCCATACCTGTGCGTGTCTTCGAAATAGATCCACGGCCTCCCAGGGACAATAAAAGTACGGCCACCCAAATCTGAGCAAACTGCTACCGCGACGATTTTGGGTGGGCAGGCAGGCTGACGCGGCATTTAGTTTTCGTTCTCCCAAACCTGTGGCTTTAGTCCCGCCTAATTTCCGTGTAAGCCAATCCTCAAAAATCTCCAAAATAAGGCACAACATTAAGAGCCACAGTTCCCATAGTCCCCCTTCCGGCCCCGGGTCGGAGAAAAGTCATGGAAAAGGAAAACGACAACAGCAGCAAAAAAACTCAAAAGAATAGGGGAGCGAGCGAGCCAGACAGAAGCAAACGGAGAGAAAAAGAGAAGGAGGAAGCCGGGGCCAAAAGAGAAAGAAAAAGGAACTAGAATTCATCGTAGGTAATATTTTCAGAGCGGGCACCCACCCACAAAGGAAAATAAAAATTAAACCTTGGTCCAAAGCAGCAGAGCAGTGAAAGTTTGAGGTGAGCGTAAGCGCAGACGAAACCGAAATATTCGTTTGCCCTTTAAAGTCAAACGGAAACGGTCTGCGGAAGGGGAGCTCTCGTGGCAGAAGAGGCTTTCTTTCATCGACACCGGGGATTGGAGGAAGAAAGGAATAATCGGAAGGGGAACAGAGCGGCTAAGGACGGAAGGGACCCCCGAAAGGCAGCGGTAGGCCCCTAATCAATGAACGTTTGATGGACAGAACTCTTCAGATTTGAGTTTGAAAGTGGCAGAACTGAGAACCATGGACGTAGGACCACAGCGGTGGCTCTTTAGCCGAGTCGGTTTGCCAGTGACATAGCAAAACAGTGATGCTGTTGTGGAGTTTATTCGAGTCATCAGGTAGTTCAGAACTGTACAATGTTCATGGCACAGAACAATGGCGGAGAGAGAGCGGAGAAAATAGTCCAGTGGTCGTTCATCACGTGTTTCAGAGATCCACGGCCCCTGCCAAGGTCCTACTCGGAAGTTAAAGTAAAATAGACACAACACAAAACACCAACCATGAGCAAATTTGCAGCTGTGCAGTCCGCTGCGAAGGACATGGACGCCAGCACGACGGTCGAGATGACCGAGAAGGGCAATTTTATGAAGGAATTTTTCGACAACGTCGCTGAAGTACGCACTTCCATCTCCAACATAGAGGGAAAGATTGATCAGGTCGCACAGAAGCATGGACAGGCTCTGGCCAGCATCAGTGACAAGCAGCACAAGCGTACCAATGAGGAAATTGATCAGCTCATGTCCGACATCTCCAGTGAGGCCAACAAGGTTCGCTCTAAGCTCAAGACCATGGATCGTGAGAACAAGGAATTCGAGCAGGCTAATCCGGGAAGCCCTGATGCCCGTATCCGCACCACCCAGCACGCCACTCTGAGCCGCAAATTTGTGGATGTTATGACCAGGTATAACGACGTACAGACTCAGTACAAGGCAAAGTATACAGAACGGGTCAAGCGTCAACTGAAGATTGTGCAACCTGAGGCTACCCAGGAGGAGATTGACAAGGAAGTCGACCAGGCCCTCGAGGGCAAGGCTGAAAACTTCTTCCTGCGCCAGATGGTTGAGCCGAAGCACGCTGAGGCAAAGCAGGCCCTTGAAGAGATTCAGGACCGCCACAAAGAGTTGCTTCGTCTGGAGCGTTCTATCAAGGAGCTTCACGAACTGTTCGTCGACATGGCCATCCTGGTCGAGTCTCAGGGTGAGATGGTTGACCGCATTGAATTCAGCGTTGCCAAGGCCACTGACTACACCGAGGGTGCCACAGAGCAGCTGAAACAAGCCACTGCTCTGCAGAGCGCTGCCCGGCGGAAGAAGATTGCCATTTCGACCATCATCCTCTTGGTTATCGCTGTGGTTGTTATCTACTTTGTCGTCAAGAACTCATAAGTGTACAGTAGGAATAACTATGCATACATGCTGCTACCTTGCAGAATATCAGTTGCAGCGTTTTGGAAGCATGCTTGCAGGCAGTACTCATGTTGTTCTATCCTTGTTTCTTCTCTGAGTACACTTGTACAAATCAAGTCAATACTGTCACCTTGTATCATCTCACGAAGCGAAGAAACATCATCATCTTCCATAAAAGTCTCTTATCCAGTGCATAAGATTACAATGTTACGTCGTTGAGCGAAAGATATACATATTCTTCTTAGAATTTTTAATATGTCAAAGGAAAACCGTAAAGCTTTCTCCCACTGCAGAACGCCTCATATCTCCCTCCGGATAGATATTACTTTGATGAAGCCAAGAACTTACCCGAGTGCAGACCATATGATTTAGAAGTCGTCGTCATCATCAGGCAGAGGCAGATTCTGAGCCTGCTTCATCTCTTCTTCGTATTTGGCCATCATATTGGGGTCGACCTGGACCTCCGGAGGAGCCAAGGCAGGGGCGGCGGTGAATTCAAGGTTAGGATCACCAACCAGTTTGCGAGCGAGCCACAGGAAAGGCTTCTCAAAGTTGTAATTTGACTTTGCGCTAATGTCGAAGTAAGGCAGCAGTTTCTTGCGGTGGAAAGAAATGGTCTTTGCCTTCACCTTGCGATCGTTGATGTCGACCTTGTTACCGCACAGAACGATTGGGATACCCTCACACACACGGGTCAAATCACGGTGCCAGGTGGGCACGTTCTTGTAGGTGACACGTGCAGTCACGTCGAACATGATGATAGCGCATTGACCCTGGATGTAGTAACCGTCACGCAGACCACCGAACTTCTCCTGGCCGGCAGTGTCCCAGACATTGAACTGGATGGCGCCGTGGTTGGTGTGGAATAACATGGGGTGAACTTCCACACCAATGGTGGCCACATAGCGCTTCTCGAACTCACCAGTCAAATGGCGCTTGACAAATGTAGTCTTACCAACACCACCATCGCCGACAAGTACTAACTTGAACTCTGGGACGTTCTGAGCTTGTCCAGGCTGAGCTCCGGGCTGTGCCATGATGAAATTATGCAATAATGACTTAACAGCTCTAAGACCCTAAATTATGGTTTGATCGCTATATTGTTCCCTGGAGAATAACTAAAAATATTATTCCCGGTGTAGTGTCAAATTGTAAAAAGCACTCGTTTGAACAACCTTAATGATACACTAAACAGCAGTGAATGTTCGGAAAATAGGTTTTCTTTAGTAGCCAGATGGAATAGTCGTTTTGTCGTGAACATTGTAAGGTAGTAATGTTGACCTCTGTTGAACAACAAACACAGTTTCTGTCTCTTTGCAACCAGCGGGCGCTTCTGCTTTCCAATCTGTTCGTCGTGAACAATGAAACTGCGACACAAAACAGGTACTGGATCTGTGGAATCACGCACGCCCCGCGCACTGTGTGCATAAGGGAACGGCGCAGAAGAAACGTTTGAGGTACTTAGAAGCAGCCCCACACGCACGCACGGAACGACGACGACAGAGGCGACACACGCGCCTCCAATCTGGTGTGCTTCGCTCTGAAGTAGAAAACTTCTGTAGGCAGCGCCAGAAACAGCCCTGGGCAGCGCCCCACGCAGTCAGTCACAAGTGTAGGGAACCGGGCAGTGTTAGCCTTCCACCTGGGGCCTTAAGATGAAGGTGAGGAGGCGATTCCCGGCTGTTTTCAGTACAAAATGTACCGCGGCGCTGTTGTAAAGGCGCGAAAATTTGAAGGAGAGGGAGACACAGGCAGGCCGGAGAGACTGAGACACGGTTGAAGGAGGCAAAACAGAACCATTGGTCAGATTTTATATACGGATCAAGATTCGATTTCGGGTCCGCTGATGCGGGGATAGTGGATTATATTGGAGCCACCCGCATTGATTGCATGATAATGTGCTTCTGTAGATGCCATCAAAGTGCGCTTGGCTAGACTATTGAAGCGGCCATGCCTTCTCAAGGGTGCGTACGACAGCTTCACCCATGACCATGCGGATCTGTTCCTCGTTGAGGCCCTTCTGCAAGAGCAGATCTGTGATGATAGCGAGTTTGGAGACATCGAAGGGTACGGGGACGGCACCGTCATAGTCAGAACCGAGGGCACAGTGATCAGCTCCGACCAAGTCAACGCAGTATTTGATCTGGTTGATCAGCAGCTTAATGTCTTTCCCGCCCATGGTCTCTGGGAAAAATGAGATGGCAGTTACACCACCGGTTCTGGCAACACCAATGAATTCCTCGTCTAGAGTGTTACGCGGGGAAGGTGCTAGCTTGTCAACCCCGGTGTGACTATTTAGCACTGGTTTGGTGGCTATGGCAAGTGTATCCTTCACTGCTTCATGGCTAGCGTGGCTGACATCAAGTATGATGCCCAGGCGCTCGCACTCCCTGACCAACTTCTTGCCAAGCGGGGTCAGTCCGTAGTGCTCCTCACCCTGCGCGCTGCCCGCGAACTCAGTATCGATGAAATGGGCCAAAGCAACCATACGAAGACCCTCATCATACAGCTTCTGCAGATTGCTGAGCTTGCCTTCCAAAGCCATGGTTCCCTCGATGCCCAAAAATCCAGCGGTGTAGTCTACTGCCACTCCATTCTCTAGATCATTGCGACGTTTGGTGACATAGTCCTGAAGGTCCTGGCGGCTCTTCAACACACGTAGCTTGCCATTGCTCCTGTCTGCAAATTTGTGCAAGCTCTGACACTGGAACATAGCTCGGGCAAATGGACTCCATAGGGTAGCGACGGGAGCCTCTCCACGGACAACGGCGGGTGCGTGCACGAAACCGATCTGGTCCAGAGTCGAGTTGGAGTTGGAAACGAAATTCAGACCCACCGGCACCTTCGAAACGATGGTGAAGGATTGAATTCCCATATTGCCCTCAATCATGCGCGGCACATCGACATGACCCTGCTTTGCGCGTTCGTTCAAATCCCGAGCCCACAACAAGGAATCAGCGTGGAGGTCAGACACGATGAGCTTCCTGTGCAAATCCAGTGCCTTTGGCGAAATAGATGACGGAATATGAGAGTCTTCCACAGAGGTGACACGGTTGATCATAGACTCCATTCGAGGAGGTAAGGCGAAAGCAAGGATCCCAAGGAAGACTGCCAGGGCAACAGGGAATAGACGAACCGCGGTGGACGACTTTCGTCTCGCACTGGGAGACACCATCGCGCGTAACCATGCCAGTGCCCACAAAACGATCAACCCAATGGCCACAAAAAATCCGACCATAATGGCCATCTTGCGGTCAAAAAGAGCCTCGAATGTATTCTTTGACACCATGTTTGCACAGTGTTCAAGTAGATCCTGCCTGATTCTCAACTGCAGGTGAGGAATATGTCATTGACAGCAGTCCCTGACCTCGGCCTGTATCCATCAAATACGCATAACTGGTCCATTAAACCACTGGATTTCCTCAATAGGTATGAACGCCCTCAATTGGGTGTCACCTGAACTGTATGAGGAACCAATACAACTCTGTGCTCCAAGTCTCCAGGCAAAGGAACACATCCATGTCACCGAAGAGCTGACATAGAACACTAGGTCCCTTGTGGCTGAGTAAGCACACAGGCCCGGTCTGTACACAATCAGCCCTTGGCCAGCAGCTGATCTATTTAAAGGAAGTATATAAACCTGCGTACTACCCCGGCCCCGTCCCGCCTCCCCCCCTTTCCCGGGGGCGGTTGCCAATATACTACTGTGGTGTGCAAAGGCAGTCTCGCACCCATACCTGTATTGTGCAAACCTTTGGGTCATTTTATTGGTCGCTGTGTACACTCCAGCCGTTACAAACGGGCGGCGTGAACGGCGCCCATAGAAGTCACAAGTCTGACGGAGGGAGGTTATTTTGTCCCCTGCGAGTTGTGCCATCGGGTGATACATATTGAAGGGCTTTTTCGTTATGTCTGAATTTGATGTGGGCGGCCCAAGGACAGATGAGTGGTTCGGTTAGCCTGCTTGGACCATTCAATCACACCTCGCCACCATCCTCCTGGTCGCCATGTAAAGAGCAAATCGATCATTCTATGTATACATCAAACTAATATATCTAATTCCTATTGTTTTTTAAGGTCGTGCTTGCCGCCGCCGAGACATGATGGAGACGGGTCTACAGGCTGTCCGTCCCACTCAGTAGGCAGTTTGGCAATGACGGACAGGGCATGAATACCGCCATTGATTCCCTTGTTCATCTCTTCCTTAAGTAGTCCGTTGACCTTGCGGTGACGTTGAATGCGTGGTACTCCATCGAACTTGTCGGAGACGATTACCAACTTGAAATGTGTCTCGGATCCCCGCGGAACATTGTGCATGTAACTCTCGTTAATGACTTCTATGTGTTCTGGCTCAAATTCTTTTGACATCAAGTCATAAATGTGCCGTTGCATGGGCCCGGCATCTTCATATGTCGTCATTGTGCGCCACTTCCTCGGCTGTGCAACAATAAGACTTCGTCTTCCAGTATTAAACACGTTTGTCAATGTACGGAGTGACGTCATCAGCGTACTCGATTCTCCCGGTTCAGGCAAGATTTCTGTAAATTTGACAGCCCGGATACGCTCTGGTACGTCTCAGCCCTAGACGCCACCTCTGGTTGACTGTTCATTGCCGTCAAATAGCCGTACACACAGCAACGGGTCCCACCCAACAGGCACGGGCACAACACCCTCTCCAACCACACGGTTCACCGATTCCGTATTTCCTGGAATATTTCAGAGCCAAAGCATCCTCCAAACAATAGGTCGGGCATCATCACTCATCAGGAGCTGCTCATATCTACTCTATGTTGTGGTTTGGAGGATGGACTTTCAATGTCCATCGCTTGTGACATGGTAATCCGTCTAGAAGCACAGACTGGATGCTGAGGACAACATCGGCGATGACCCGGAGATCACCTTGTTCTCAACAAGATGTACCAAAATCATGAAGGATGGGATCGCGATATCTTTAGTCACAATGCACACGGGTTATGGAGCAAGGATGGGCTGTTCTGACTCTTTCTTGGGAGACGAACGGGGATCCGCTGATCTCCAACCCGGTACTTCAGATTGTGAAGAGTGTCACAAAAGCACTAGGAAGCGTTGGATAGGGTGTGTGTCCGGAAACGTGCTGATAGAGGTAGAAAGTGAGGCTGTCGAGCCGGCGCCTAGAAGACCTGCTCAGAAGTGTCCCTGATGATGCCAAAATTGCCAACGAAGGCGACATCACCCGATAAGTCAGCACAGCGCAACAAACAGCGCAGGTGTGACTTCAATCGTTTGATATACTTCCCGGGTCAGGGACACATTTAAAGGGACGTTCGGGAGAATAGGGGGGTGCTGGGCCCATACGTGCATCGCTTACTGCCACGCTGACCAAAATTTTCTCAAGCGACTATATTTAATGAAACTCGGACTTTTGCATTGTAAAGCCAGGCGGCACTCGATCTTGGAGGTCCATCAACTGAACCAACAAAACAGGGAGGCCGCACTTCCGGACCGATCAGCCCATACACAAAAAAAAAAAACACAAGACTATCGATGGGGGTCAGTATAGCGCACACAAACATTTTAACCTCGTCCGCTTTCGACAGATCAGTGGAGCATTCTCGATCAGAAAATCAATCCCCCCGGGGCCTTTCTTTCCCATTTCCCACTGCTGGCCCGTGCCCCTTGGGTTGCCCGTTCGCAAGGCTGCTGACATTACGCACTTTTCGCCCGGAACCGAAGGTAAACGGGACACCCCGGTGCTACTTCCGCATTGTTTTGCCTTTCTTCGTCGCGCACGAGCCCGAAATTGCAAAAGATGTTTCGAGCCGTTGATGGGTTCGTGTTATTGTACGAACGCGTGATACTTGACAGATGAAGAAGTTGTCGTCTGCTCTGGGGGGGGGGCCGCGGCCGAAGGGCGCTTCCAATGTTGCTTTTGAATGGCCCTCACGGGAGTGATTTCTTAAAGTCTAGGACGTGTGGAGACAACGGGGGGTGGGAGTAGGGGCCGACGAAGGGGTGGTTCGCTTCGTGGAAAGGAGGGAGAGAGGGGAGTTGTAGAGCTGATTTACCCTGGTCGCCTCTCCGTCCATCGTTTTTGGTTCTCTTCAAGCCCACTTGTGAACCCCTGTGGCTACGGTGGTGCGAGGGATCTTGGGGGATCTCTTCGGGTGCTGGTGTCCCGATTGTAAGAGCGATACCAAAATCTTTTTATGTTAACTCAGTGTGCTTCGTTTCTTTCGGAACTCATGATGCGAAAAGACGGGCCCATAGAGTTGGTGCCGTGCGACTATTTAAGGATTGCCGATCACGAAGGTGGAAAATTATGGTACTACGATCTCAAAACACTGAACGAAGTGAAATACCAAACAAATCATTCAAAATGGTGCAAGAAATTTCGGTTGTGGACGAGTTCACCACTGTCATCAAGGGCGACAAACTGGTCGTTGTCGACTTCTACGCGAAATGGTGTGGACCCTGCCGGGTCATTGCTCCCTTCATCGAGGAGCTGGAGAAGAATTACCCGGACGTGGTATTCATCAAGGTTGACGTCGACGAACTGGAAGAACTCGCTGCCCAGTCTGGAATCACCGCCATGCCTACTTTCCAGTTCTACAAGCAGGGAAACAAGATTGACGAGGTAAAGGGCGCACGCAAGGATGCCTTGAAGGAGCTGGTTGAGAAGCACAAGTAAGTTTCAGGACAGCAAACCATCGACATCATTACAACCATACCGTCTCTAGTATGTGAGTCAGATCATGTATGAATAGCGTTTAGCATCAATAAACATCCATTACTGATTAGGCATTGGAACGGATTGTCTTGGACTGCCTCTTTTCTGCAGCGATAAGTCTACAAAGTTTCACGTCGTTTTGATGTTCATCTCTTAACATTGTCTCATCGCTTGCGATTGGATTTTCAAATGGCTAAGTGCCCCACCATAGTGCGGTACACTCACAGCATAGAAAGTATGGAACTCAACCAGACCCTGGCATCGCCAACCCGTCTGTCGGTGCGATCCGGGCAGTCAACAACCGCGTACGATACAGTGTTTGCCATGGCGAAGACTAACACTATATTGCCCAAATCAAAGCCCTTCTAGTTGATGCTGACAGAGTGATCAACTAGACAATTTGTTTATTTTTACGTGAAGTTACAAACAGCTCAAGGCACATCCAAGGCTAAACTACGACACCAACGTTATCGAATCACAGTCATCTGCGTCTAGAGCTTCGAGGGAACCCGTTCTAGTCATTTGCCAGGCTGTGCGGTCAGGCGGATGTAACCCTTACCGGAGGGAACTTCAGCGGTCTCCCAGCCACCAGGGAACTTCTCCTTCGCCTCTTCGTTGGAGACTCCAGGGGTGATCATAACCTTTTCACCATGTTTCCAGTCGGCAGGGGTCGCGACCTTGTAGTCAGCGGTCAGCTGAAGAGAGTCCACGACACGTAGGATCTCGTCGAAGTTGCGGCCTGTGGTAGCGGGGTAGAGGATGGTCAGCTTTACCTTGTAGTCGGGGCCGATGATGACGACGGCACGTGCGGAGACGGGTAGACCAGCCTTGTTCTTCTCAGCAGGGTCGAGCATACCGAACTTGATGGCCAGTTCACGGTCCTTGTCGGCAATGATCGGGTAAGGCCATTCACCGCCCACGGCCTGAGAGGCCTGGATGTCCTTGATCCAGCCAAGATGGTCCTCAACAGAGTCACAGGACATAGCAATCATCTTGACGTTCCGCTTCTTGAAGTCCTCGACAAGCTTGGCGGCGCGACCCAGCTCAGTGGTACACACGGGGGTGTAGTCGGCGGGGTGAGTAAACAGAATAGCGTAGCTGTCGCCCTGCCACTCGCGGATGTTCAGCTTGCCGTGGGTGGTTTCCACGTCAATGTTGGGGAACTCGTCACCGATACGAAGAGCCATCTTGATTATTGGAAAAGTTACTCAGAGTTAGTCTGTTGTACTGGGCAAGTTCTCGCTCCGTCAAACGCGTGATCAATCATCTCAAGTAGATGATCTTGAGTTGGACCTGGCCATCTTCTTTCCTTGCGTGGCTGCTTGTTGCACAACGAACTGTTAACCGCCAACAACACAACACGACACAATGGAGCAATGCCACACCTTAAAACCGTTGTTTTGTTATGCGATCTTACATGTACGATGAATGGTGCAATGGGCACCAACGCCAGCGATTTAGATTCTACGGGCAGGTGTCTCATCCGATTCCATTGTTACAAACCACATTTGTCATCACAATGGAACGAATTGGATCACCCGGTACTCGCGATCAACAATCAAGACCGAGAGCAACGCTGTATGTCGAGCGGTATGACTTGCCAAACAGACTCGCAACCCTGCCCACCCGCGACTAAACCTGCCTGAACCAACACACCCTTCTCCACTTTTGTCACCAGATCTTCCTTTCGGGTCTATTGCTGGAAATGCCGTACAATAGCCATACATACATGTTGTAGTCCGACCAAAAAAAGAAAAAAAAACGACCGTGCCGAGTTCATGTTCTGGAATGGGATCGCGACGAAATGGAAAGAAACAGAAGCAACAAATGCCTCTGTTAGTACTCCGATGTGGATATCGTTTCGAATCGCGTGGGGTCCGGTCCGCTCAGCTCCACCAGTAGAAAAACTATGCGAAATTCCCACAGGCGGTCCAAAAAGCCACTCGCTCCGGGTCAATTAAATATTGCCGGCCCCTGAGCACGTCCAATGCAATGTCCGAACCCAGCTGACACCAGACAGCAATGCCAGGAAGTTAGCCTGCACCGCCGTGTGCCCTTCGCAGAAAGAAAGAAAGAAAAGAAAAAAAAAAAGGAACAACAACAGGAGACTCTGCCTTTGGGGGTGGAGTGGGGGTTTTACACCTTGCCAATTGTCAGATCTCAGTCATCGATTAGCTGTGACGTTTTATGGGGTATGCACATAGTTGAGTGGCAATTCGACACCTGCGCGCACAGGTCGATAGGAGGTGGTACTGAAAGCAAGATCACCATCATCCTCTGCCATACCCGCGTGTGCCCTTGCTGTCAAGCCTGGAGAACCTGACCAAAGCTCCTTAAGGCCGACAGTTTCGGGATCGACCGGTCGTCTGGTCACCGTCAATGGGCCTTGCCTCGCCCTCTCATCGTCTTATCAACACTTACACCTACCAGTAATCAGGAATTTTGCACACTTACTGGGGCAACTGTTGATATGTCGAGTATATATATATATAGCGCAATTCCTTTCAACGCGGGTCCCTCCTGATGATGCGAATTGCTCACCAACGCGCGCCATCAGACAATTTGTGTGGTGCCAATTTCCTAAAACTGATACACCTAATAAGCAATTTAGAAAATTAAAGTGAGTCTCAAATAATTTAATGATGTTGTCAGTTAGTACCCGTTGGTATTGGGGATAGTTGGCGCCCCGGAGAAAGGCAAAACCTTCCGGTGAATGGCCCTGCAGTTGTCGGTCCGGTTGCTGAGGCTCGGCATGGTAGAAGAATAGTTCAGACCGAGACGGCGCGAATAAAACACTCTGTGCCATGTACTACAATACACTGTGACCTGAATCACGGAAAAATTGAGACCATGGATGGCCACATGTTAATGGGTCTTGGCTAAAATCCCTGCCACCATGGCCGAGGCACTAAAACGTAGCCTCGCGAACGTCTCGCGGCAAGACTTAGAGTCGCAGTTTATTAGAAAACTTGCACAACAGAAGGCTCTGCGAAAAGAATTTGAAGCCCTACAGGAAGAAGTAAAGCAGCTGAAAGAAAAACAGCAGCAAGATAGTCTTCTACCAGCATCTACTGACAACAGTGGCGATTGGGATCAGCCCAGTCCCTGCGAGCATTGCGGGATATTTAGGCAGCTCTATACAGACCTGAAGCTCGAATTTAGTCTAAGTGATTCGAATGACAATGTTGAAGTTGTCTTGGATGCGGTTCGAACACAAACACAAGAACTTAGGCAGGCACAGGCCGATATACGTTCCATTACAGAGGAACTGGAAGAGGCACAGGACCAGCAGGATGATCTCAAAGAAACGATTCGTAAAATGGCTGAGGATCTGGACAAAGCGAAAGAATCAGCCATGGCAGCGGATTCCACGAAGTCGGTGAGTGAAGCAGGTATGAAGGAAATTCAAAATCTGAAGGACAAGCTCAGTTCATCCGAAGAAATGAACAAGAAGCTCAAGCTGCTGGCAAAAAAATACAAGGACCAACTCATCAGTGCCGAGGACAAGGAACATGCTCCCAATGTGGACGCTAACAGGTTGGAATCCGAAATTTCAAGCCTTCGTGATCAACTTCAAAAGGCACAGGAGGAATCGGACAGGGCACAGCACCATCACATCGATAGCAAGGAGCGCCTCATGGCCATGGAGGAAGAGAAGAAGATCTTAGAGGCCCAACTACAGGAAACAGCAGATAACGCACAAAGGGAGCTCCGTGAGAGGCAGAATCAGCTGTCAGCTATAACAGAGGAGAAGAACACTCTTACTGACGAATTGCAAGAAGCAATGCGGAAGGCTGATGATGTTGCAAAACTCAAAGCACTGGCAAAGAAATACAAGGACCAACTTGCTGCCGCCCAAGTTGCCGTTCAGGCTCGCGAGTCTGGTGATCTGGATGTTCAGCAGCAATTATCAAGATTGCGGGATGATGTTGTCGAAAAGGACCGAGAAATTCAATCCAAATTGCACCAAATTTCTGAACTTGAGATAGAGGTGCGGGAAGTACGTCAGTCTCTGGAGCTTGCGCGGGCGGAGGCTATTAAAGAAGCAGAATTGGTAAAAGAAAAAGGAAAAGAGCTTACCACCAACCAGGAGCTTAGTGATGCCAGGAGTGACATCGAAAGAAAGACCGCAGAGATTGAAGATTTGCAGGGAAAGCTGCGAGCCCAACGAGAGCAATTCAATAGCCAACGTGTTGTACTGAAGGAAAAGGCAGCTCAGGACGCAGATCGGTTGAGGTCACTACTGCCGGAGTTAGATGAACTGCGCGGCAGAATAGAATCACACGAACAGACCATAAACGAACTGGAACAGAAGTTGCATGAGGCAACCGAGCAGAGGGACACATTTCAGCGGAACGCGAACGATTTGACTAATGACTTACAGCAAGCATTGCAACGTAAGCAAGGTGAGACCACAGAGGTCGACTCTCTAAAGGATCAAGTCCGATCTAAGACAAAGAAGGTCGATAACCTAGAAGCTTCATTGGCACAGAGCCAGAAGGACCTGTTAGAGGTGCAGGAAGCGTTGAAAAAGACTAAGTCTCGAGAGAAGGAGATCAGTGAGAAGGAAGCTAGCGCAGTGACAACGCTGCAGGACAAGACCCAAGCATTGGAAAGAAGTCAGCAGCAGAATCAAAAGCTCAAGATCTATGCCAAACAGATGAAGGATAAGGTTGAGATGCTGGAGACCCACATCAAGGATCTGCAGCAGGCGCACGGAGAGTCCGCAAAGCAAAGCTCGGCGTATGAGAGCGATGTTCGGGATGCTGAAGCAGCCAGACAGAAAATTGAAGACGAACTTGCGCAGGAACGCATGAGAAACGACAACGAAATAACAGAACTGCGGTCGGAGGTAAGGGAACTCCAATTCAGCATCTTGACTCTGACTGAAGAGAAAGCTGCTGTTGAGTACGACCTCGAAATGCAAGCCCAAGAGTTTCGAACGTTTAAGGAAGAACATGAGCGTATTGCGTTGGATGAGGAACACAAACTTGAGGAGGAAAAGAACTCGGGGATTTCTGCACTCAAGGAGGAAATCGTTCAGCTGAAGAAAGAGCTCCAAGGACAGAAGCACGACCTCACTGCCGAAATCGACGCCTGGCGATCAAAATGTGATACCGTCGATGCGACCTTGCAGCGCACCAAGGCTAAACTTCGTCTGAAGGAGAACTCGGATAGCGAAGAGATTGAAAAATATCGCCTAGAGATAGAACAACATCTGAAGAAAATTCAGCGTCATGAACAACGTATCCAGGTACTGGAAGACACGGTTCAGGAAAGCGATGCAAAACTCAAGGCACTATCTTCTATGCCCAACCCCATGATTGGCATCGATGGGTCCGCTGGCATCGGAGGGGATGCACCCACGAGCGCGATTCAAGGCCTAGAGAAGGAGAACGAAAAGCTAAAGAACCGTCTCGCTGACCTAAAGGACCAGATTCGAACTCTGCAGAAGACCGGAAACTATCATGGTCATCCGACCAACGGCAGTATGACGCCAGAGTCCGCTGTGTCTTCAAATCCTACAGTCGTGCCGAGGGCTGCCTCTCCTTCGCCTTACGATTCCCTGCGCCTCGACAACCAACCAGTGCCAGGCACCGCGATCGGAGCCGGTTCAAGTGCAGGCACTCTGCAGCCACGCGATGTGGCGATGACGGGCTCGGAAACCTTGGACAACTCTGCAACCCCGGCAGCCACTGGCTCTTCTGACGATGATCTCCGGACCCGGCTGTGGACCACGCTCAAGGACATGAAGACTCTGCGCGTACAACTTCGCGAAACTGAGAGCTTCCGCCAAAAGAGCGACGAACAGGTGAAGGTGCTGAAGGAGGAGATCCGCCGGCTGCGCATGAACGAGAGTCGGGCTGACAAGTACAACCCAGAATATGTCAAAAATTTGATCTATAATTTCATCATCAGCAAGGATCGGGGCCAGTTACTTCCCGCTCTTGCGACGGTCCTCGAATTCACTCCCGAGGAGAAAACCAAAGCGCAGAGCCGACTGCAAGGCGGAGGAATGCTGGGCGCATTTGGCTTCTGATATCGATATACAGATCATTGTAAATAGATGTAACAGTAGTGATACAAGGTTGATGTATTTGAAGAGTTATGTGTATTTCATCCATATCAGAGCGCTACTTTAGATTCGGATGCGAAAAGTGTTCACAAAGTCAGGGGCACGAGAAATGACATGCTCAAACTCGACATAACTCATGCGGTTGTCGCCGTCCAGATCAGATTCTTCCAGCATCTTGTCAGCCACTGTGTCCATCTGTTCCTCGGTCAGTTCCTGACCACACAGACAATACAGAGTGGACATAAGGTCGTTCTTATCCAAGTAGTTATCTCCGTCAAAGTCATAGATCTTGAATGCGTAGGAAGCTTTCACGTCCCGAGTGGCGTTTTCAGAGAAAACAGAGAGCATATCCAGAAAATCATCAAACGTCATCTTCCCTGTTCCATCTTCACTGAATACTTGACATATCCGTGAACGAAAAGGATTGTTACGCAACTCTGGAATGTTCATAACCTCGCTTGGTGTTAAGTAGGGCTTGTTCTCAGGGTTCATGGTGTTGAACCTCTTAAAGATACGCATGATCTCCCGCCGTGTGAAGAATGTACACTCCTGGTACTCCTCAAGCTGTTCCTCGCTAAGACGAGTCTGTGCATTCCCCATCTTTCCTTTCCCGATTCCCCCTTGAATACTTGCTAATGCATGACTGCAATGTGTCTAGACCGCCTTTCCCCAACACCTTGAATACCTTCCTGATGTATATTTAACATGGAAAATGAAGCTCGTGTCATCCATGACTGTTACAAGTCGTCATTTCTATCTTCTACAATCAGTCGTCATCGCCTCGGTTTGTGTGGTTTGCACCGCTCTCCCAGAAGCTCGGAATTGGGAGACCAAACTCGCCTTCCCCGCTGGGTGAGCACGGGGCTGGTGCCTCCCGGGGGCGAACCCACCCCCGCGTACTGAATGTACTGAGCGGTCCGAGACAGGGGACCCCGTTTCCAAGGACGACTGAACAACCGGGGTTTTGGGAAGGTGGTCAGGGGAAAGAAACAGAGAGGCGAGCGGTCCTGGAGCGGAGAGAATTGGGTGGATCAGCCACTTTTTCAAAGAAGTTGTTGGAAGGTATATCAAATTTTCATTGCTACTGTGCGGCTGTGATTCTCATGCCTGCATCACACCTCGGGTTGAGTTTGTCCTGGCCGCGCAGACGACCGTTGAGATGGTGGAAATTCATTCCATTGTCTATGCTCAAGTAATGTCTATTCAAGCCTGTGCCCATGGCACTGTACCTTATTTTTCACACAACAGCTTGTGGATCGCCTTGGGCAGGAGTTTGTGTTCAACCTTGTGCATGCGTTCCTCGAATTCCTCAGGAGTATCATCATCCTTGAAGGGAACTTCTTCGGTCAGAATTGCCTCACCCTTGTCCACAGCCGGAATCACGTAGTGCACCATGACGCCAGATCGCTTGGTCTTGCCATCCTTCCAGTCATTGAAGGCACGTTCAATTGCATTCACTCCGTCGTACTCATTCGGTAGAGCAGGGTGCAAGTTGATCACCTTGTTCTCAAACTTGTCCAAGAACGCACTCGAGAAGACGTGCATCCATCCTGCTAGGACACACAGGTCTGGTTTTAATTCCAGTACTTTCTCTGCGACGTGGGCATCGTACTCTTCCCGAGTCTTGCCTTCCTTTTTGAAGGGAAGTAGGGGCAAGTACATGGTCTCGATCCCAGCATTCTTCGCCCGTTCCAGAGCAAAAGCGGCCTTTCTGTTACTTACAACGCACGTGATCTCTACAGGAAGCACTCCGCTCTCGACCTGGTCAATGATAGTTTGCAGGTTGGTACCGCTGCCGGACACAAACACGACAATAGACGGCTTACCCATGTTGCTCTGCTGTAATTGGAGTTCACACGTATCCAATCACTTCAGCGAGTCTATCAGCCTAATACGACAACCTGTTCTAAGAATGTGTGTGTGAGACTTACGATTTTAGTCGTAAAATCATTGACGCAGCTACATGAGTGCCTTCCTGGTTCAAATACCAGCCATGTTGTCCCCCAACCAGCAGTCAACAGTGTTGCACTCCAGTGGCTGGTTTTGCGTAAAGGGCCCCCCCCCCGCGGGGGGGGGCGAGCGGACCGGACCGGGAAAATGCGTGTGCTGCGGTGTTTGTGGATGGAGGGGCTGAGCTTCTCGGTGTTGGGGCGAAGAGCGGGAAAAAATGGGAGCGCAGAAAGTTGACGGGACGCGCAGACCACCACGGAGAGACGGGCAGGAGTGGGAAGTATCGCCACAGCATTCGGTCTCTTGAGTGTTTATTACGGAAAAGGTATGACAAATCAGTTGTTTGGTCTCTCCCTTCACGCTCTTCGGGGGTTCTTTGGTGCACAAGTGAATGTCTCTGGAGGGTTACAGTGTTGCGTGATACAGGTGTTGCAAATGCTGTAGCAGGGACGAAATAAATCCGATCATGGTTGGTAAGGTGGTTTCGAAGCCCCGAGCAGATGTCCGATATCGCTGCAATGGGTGCAATGGATCAGCAAAGGTTGAGGACCTTTTGGCCTGCGGGAGCTGTCAGCGAGTATTCCACGCTAACGGTGGGTATGGGCAGCTAAGATCCGATGGTGACCAGCACTCGTCTTGTGCTTTGATCGAAACACATGCCATTTTTTGTCCCTGGTGTTTGCGTACGGTAGCACCATTGGAGTCCCTGTTAGGTCAGGGGCGTTGTGGTACATGCTATGAGTGTCCAATTTGCGGATCGGGGCCTCTGGCGGTGTCCAAAGACCAAACCAGCACCCATAGTTTTCGATGCCGGCAATGTGAATATGATAGCAAGTCCGCTGGCCTCACCGCAACGAATGCTCGCAGCCTTCTGCAAAGGACTCGGGACCTGAACTTGGGACCAGAATCAATTGGCGCGTCCAAGTATCTACAAGCGGTGTCATCTCACCTGAAAAACATCCAGCACGCTATGAATACAGACGTCGATGTCTTGCAGCAGATCACAAATACTCACCTTTCGCTGGCGAAACAAAAGGCGACGGCGTCAACCCAACCAGGGGAGGATGCCAAGCTTCGGGAAAAAGTAACGGAAAGCCGCCGTCGGGATCGACAGAGGGCCATGCAGGAGCATGCGGCTAAGGCCGTCGAAGGCAAACGATACGCGGTGCAACAGAAATTGAGGAGTCTACTAGCGGACCAGGACCTAGGTGAAGATTTACCAAAGGAAGAAGAGCAGGATCAAGTGCGAAAAGATCCTTGGAAAGGCGATTGTCTTTTGAAGGAACCCTTGTTGACCTCGTCGAGCACAAAGCAACGAGACTTGTCTGCTATTCGAGCGGACGAATTCATCCTCGTGGACTCCCGAATCAAGAGCGCATTGCAGCAAGGTGTAGTGGCTGAATCTGCGCTACCGATAGGAAAGGAACTGGTGCCTAGACCGGACGTGCGCTGTGGATCTTGTCGGCGATTATTGTTGCGATACCGGCCAGAGAGTAGCGTTTCGGGACGCATACTGGCTGCTAATACGGAACTAGCAGAGATCTTTGGCAGCCCCTATGATTATGTCCCACTGGTTGAAGTGCTCAACTACGAGGTATCCGGAGGGGGTATGCTGTCCATGACAATCGAATTCACTAACATCAGCCAGCTGCGGCCCATTGCTTATGATGTCATTGCTGTAGAGCCCGCCAACAGTGATGTAGCCACAGTAGATTCGTGGGACCGCAGTTCCGGTGTGCTTCATTCGGTGAACTCGGAAAATCAAAACAGTCAATTAGTCAACATGAAAGGTCGAGTAACACAAAGTGACAAGACACGGATCTGTGTACACATGAAAATTCAGTGCTTTAGTGCTGATCTTCCTTCTGAAGAAGAGGCTCAGGACGTTGAGGTCATCAAGGACGGAGCAGCAAAGGGAATCACCGTGGTGAGGGGATCCCGGACAGCCATGGAGATGTCATTAAGCATCCTGTTGGAATGGTAGGCGCATAAGAAATCGTAGTTTAGAAGTTCTATTGTTATTGAACAGGCGTTTCATTTAATGATTAACCATCCTCGAAGACACCCGCTTTGGAGACCGGAAGCCTTTTGCAGCAAATTAGATTCATTCTCTGGCCTGTACTCTTTTATTGTAAGGTGCATCTTCGTCATAAATCATAAAATCAAAAACCTAGCTTGTGTACCATGAATATTAAATATCCAAGACAATATAATCCAATCAAATATGCGTCCTTTTCACTACATTTGTGGTACATTTATTATTAAAAAAAGTGAAGATTTGCTCCGTTGATTCCGCCCGACCCTGTAAACCGGAACAGTTTCAGCGTTAAACGGTGGAAGTGTGCGGTGCAGGGAGCGGGAGTGGGGAGGTGGGCCGTTGGATGTACCCCTCCGATTCCGATGGAATGTACTGCACTTTGCCACCGGAGCGGAGGGCCAAAATCAACGCAACGGAGGCCAAATGGCACTGAAGGTCAAAACGCCCATGATTCGCCATCCCGAAGCGCTTTGATTCTAGAAGATGTTGGAGTCCCGTATGTGCGCAGAGCATGATGAATTGCATGCCGCGGTGGAAAGCAGTCTGACAGGCCTCTGTTCTGGTCTGCATGTGCCTTAAACTGCTCCATGTGACGAACATTTTATTGGCCAGCTCTGCTATGACTACTGGCCCTCTGAGCTCTTCCGCTTGTGAACGGGAACGGTCTCCCGGGACGAGCCTGCCGACTCTTCGACCAGAAGAGCCCGATCAGCAGCAGCAGCGGCACTTGTTGAGGCTTTGGATCGCATCCGAATGAGCATCTGGAATCGTATCACTAAACTTTGCCATGCCATATGGTTCCGAACACCGTTTGGAGAGCATAACATGAAGCAGATAAGAGACAGGACGCATCAGGTCTCATTCTGCTCGCTTACGATTTCACCGTGTATGGACTGGCAGCTCAACAACTGGAGATAGTGCATGCTTATATTCGCAGTAACAGATCAACTGCATCCAGCGTTAGTCATTGCTTACCATGTTTAACTCTTCCACGGATGGAAAGTGCTAGTCTGAGGGGCTAGCCATTCGTCAGCGAATACTGAATGTGAAGTTTCGGGTTGGCTTCCGGCGCCATCCATCGATGTCCTAAGCTTCCAATAAGCCTATTCTGCATGCCCAAGAGGTCACCACTGATGGGTGGATTTTCCTGAATCGGTTAGCATTGTGCGGAGTATCGCAGCATACGGGACAATCAACAAGGGACTGCACCGTCGCCACAGTGACTGTCATGATGAACACGCCAAGCTATGCTTTGCGAGTCTCCCCGAAGAAACACTATGAGTCGATAGCAGCCCGCACTGATCGCGCGATTAATTTGCTGGCGCCATACCTATCGGACAAAGTTGACAGACCGGTGGCCACCGGTCGCCTCTACGTGCTGCGACCATTCGCTTTCGCCTGCACTGTGTGTGACTGGAGGCAAGCGATGAGTGCAGTTGGAAATGATTGTCATTTGATGGAGAAACCTGCCTGATGCTGTCGGATTTCCAATCTGATAAAATTGCTCCCGCTCTCCTGGTAGTAGACGCCTTATCGTCGACGTTTTGTTATCGTATTGTATGCCCCAAAAGCTCATCCCGTAAGGCTCGATAGTCCCTAATGCGTACGCAATGTTTGCAAACTGGCTATCTTTGTTTATCCCATCTTCCCGCCCATTTTTTTTCAGCCTGCGGGCGTAGGGACCCTCAAGGGTGGGGGGGTTCGGGAAGGACATACACACCGCAGCTGGTCACACTGAGAGAGCGATTGTAAAATACTCCCGAGAACAAAGGAGGAATATCCAGTGCGGGTGCCGGCAAAAGAGGAATTTTTTCCACACCACAGAAATTGCCACGATCAAAATAGCAAACTGCATGGTGTCCGTCCCATGAAATTCTTGGGAATGTGCTTATTTGCGTCAGTTCCAGGCTCTGTGAACATGTCCAGACATATATTTGGTCAATACCTCAACCATACGATAGTGCCGTCTATTGAAAGACGGAACGTGTCAAAAGGTAGGAGAAAGGATTCGAGCCCAAAACACCAAAACACCCACTCGCCTGAGTCCCTCACAGGGCCCGCATTTGGGCTAAAATGGCCCACCCTGCACGAGCTTCTGCGGGATGTCACAGCACTCTCTCTTTCCTTCTTCTCTTTTCTGCGTCTTTATGGTGCTACGGCCTTGGTTTGGTTACTGCTGGCTAAACCCGACGCCCCTTAACCACCGCCTCCCTCTACCCGGTCCCCCCCCCCCCCCCCGGGGGGGGGGTGTTTTGGGTTAAGGGGGCCCTACCCCAAACCGTTTTCCCCTTGCAGGCGTAAGCAGCCCCACTGACGCGGCACCTACGAACCACCTGTCCGCGGCTACCACAAGTTCTTCTTGTTTACGCTCGGGGCCCAAAGGGATTTTCCAGACGCCTTCTGGGGTTTCATTTCAGTGCGGATCAAGGTAGAATTGAAATGCATAAGGATGGTATTTACGAAGTGCAACATGTATTTCACTGATAAATATTTGGATCCACTCGCAAGAAAGCGAGAAGCCACTGTTGCCATATTGCGCTGTAGTTTGGACAAGATAACCAACGAGGGATATGTAGCATAGTAGTTATCGGCACGTGATTCACACAAAAATGGCAGCAGGAGGGCAGCCACCGGGCACCCCGCGGGTGATTGACCGGCAACTGGACAACATGGTCTCACGGAGCTTCATGTTGGGATCGCGACGGGCAAGGTACGCAAAATTTGGATGGCTACCTGTGGGAGGACTAGTTCTTTTTGGACGGTTGGTGTTGCTGACAATATTGGCCATTATTTTAGCTTTCACTACGGACGATCATGAAACGCACCGCGCCGTTATCAAAATGTTTGCTCCTGCGTTTGGCTTCTTTGTACGGCTACATCACCCAGAGCGTAGGAAAAACGTCAAAATCTTTGTCACCAACCACCAGAGTCTACTGGATACAGTTTTGTTCCAGCACGTTGCCGCATCATCTTTCTGGAGCGCACGGTTGGCATCTACTATGACTGGGTCAATTCAACGGTGGGTCGAGTCATTGCCAGTACCCGTCCATGCATGTCCCGAAGGAAGGCCCACAAAGCCTCATACAGGGCTCTTGAAGTTTGACGAAGAGATATTTGACACCCACCTGCCCATTCAGCCGGTAATGATCCGGTATCGGGCACCGTTATTGGCGGAAGAGGCTGCCGTCCACAACCATATGGCGGGCGCGGTTACAAATATTCTGTGGATTCTGTGCCTGCCCCAGGTGTTCGTGGACCTAATACCTCTACCAGTGATGATCCGCCAGGAGGATGAGTCTCCCGCTGAATTTGCGAAACGAGTACAGATGACCTTCGCAGAAGAGCTGAGAGTGGCACCGACTGACTACACAAGCGATGACCTATACACGGCCATTTCTCACGGTGGTGACCTGCAGCAGGGCCAGCAGCGGCAAGGTCAGCAACAGCAACAGCAACAGCAACAGCAACAGCAACAGCAACAGCAACAGCAACAGCAACAGCAGCAGCGCCAGCAACAGAGAGGCTCCTCGGCCAGTCAACAGCAAACCAGAGGCAGCAATGTCACCAGGAGCTCAACGGGTTCAAGTGGAACAATGCCATTGCCGACTGAGCACCATGTCCAAGGACCGCATGTTACGATCCCACCGGTGCCTGTGGTCGACAGAGCTGCGTTCCCGTCGGCGTTCATAGGTAGTGCGCCAAACCAGAATGTACCAAGCAGAGATGATGATCTTCAGGACATTATGGACGCATTCCCACAGTGTAGCCGCCCCGAGGCGGAACGTATGCTGAGCATGAATGGCAACGATGTAACATTGACGATGGAGGCACTCTTAAAGAAATTCAACTCGCCGTCCCTTTCAGAGCCTGCTCCTGGAGCATTCTCAAAGTCTTGGTCTTCGGCACCTGTGTATGAAGGATCAGTAAAGGCAAAGGAGAAGATACCACAGCCCGCGGAGTCTACTCTATTCACAAAAATCTCTCCGGGAGGAATCAAGCCGTCTGAAACAGCCACTGGCAGTCGGAACCTTTCGGGCACTTCCGGCCCTTCCCTTGTGAAACCAAATCCATGGCAAACAAAATCATTGACGGACAGCGTGAACGGCGCTTTGGATCAAGGTGTGCGGTCACCACCAGAGGCGCAGTCTACGGCCACGCCTGAGGTACACAGTGAGGAAAATCCCAAGCTTCAATCCAAACCAGCAAGCGGCATCGCTCCCAAAACAATGTACCCTTACAGTGAAGAAGGCCGCAAAGCTCTTTTTGAGGCCCGCAAGAAGGAACTGTTGGAGTTGCAAAAGAAAAAGTTCCTAGAGCGATTTGAGGAGAAGAAGAAAGACGAAAAACAAGCACCTCTTGATCGGAGTCAAATTGAGAGCGGAGATCAAGCGCAGGAAGGAGCATGAGCCCGGCTATGCAGTTTAGCCGTAGTTGTGGTAGCAGAATAAAAATGTGTTTGTGAGAAGGAGACATGAATGTTATAGAATATGGCTGGAAAGAAAACCAAGTTGCCCTGCGTTTCAAAACCACTGAACAACCACAGACATTTTCCAGCACTATCTTGCGTTGGTTTGACGGTGGATTCTAATCACGGTACAAAAAGATCAGGTCACCAACACCCCAACGCTCGTGCTAAAAGTGATGGTCTGGTCCTCAACACACAGGTTGAACCCACAATTATGCTTTAAACACCCTGACGCACAGACCATTATCCGTACTCCATTTAAGCTACAGAAAGTTAGGCCGAAAGACAAACAAGGAACACAATTCCACCATCGCCGCCCACCTTGCGCAGTCCCCACTGTGCTCTTCTGGAAAACACACGCGGGAAAACGGTTATCCCTTGGCGCTCTCCAAATTGTGTGGGTGCGATGTGCGCAGAGGCCACCCCCTTTGAAGGGGGGGGGAGAGAAGAACCCTCTATCGACTCTTGGCTCCCCCAGGCGGGTAGGTACGGGCCCGATGGACGGAGCGGGCACTCAACGTCTTGGCCAGCCAATGCGAGCACACACCGAGGACGCTTGGCACGACGTCCTGGAGTACAAAGAGTCACTCGAGGGCTTGTGGTTGAGCTTGGCGTCACATAACGGCATGGTACTTCGGGAGCCGAAAAATACAAGCGCAAGATGGCGCAAAAGCTACAGGACATCGGAATTAGAGACGTGAAAAGTTCCTAAGGACAACATAGTCAGCATGCATTTATCATAGCAGCATTGAAAAACAATATGGACGGCAAACCGGTCCACTACGACTTTGACGTCGCCATTATTGGTGGCGGGGTGGCAGGAACGACCGCTGCTGAAGTATTGAGTGCTCTAGATGCGCAGGACGGTGCGGGTCGCCGGATCAAGATCGGCCTCGTTTCTGCTACCTCACAAATGAAGGTCGCCAACGTGCGCCAGCGACTCACAGAACGACTTGCCGACGTCAGTGTATCGGTAGTCTATAGCAACGACTTGGGTGGTGGTGGAGGCTCGTGGGGTCATGCAGAGATCGTGCTGGGACGGGTAATGGCTGTGGATTCGAAGGGTCGAAAACTGATCTGCGAGCCACAAGGGCATGACAACGGCAACCGGCCACACGGGACCTTTATAGTCACCTACAGACGCCTACTGATTGCATCAGGGGCCACACCGGTTGTTCCCAATATCATCAGAAATATCGTTAGAAGCGACTCCGAGGAATCCAAATTTGTGAGAGAAAGAGTTATCACAGTGCGGGACACTGAAAGCATCGGTCGGCTAACTCAACGGCTGCTGTCGGAGAACACAGACACTGTAGCAGTGATTGGCAACGGAGGAATTGCATTGGAATTAATTCAACTCCTCAAGGGCGCCATCTCAGTTCTCTGGCTTATCCGCAGCGACAGCGATAGCGAACAGAACGCATCTGTCGGTGCCAGCTACTTGGACGAAGGTGCCGCTCGCTTCTTTGTCCGCGATCTGGCAGAGGTTTGCATGCACAGCGACAGTGTCCATGTAGGAAACCGGTCACAAAGCACGAGAAACAGTCATGATGAGAACGATTTTGCAGACGATAACTCGGCAAACAAGAAACCTCGGACACTAACAAACGATGGTAGTTTCGGACCGGCTTTGGGCCCTGGATGGTCGAATCAATTGAGGGACAAGCTCAAGGATCGGGTTCACACGAAGGGATCACAAAAACCGTTCCTCTGCCTTTGTCCCGGGATGGAGATTGAAGGAGTGATGCGCGACACGGGCGCTGGGAACAACGTCCGCTGTCTGCGACCTGCCAAGGATCAGGGCACCTCAGATCATCAGCACGCCCTTACGATCACCCTCACCGATGGCACTGCATACTCCTGCGACCTGGTCGTCGCAGCTACCGGTGTGGAGCCGTGCGTGGGGTTCCTAAGTAATCCCTCTTGCACCATCCATGTCGACTCAGGTTCCCCAGACCCCGAGCAAATCGGGGTAGCTGTAGATCACCGCTGCCGGAGTATCTCCGAATACACAGTCTACGCCGCGGGAGATTGTTGCAGTGTCCGGAGAAAGCAAGGCATCGCGGATGGGAAGATAGGACCATTGTGGTTCCAAATGCGCCTATGGAGCCAGGCACGAGCAATGGGACACTTGGCCGCACGACACATCTATGAGAGCCTGTGCAGATCTGGTGACAGCAGCGATGATGACGAAGATGATGATCTGCTGGACATGACCTTCGACCTCTTTACCCATGTGACAGAGTTCTTTGGTAAGAAAGTGGTGCTTCTTGGACTATATCGTGGCCAGGGTCTGGAGAAGAATCACTACGAAGTGCTGTTGCGCATTAGTGGGAACGAGGAGTACATCAAGGTTATCGTGGGGAACGATGACGGAAAGGTGAAAGGTGTTACGCTCATCGGGGACACAGATCTGGAGGAAACATTTGAGAATCTCATTCTCAACGGCACAAACATTTCACACCTGAAGGAAGGACTGCTGGATCCGGATGTTGACCTCGAGGATTACTTTGACTGACTGGCGAACTTTCATATTAGAAGGAGTAACTGTAAAAGTTGTACAATTTGGTGAATTTCTTGTCTCTCTAATTGGATTATGTTTGCGGCACTGGTAGGTGATTATCCTGCGACATCCCAGCCTCAACGTTGCTACCGCTCGTGCTCTGTTCCTGGCGGATTGCAGTCTCCTCCGCTGTCCTTGAGTAAGGCCGCTCGCCACGGTAGTGCACCCCACGGTGCAAACCAAATATTAGTAACCTGTCGCAGGAGCGGAGGAAGGCACCAGTGGTTGGCGTCGTGTAAACGTACGGCAGGCGGTTGCCCAAAAATCCGCGCTCTCCAACCTTGTGGTTCGACCGTACGATGGCTGCAGGAAGCATGCGCCGATGCAGGACGAATTCGACAAAGAGTTCACCAAAGGTCCTACCGACAAACTCATCGGGAACGGTCTGGGCGAATGGGCGGGCGGTCCGGAACGGCATCTTCAGTGAAATACTCGAGGCCGCACCCTCTACCCCCAAGGATTCATGTGATTCCCGCGGGGACGCCTCCTCGTCACTGTCTGCATTTGTGGGGCGTAAGTTTCTGACCTCCTTAGGCAGAGGGCCAGGGTCCTTGCTGCCAGCACCGTCATGGGCAAGCCGCATGAGTGAACGGCGGGATGCGTTCGACATCCGTGACGAAGATCTGCTCTTCGGATGGCCGTGCTGCATGAGTGCGTGCATCTGCTCAAAGTAGGCCCTTGGATCATCGATCAAATTCTCGATGAGACCCAAAGATGAAGGGGTGCGGAATGCCTGGTTCATAAAGGCATCAAGAATGAACGACGTGGTGATCTGACCTGAACTGTACATGGGGCGCAGAAAGAATTCCGGACTGGCTGCCTTGCTTGCGGCATGCAGGATGGAGGAGTCGGTGGGGTAGATGTAGTCAAACCGGCGAGAGGAGGTGGAGTTGACCATCTGCACCATGAGCACAGTTGGTATGTACTGGAATATGCCACAACCCTTGCTGGGATCGTCCTCGTATTCACACCGAATGGTTCGGTCCTGGAGCAATTCCACTGGTTCATCGATGCGATGACACCTGGGACATTCAACCCAGTGTCTCGTACAGCACCGGCAGTAATATGTCTGCAGCTTTGGGTCGATGATGTCTGCCTTCAGCAATGGTTCGTTGCACATAGGGCAGTAACTCGGGCTCTGGAGGGGCTGCATGAGCCTCATCAGGGACATGGCGCGCATGATCAAGAGTTTATCATTCTCAGTGCCGAACGTGTCGGAGCCAACCTTAACGGCCATGTTGGATTGTACCAGAATGGCATAGGCATTCATAAGCAGCGGGCGCACGTTGGGTGTAGGTGACCCATCGGTATCATGCTGAACAATATACACCCGTTCGTGGCCCTCAAACTTTGCCACCAGATCCTGAGTTACCTTGTTGACCATGATTACAATCGGAATGTTGGTGTTCATGAAAGGAGGTCGCAAGAACCGCACCACAAGAGGCATCTCATCGCCTAATCCACGACCATGAACCAGAATTATTGGAGTCCGATTGCGCTCCAAGGCAGCCACGACTCTTTCCAAGGAAACAACCTTGGATCCGAAATCACTCTTACTGATTATTTGTTGTACGTCCCGCAGCATGTGCTGGGCATTGCCACCGTAAAGTATGTCACGAATCATATTCATAGTCCCAATCCGTTCTTCGTCCTCAGTGTACGCCTCCGTAGTCTCGCCAGCGAGCCTACGACGGTATTTGACGGTCATCTCGCTGGACTCTGTTCCGTCCGTTTTCTTCTCAGCACCCGAACCACCAGGGAACTCTTGCTCCTCCAGCAATGGCAGTCCCGGAGAATTCCAAAGATATCTCATGCCATCGTCAGTAACCTTGCATGAGCATGTGAATCCATGATACTTGGTTTCGGTCGGAGTGCTCTTCGTACCTAACATGCCTGCTCTGAGTGATGTAAACTTCGACAGCAGGGGGCCTAGCTCATCATCTTCCTGATGCTCGTCCTCGTCCCCTGATGGGTTGAGATGGTATTCGCCCAGAAAGGACTCCAGGATCTGCTCATTGCTCAGCACATATCTAGGATCCTTTAGCCAACGATCGAGAATCATTTGTGACATCGTTGCACTTCCAAACATGATCTGGTCGTACTGATTAATTTTCGAAATGGCTTCCTCATCTTCCGCAATGACAAAGATCTCATCTTGGCGGTTCAAAATATACTTGCCCAGACGTGGGAAGATGATGGTACCGTAGCTGTAGTCCGAAAAATGAAGACCCGTTGCACGCTCATCATCGCTATCTGTGGCACCACTCTCCACGTCGTCTTCTTCTTCTTCAGTCTCAGATTCCTCTGCGAGCCCAACTGGAATCGCGCCACTGAATGACTTAGACAGCCGAGTTGATTCCCGCTCCTGCACACTGGATCGTGAAATACCGAGAAGGACAATGCCGTATTGCAAATAGATCAAAGTAGCCAGTCTGCAGAAGATAGCACCGTGCAATTTCGGCGGCAAGCGCAATTGATACAGCTCTTGAGAGCACCCCTGGGCGTACTCCTTGATCCAATAGGGATAAGCGAGGTCCCGCTTAAAACTGAGATCGCGTTTAGCACCCATTAGATTAGCCAAAAAGGCATTTAGACCCGGAGCCACCACGCTGGATGCAAGAATCGCAGCCTGAGTGCGTTCGATGGCAACTGCCCGATCCATTATGGGATTCCAGTGCGGCAAACTCTGTAGATACTTCACACTGCTTTCCTTCAGCAGAGTGGCATAGACCTGCAGACGACGACTGTAGTTCTTCAAACTGACAATCCTTGAAATATTTTCCTGATCCCGTCGGGATGCCACCTCACGTTCCGCAATACCCGCGAGAACAATGGCACATTTGGCACGGTCAGCAGCTGCGAGAGTCAGATCAGCCTCTGATTCAGTGTCACCGCAGACATAGTGAACCCTTCCCCGATATCTCGGTCGCTGGAAGACCGCTTGCAATTGTGCTGATGGTTGGACCGGGCACAGAATTACGATGCTAACCGATTGCGTCGAAAGGTAGTCTTCCATAAAGAATTCATCAAAAAAATCTCCCAACCGTACGTGGCTGGCATTGCCGCAAATTAAAATGTGTGGTCTGTTGGAGTCAGCCTTGAAAGCGAGGCGGTACGTGGACGCTTGTTGATATGCCTTGATAATATTGGCAATCTGCAGAGGGATAAGGACCACTGCCGACATGACAGTGATGGTAATGGTGAGCATGGTGAGCACAGTAGTGTATGGGATAAGGGGCCTACCCAGGATCAGAACCGTCATGTACATGAATACCTCATGAAACGGCTTGTTTGCACCACCCATGATCAGTAGATCGCGATAGAATCCCGCGGCACAAAATATCAAACTTAGCACAATGACAATCAAGCTTATTACTTCTCCTCGTACACTGGTCCTCAGATCTTCATTCGACCCCATCACCCGCAGATTCTTTGCAACCCTCAGAACTCGGACGAATTGCAGCACAAAAATCCGCTGTGCCTTGAAATATGGGAAATGGAATAGCAGCAGGTCTATGTGTGGCGCAATGGTCAACTCATCCACGATGGCTTCCATGCTCAAAAAGAATGCAAGCTTGTCCTGGGCCCGCAGAAACAAGCGCACATAGTCAATGACAAAGTAGCTCGACAACAGTAGCTGCACACAGACCATTGTGTACTGGATATTTGCGTCCTGAATGTATGTGCGTGCCACAAAGATGAGACACGCAATGGCAGATAGAGTGGTCTGCAGATGGATCATCACCCGCTCGCGCTTTGATTTTGACCGCGGTCGTCTGTGTCCCTGTTTGCGCGGTCCGGATCCGCCTCCAGCTCTGTTCATGACATAATAGTACTCCGAAAATGACACATGACGATTACGTATCAAACGGTAGAGAATTGTCAATGTAGGACCGGCAAGTACGGAGAGAACCACAGCCGCGAAGAACTCATCTACGCCCATGGCTTCGTTCGGATCCACTGGTGGAAGGACCCGCAAGACAGTCATGGGATCTGCTTCCCCTGTCATGACCTTAGGTTCTGCAAACGGGTCCATAGTGCTTCTGTATTGCGCGTATACTGCCCTATACAGCGTAAGTTTGTTCTTCTGATTTGTCACAGCAAGTCTATTGCTGCACCTAGTGTGTTCCGATCATTGTCTCCGCTCGAAAAAGAAAGACCGTGATTCTGCCACTGTCTACCTCTACACAGCCGGGTTTACTCATCTGATCCATATAAAGCAGGTTCATCTTCAGCAATACGCTCCATGTACCAAATACCTAAGCCCCAATCTGCATCTTGTCATCCGCGTCATCCCAAATGGATCCGTTGCAGATTGGAGGCGAGGGGAGGTGAGAGTTGTGTTGGCAACTGCACCGCTCGATTACAATGGAACATCCCAAATACTGTCCGGACCAATGACATCCGGTAATAAATCAATGAGCAAAAAACTTGTCCATTCGCATCTGTCTCCGAACACAGTGACTTCACAGCCGATGGCAGCGGTGTTCCGTTTCGCAATGGAGAAATGCCCAGATGCCATATATTCATTTCTAATTATACTCACTACGTAGGGATGGGTAGGGTGTGTGCGTGTGTTCATCCGCAAGTTTGGAACCTCCCCGTTTGGCACTCTCGTTTTTTATCGTCCGGGACGGAGCCGGCAACCTGAATTTGTTTTAATGATATTAGATAGGGGTTTCAGCTAATGTAGAAGCGCAAGCCTGTGAAAGGTGTTGGCAAGGGTGAGAGAAGGTTTTACCCTCGCTTAAAAGTGCTGGAATTACATAGTACGTTCGTCATGCAGCATCGACCTCCTGCAACCAAAAGAGTCTGAGGCAGCACCCAGTGCCATGTACTTTTTCAACCGATCGCTAGCCCCAACCCTCGCAACACATCACACTCACGGAGCCTGGTTGCGAAACAAGGACTCCCACCATTCGCTTCACCCAACCCCGGTTTTCCATGGAGTGCTGGTGACATGGGCGTAGCCACGTTCGGATTGAAGCATTTGGAATGCCGTTTAGTGCCAAGCTTTAGTACACAACCGCACGTGAACGGTCTTGTTGTACACTCGTAATATACTGCCTTTTCGGCGATCCCGTACTCCGGTCCGTTCACTACGGCCAATTGGCCCGCAGGGAAGGGGGAGCTGGGCGGTTGTTCTGAGAGGACCCATCCGTTTCCTTTCTCGGATAATGCACTTGGAAATCACTCTTGGTACTTAATGTACTCAACAAAACAACACTAAGGTAAACACTTTTCTGGCAGCGGTGCGCTGGCAAAAAAACTTGCGAGAGAGGTAGGGTGGGGGTGGGGTCTCCAAGGTCTTGGTGGATGTAGACACTCTATAGTGAATGTACGGTGTTTGCACTGGTTGCTGGTTCGTACCCGAGGGCTCATGGGGTATCGCAACCCTGAGTCCCCACTCCGATAAACGGCCACGGGGCAGGTGCAAGTTTTGCCCTTCTTTAGTAGTGAGACCCCCTGCCCGGAGTGATAGATTGCAGTCGTAAATATCGCCAAAGAGAAAAAACAAAATAGAAAGGGGAGCTTTGAGACCAACCCTTGGGACAGGTATTTACGAACCTCATGTTATGACTTTACGACCTTCGTACGATAAAGCATATCCCCGTTCATAACATTAGCTGTGAGCTAATCGTCCGGGCAAAATAAACAGCTAACGGAACGATAGTACTCCACTATCATCTCAAGGTGGTCGGAAAGAAATCAAGTACCTTGTTTTGGTGGATAAGGGCAATTTTTTTTTAAAAAAACAAGGAACATAGCGAAGACTACTAACCATGGTCGACCCTGCGACCTTGAAGCGGCTCAATGATGTCCGCACACGGAACAAAAATAATATGTGTTTCGACTGCGGCACGCACAATCCCCAGTGGGCTAGTGTGACTTACGGAATATGGATTTGTCTGGGATGCTCAGGACAGCATCGAGCCTTGGGTGTTCACATTTCGTTTGTCCGTTCTATTACTATGGACAAATGGAATGAGATGCAGCTAAAGAAAATGGAAATGGGTGGCAATGCCAAAGCCGAGCAATACCTGACCTCTCAGAGCGACTGGAATCCCAATGCTTCTATTCAAGAGAAGTACAATTGTCTTGCGGCAGCAACATATAAAGAAAAGTTGGCTGCAGAAGTGGAAGGTAGGCCTTTTAATCAGGCGAATGTGCAGGCACCGACCTTTAGCGCTTCTCAGTCGAAGCTGGGTGGACTTTCCGGCGCCAACAACTCGATCTCCAGTAGCCAAAACAACAACTTAGCAGCTTTCTACGGCGGAGGATCCGGAGTGGGCTCCCAGGGATCGATTGGCTCTGCGGGCGGTGGAGGCGGCCTTGGTTCAACAAACTTCCAGTCGGCATTCAATCGCAATGGCAGCACTAGCAACCTGAGTGCGTCGGGAGTGAACAGCCCCGGCAGCGGCAACGTGACTCCAGGTACGGATCCATACACCAAGGAACAGTACCAGCGAAGTGCAGCCAACAAGGACGATTTCTTTGCCCGCCGTCAGGCAGAGAATGCCAACCGTCGTGATGACCTGCCTCCGAGTCAGGGTGGCAAGTACCAAGGCTTCGGAAACACCAGCTACCAGGCCCCGGCCAATAATCAAGAGGACCCGTGGGGGCAGCTGTCCACCGCGTGGTCTGCCGTTACCGCCTTTACAAGCAAGGCCGCTGAGCAGAGTATGGAGTACGCCAAAAAGGTTAATGATGACTACATCAAACCAACTGCGGAAAAGATTCAGAACGGCGAGCTGAACGAACAGTTTAGCCAGTTCGCTCAGAAGATGCAACAGGGCACTCAGGACTCATGGGCACGGATCTCGGAATCCACTTCTCAGGGATTTGGTGGATTTGACTCCCAACAGCAACAGGGCGACAACGGCAGAGTCGGTAACCAACGGGACACTCCACAAATGCAGCAAGTCAGTGGAGGACAATCCGCCGGCGTAGGTGGTTCCTCCGGTTTCGCGAGCACCAAGAACGGCAACAGCGGGGGATTCTCTTCAGGTGGTATGAACCAGCCGGCCCAGGGTAACGCTACGCGAAATTCCTGGGATGATTGGGGCGGCAAGGACTCCTGGGAAGCTCCTTCTTCTAAGCCTTCCACCCAAGCAACGACTACCTCTGCCCCGGTATCCGGGGGAGGTGGCTACGGTTCCATGGGATCCAGTGCTTCTACCAACAAGCCTGCCAGTGCTGCTGCTGCCGACCAGAAGAAGAGCGGTGGATGGGACAATGCTGGCTGGGACGACAGTTGGTAGGGCTAGCCGCCATCAAGGAACAGGTGATTCATGGCAGGTGCTCTCGTTGAATCGTTGCTTGAATATGTAGTACGCGGCCGCGTACGTCAACAAGAAGGACACAGGCACACACATTTTGCACTATGTTTAGCAAATTAACCCCTTTGCGTAATCCATTTTGATTTATGATTATAGCATACATACAAAAGCTCTCTACTGGTTTACAAGAAACTGTTTCAGTTGTTACTTCCTCCTTGATGGCCGCACCACAGGCGCAGAACACGATTCAATCACCGAGCATGTCAGACAAGGCGACCATCCGTGGACTTCCACATCATCGGTCGAAACCGTTTTTGGCTCCAGCGAGCTGAGTGCGCATCGCAACCGACAATCTCCTACTTTCATGGAAAATTGGATCTTCGTAGCAGCTTGCGTTATGGGACAAAATGTGTGATCTCTGGTCGGGTATTGCAGAATACGCAGTGTTGGATGGGCGCCCTTCGCTCAGCTGCTTCATCATCATCCTCCCCCTCATTGTTCTGTGCCCACTTCTCCTACATATGATCTTCCTTGGGGTGCCGCGTCGCCGGCTACAGCTCGTGAGTCGGGCATCCTAAGGGCATGGTACGACCGATTACTTGCTTTGGATTTATCTGTACTAGTCACCAACTCGATGTCTTTGTGAAGCACTCACAAAGATCTCACAATCGGGACCATCTATTCCCTATACGCTTGCCGGTGGATGTACGAAACTTCGAACCGTATGCACAGCCTGCTGTTGTCTGGCGCGTTGCACTTGCATGCTGCCCGAGTAGGCATGTGGTGTAGCTGTTGCTGGTACCGGGCACAAATCCAGCCGCAGCAATCGAACCGTACCATCGATGCGATACGCGATGTACGCACGCCCGCAAAAATTAGGGCCTTCAGACCAAACCATTTCCTTCTCCTTCGCCTCCCAAAGCGGGACCGTCGTGCATGGGGAAAGCATTGGCTGGTGGTCCCGGACCAGAAATATACCGCCGTCCCAGACCTGAGGCGTCCGTGTGTGATTTCACAAATCTCGCTGGCCGCGCAACCCTTCCATCGTTTCCGTTCCCCAGGCCCCCCACCTACCCCTTTCCCGTCCTCTCACCCACCCCCTTGCCTCCGCCCCATGGCCCTCTATAGTAAATCAGTCGCCTAAAAACCTGCCGAATGGGGCAGGTCTTAGAGCAATCGATCAACCCGCCCCGTAATATAACCGGGCTCATCCTTCCGTCGCGGGACCTTTTCCCAAGGGCCCACTACAGCCCCACAGCCACAGAGAGAGAGAGAGAGAGTGTGTGTGTGTGTGTGTGTGTGAGTGTGAGCAAAGAGGGGAGGGTTAAAAAATCGACAGAGTTCCAGGAAGGGGTGAAGAAATTCTCTTCATTTTGGTATTGAATGTATGGGAATTTTGCCTGCCTCAGGGCTTTCCTTTTGTTTTCATTTCACCCTGTCCTGCTCTACTGACGGTCAGCAAGGCACGATAGACCTTGGACTGGGAGGAGGGGATGGACCAAAGGTAGGAAGACCGGAACATTGGAGTCCTACATTCACTACCGTTCGCACAGCTTGGAAAACCGGAAGAGGAGGTAAATAAAGGGGAGAGGAAAATAGGAAACAAAGAAGCGGTGAACCAACACGCCCCCTCCAAACCGGAGAGGGAAGGGAAGTTTCGGGGGGGGGGGAAGAAAGAACTTTGCGCCCCTGTCCGAGGCTTAGCTCTCAGTCCCCAGTGACAGAGGAGAGCGGGAGCCTCAGGAACCCAAAAGCAAAAAAAAAATAAGAAAAGGGACAAAGCCGACTGTTGCATAGCCAGCCCAAGGTCCCGCAGTAGTTATTTTTTCTCACTTTTCCCCTTGCGTTCATTACTGCAAGGGAAAAAGAAAGAAAAAGGCGAAGAAATTTTCTTCATCAAAAACGCTGGTTTAGTCCTTTTTCTATTCTAATGGTGAGCTCTGCCTCAGAACCGACCAACCCAAACCCCCCTCCCTCCCTCCCTCCCCTCTCTTAACCCGGCTTTTTCCGAGTTTCTTCTTAACGCACACCCCGCCTTTGCAAGTACCACCCTCTGTCTGGGAATATTGTATCAAATCTAC